>CM039622.1:18010333-18422833 GCA_022457165.1 Juglans mandshurica
GATAAAATAATCACATATCCACATTTTCAATTCACATATAAATGTAATCACATTTAATAAAAAAAATAAATAAAAGATCACATGTAATATAACATAATGAAATTAAAAAAAAAAAGCATGAATATAACCATATATTCACATGTAATCACATTTAATCTAAAACATTAAATAAAAGATGTAATATAATAATATATCTAAGCATATATTAAATCATGCAAACAAATATTTTTTTTAAATAGAAACGAAATAAATGTATGATAAATACATTTAAAACCCCCACCTAGACCAAAGGTAAGTCGCAACCCAGTGGTGCCCGCTGCCTTTGACCAGTGGTCCTGGTTTGAGTCCTAGGGGTGCCAATTTCATCCTTTTTTAAAAAAATAAATAAATAAATAAAACAAAAATGGGCCGAATTGCCCCAGCCCAATGGGCAGTGAGGCCTAGGCCCAATGTAAAAACAGATGACCAAAGGTCATCTTCAACCTCCAGATGGCTACTGTTCACGTGAACAGTAGCCGTTACACAGCAGCACCCAACCGTCGCTAGCGTCTGCCACAAGCAGCCTCAGCTGCTTCGTCCGCCGGAGAAACACCTCCAATCGGCTGGGTGGTGCCGCAGTACCTTGCTGGTGCACATTGTACCACGGTGGTGCGCGCAGCACCACTGTGTTGGTGCTCGCAGCACCTTGCAGTGCGCTGCCATGGTTTGTTTTTTGAATCCAGATAAAAAAAAGAGGATAAAAAAGACACCAGACAAATCTCAAGCATATGCGATAAAAAGTTATAAACTAGAAGCAACTATAAAAGCTATGATACCAATGTAAGAAAACATAGCGGAAAAATACCACAAGTTCAGCTTATAAAATTGCTCCACAAGTTTCTCCAGATTGACAAATCTCCAACATTTTCTCTTAGTGGTGAAGTGTACTACTTAGTATAAAACTAGAGTAACACTTGAAAAATCCACAGCCTAAATATCTTATCAAGAGAGAACAAAAAAGAGAGAGTTTTTGTGTGTTTCAGATGGTCACCAAAAACCAATTGAGGTGGACTATTTATAGTCCTCCTACACACGGCTGGCCAGCCTTCAATTTCCATATTGAATGGCTGTAACGAATGGCTTTAAGCCATGCGTTACAAGCAAATTAAAGCCATGCATTACACTACAGTTAAGGACGGGGTCAGCCCCACGTGGGCGCCCCTCCATCTAACAGGTATCAAATAAGATGATTAGTTGGATTAATTTAAAGATACCACGATTTAGAGTAATGTTAAATACAACCCTCATGCAAATCCATATAGTCTATTTGGGAAAAAGTTAACCCCATTATAAAAATATTATTTTTCATAATAGGACCAACTTTTTTTACAAATGAACTACACGAGACTTACACGTCTAGGATTGAAGTTTATGAACTAGGCACCCTAAAAAATGTTGTTGTTTTTTCCATCTTGGGGTTTTTAAAATAATTTTAGAATAAATTGATTTAGAAGCCACTTTTTTTATACACTCAATTTCAAAATGCAGTTGATATAAAAACTTGACACATCATTTTACATAACAAGTATTAGTACTTAACTTGGGTTACGAAAGTGAGAAATATTTGGTCTAAGATTGTTTTTATAAAAATAAACTCACAAACCGATATTATTTAAGAATAAATCTTCACAACCTCCTCACACTCTACACTCCACATTTTTTTTTAATTTTTATTATTTTTTTCTTTTATCAAATATTTATTATATGAATAATGAATAAAAAATTTGAAATAATTTAAAAAGAATAAACTTAAAAAAAATTTAAAAAAAATATTAAAAAATTTAAATATTTAAAAAAATATGGAGTGTGGAGTGTGGTGGGAGTTGTGTAGCAAAACTCATTATTTAATGTGATATATAAGTTCATTTTACTATAAAGTAGATTTTCCATATCCCTTCTCAATGGTGTGTTACACACTAGGCTTATAAATAACATAACTCTTAATTTTACAATATATTAGTATCCTTTCATAAGAAAAGGTTAAAATCTTTTAATTTAAAATTTTAAGTTTTATTTTACCCCCTCTGTATTGTTTTTAGAAAAATGGTAAATGTACTTAAGAAAAATTTACAAAAAAAAGCTTACTTCTCCATATGTTAGTTATTGATATACTGAAAATCATGAAACTCAAAATTCAAAATTTGAATTTCAAAAGAAAACTAACAAAATGAGTCTTGTAAGTAAAATTGTAAGGAAAACTGTAAGTATATTTTTTTTTTTTTTATACTACTAGCCCATTTTGTTGATGAGCATATGGGCAAGAAAGTCTATGTGTAATGCCGAGTTGAGAGCATAAAGTAGCTATTAAATTCAGCACCACCATCAGTTTGGAGAGTAATTAATTTACAATAAAAAAGACGCTAATGAAAGGCAAAAAACTTGAAAAGACAGTCTAAACATCTGATTTCAATTTTAATAGAAAAAACCATGTATAACGAGTATAATGGTCTACAAAAGAAACATAGTAGCGAAAACCATTGTTCGAAACAATCGGAGATGGGCCCCAAAGATCTACACTAATGATTTGCAAAGGCCTAGTGTAAATGGATTGACTCGGCCCATACGCTAGCTGATGGCTTTTCGCAAGAGGACAGGCAGAGCACTTTCGGGAGGATCTACTTGGAGAAAGAGGCAAACAATTGGCGTGCACGATCTTGGAGACGAGTTGAAGAGAGGGGTGACCGAGTCTTTGATGCCAAGTTGGAAGAGTGGTCCGTTCTCCGATGTTAAGAGAGGCAGCAACGGATTTTATTGAAGGAAAGGCATACAAGCCATTACGAGTTGGACCTGTGAGGAGGGTTGTCCCCGTCTGAGAATCCTTCACAGAGAAATGAGTTGCATGAAACTCAAGAAAGCAAGAGTTATGGATGCAAAATTGTAAAACAGAAACTAGATTTTTAGAAATAGAAGGAACGTGAAGAAGATTTTTCAGAGTAAAAGAAAAGGAGTTAGAAGTAAGGGAGTTGTCACCAGTATGTAGGATGGGAAGGCACGACCCATCACAGACGCGAATTGTATCTGTACCAGAGTATGGTTCACTGTAAAGGTTGAGGTTATTAAGATCATGGGTAATATGGTGAGTGGCTCCTGAATCTGGGTACCAGGTTGGGTCTGAAAAGGATGTGGAAGAGGCATGATTTGCGACATGGATGGCAGAGAAAGATGAAGGGGGATCCATTTGATATGAGTGGTCGAATATGTATCTGCACTGAAGGGCAATATGCCCTTGTTTGTTGCAAACTTGGCAGTTGGGTCTTTGGCCACCATGTGTTTGAGAAAAGTTTCCTGAGGAGTTGTATGAAGTGCGACCACCCCGGTTGTTTTGAAATCTGCCACCACGTCCTTTGCCTTGTCGGCCACCACGAAAATGACCTCTTCCTCTTTGATCTCGACTACTGTAATTAACAGAAGACTCAATGGAAGGTTTAGTAATATTAGCAACATGAGAAAGTCTACTCTCTTGAATCAGTAGTAATTGATAAAGCTCATGTGATGTGAGAGGGTCAGATCTCGTGGTGACTGAAGTCACAAAAGCTTCATATGTTGGTCCAAGACCAGTGAGAAGATAGGTGACAAAGTCCTTGTCTGGAAGAGGATTACCCGTTGCTGCTAGTGTGTCAACTAGGTTTTTTACCTTTCCAAAATATTCTGTAATGGAAAGATCACCACGGGAAAGATTTGCAAGCTGAAATTTAACTTGGAACTCTTTGGCTTGTGAATGAGACGCAAACAGTGATTGCAAGGAGAGCCATAGCCCTTGTGCTATGCTTGATGAGAGCACTTGACCAAGAACAGAATCTAAGAGGGAGGAGAACAAAACACTGAGCACCAATCGATTTGTTCGCCTCCAGGTAAGGTAATTTGGGTTTGCTTTTGGCTGACTAGTGCCATCAACAGATAAAAATTGCTCAGGGCAAGAAGTGGTTCCATCAATCTATCCATAAAGGTCTTGACCTCGAAGATATGCAGAGAGTTGAACCTGCCAGAGCAAATAATTTTCTGTAGTTAGTTTTGTGGTAACTACGTGTGAAAATGAAGAAAGTATGGAAGAGTGAGGCAGGGGGAGAAGAGAAGAATTTGTGGGCAGAGCCATGGATCACGAGACAACTAGTCGAGTTGTTCTGATACCATGTTAGACACAATGGTTTTCTGAATTTTCAGATTGTATTATTGGTACTGTGGCAGTGTATATTTATACACTTTACAAGAGGAATAATTTTGTTACAAAAGATTCCAATAATAACAGAAAAGTAAAAATTCTATATTCTAGAGTATTCTAAAAAACTAAGGTATTGTGCTAATAGTAATCACCTATTTTTAAAAACACTTGTAAAATATGGCTGTGTATTTTTACTTTTTATAATTTTTTGAATCCATATAAATGTCATATATTTATTATTTTGTAGTGAAATATTTTGGAAAATATTAAATTGTTAATAGAAGGTTCAAACTGGCGTATTCAGGTCTCTTATCTTAATTTAAATATTTTTTTCGACATAATCTTAATTAAAATCTTAGCGTTTAATTAATTTAACAGTTTCGTGCATTAAACTCTTTTCCACAAATTATTATTTATTATTATTTTTCTTTCCAAATAAATGGAGATGTTGACTCTATAATAAACGATCTTCGTCCACCCCTGCTTTCAAGGCAGCACCAGTCCAGCCATGAACCACTTCCTCCACACCAGCAGGCCTACCCCCAAACCATGGCCCACCAAAAAACCCTCCCACAGATCCCCTATCCTCTCCCTCTGCCTCTTCGCTCTGTTCGCTTCCCTCCTCTTCTTCCTCTCCTACTACTCCCTCACTCCCAACTCCCCCTCTCCCATCTCACCTTTTAACAGAACCCTGATTTCCCGATTCCCCCAATGCACTTCCTCCCAAGCCCCATTCCTGGGGGAGAAATTCCTTTGGTACGCGCCCCACAGCGGCTTCAGCAATCAGGTCTCCGAGTTCAAGAATGCCATCTTGATGGCCGGGATTCTCAACCGGACCCTGATTGTTCCTCCCGTTCTTGATCACCACGCTGTTGCTCTTGGCAGTTGCCCGAAATTTAGGGTTTCGAGTCCGGGTGAGATCCGGGTTGCGGTTTGGGACCATGTAGTTGAGCTCCTCAGGACCGGTAGGTGAGTCCGTTTGAAGGAGGGTTTTTTTTTTTTTTTTTTTTTTTTTTTTTTTTTTTTTTTAATTTTTAAATTTGGTAAGTTTAGAATGTTGGTTCTATTGGGTTTGTTTTTATTCTCATCCGAATAGCGTCATATTTTTGTTTCTGTTATTCTTTTGTCTGGTGAAAAGGGTGAGAGAATTGCGGTCTTTGGTGTTTATGAACAAATCGGTAACTGTCTCCAGTATTTCTTCAACTACATTTCTCCGTCTTTATGTCTTTGAAAACAAGAGTGTGAGTCTATTTGGCACTTCCTTTTTTAATATTCCTATTGTAGATTTGCTCTTTGTTTGATAGATTCTGATGTTCTGGTCTTTTAAAAATTGTACCTTTATATAACCTGTTGTTGCAGGTATGTCTCCATGGCTGACATTATTGATATTTCATCGCTAGTGTCTTCACCTATTGTTCGAGCCATAGATTTCAGGGTTTTCGCATCCCTATGGTGTGGAGTGAAAGATTTTGATTGTTTCCACGCATCAAATGAGCAGTCCTCTTTGTTTGATAGCCTAAAGCAATGTGGATCTCTACTATCTGTGCTTAACGGTAAAGTGGATATATGTACATATGCGGTTGGTGAAGATTGCCGGACTACAGTCTGGACGTACCAAAACGGTGATAAGGATGGTGTTTTAGATTCATTCCAACCTGATGAAAAGCACAAAAAGAAGAAGAAAATATCACATATTAGGAGACGGAGAGATGTATACAAGACTCTTGGACCCGGTTCTGAAGCTGAATCTGCCCCACTGCTGGCATTTGGAAGCCTTTTCACATCTCCCTACAGAGGTTCAGAGTCATACATCGATATTCATGAAGCTCCAAGAGATCAAAGGATACAGTTTCTGATTGACAAGATTGCCTTTCTTCCATTTGTCCCAGAAATTGTGAGTACGGGAAAGGAGTTTGCCGAAAAGACCATAGGGGCTCCTTTTCTTTGCGCTCAGCTCAGATTGTTGGATGGGCAGTTCAAGAATCATTGGAAAGTTACATTTCTGGGTTTAAAACAGAAACTAGAATCTTTACGACAGAGTCCACACCCTATTCATATATTTGTGATGACTGATCTTCCTGAAGGTAATTGGACCGGAAGTTACTTGGGCGAGTTGGCTAGAGACTCGCATAATTTTAAGCTGCATTTACTCAGAGAAGAGGATGAGTTGGTAATTGAAACAGCCAAAAAAGTTATGGATGCCGGTCATGGCCTAAGGTTTGGGTTTGTTCCAGAGGATTTTGGAATGGGCGGATTAAAGAAACACTGCCCTTCTGAGATACTTCCTGACGTACTTTTGTACATTGAGGAATCTGTTTGCAGCTGTGCTTCACTTGGTTTTGTTGGGACTGCTGGTTCAACGATTGCAGAAAGTGTAGAGCTGATGAGAAAGTTCGGCCCATGTTCAAAACAAAGTCTGACCGTGTCATGACAGGTGGCTTAGAATCTGATACGAAGTAAAAACTAACTCATTGAAGGTGTATCAGTTTAACAGATCAAATGTGTCTGGTTTGGAGTTGTGGAATTGTGCTTAGCAGCCTGAAATGGATTCTGATTTTATGCAAGCCTTGCACTTTTATCATCTTTTGCAGTAAAATATCATGGGACTATCTTCTGTTTGTTGAAGGCAGAGAAAGGACATTTAATGGCAGGACTCGGGACTAAGCTCTGCTGAGGTTGCAATTTATTGAAGCTTCTGTTAATGATGATACCACGTTTTCAAGGGCAAGATAGAGGGTGCTCTTCAGATATAGATTTGGGAAGTTATAGCTTGATATATCCGACAATCGTATTGATTAGTTCATTTGGGGCTGAGTTTTTGTCGTCGAGGATTGAAGTCTCTTGGCACACAGTTGTCCTTTTTTGTTATAGAAATAATTGAAATGGGGCATTTCCGAGCTTTATTAATTCATTGTGATTGTGTAGATAAGTGATCTATTGTTTCCATTCATAGTGTTCTAAAGTTTTCTCGTATATGATGATTTTCTTGCATAATCTGCTGTGATGTCTTAGCATTCTGGTGATCTCAGAAAATTTGAAGCTTGGTTCTCACTTTTAACAGTAAGGAATTCCGTGTCGCATTTTCGAATGGATATGAATTTAATCTATACTTAATTAAAGAATTTACACATGCACATCAAACTTGTTGCTAATCGGTTCCTGTCTACGTGGATTTAAATGTTAGTACTGCTGAAGCCTCTCCTGAGAGCTATCGTTGGCTCTAGCATGTATTTTTTTTTTGTGTTTTTTTTTTCAATTATTTTTTATGGAAATTTTTTTTATTACTTTTAAATATTTAAAAAAATAAAATAAATTTAGAATATTATTGAAAAATACTTCTTTAATCATAAAGTAAAAAAAAATATTAAAAAATATTTTCTTAATCACGAAATAAAATAAAAAGTATTTTTTAATAATATTATGAATTTTTTTATTTTTTAAAAATATTTAAAGTTATTAAAAAAATATATATAAGAAAAACACATAAAAAAATACACATCAATGCAAGTGGTAGCTCTCAGTGGGAGCTGGGAGCGGGATGCTTAGCACTTTCTTAAACGTTATATCACATTTTTGTCGCTCATGATTAATCCAAATTATGACTCAATCACTCTCCTCTAAAATATGCCAATCCCCACACTTATAATATATATCTTATATATAATAAGTGCCAATAAGTAGACAAGTCTTAGTTTATCTTTTTCTTCTTTTTGCCTTACTCTTATATTTGTTTTCCTTCTGTTTCCCTTGACCTATTTTTTTTTTTCTATTTTTGCCCTTGCTTTTATGTTTCGTTCCACTCTGTCTCTTTGACATCTCTTGGTTTATATTTTTTCTCCCTTTTGCCCTTGCTTTTATATTTGTTTCCCCTCTGTGTCCCTTGACATATTTTTTTCCCAATTTTGCCCTTGCTTCTATATTTATTTCCCCTCTGTCCCTTTGTTTAATTTTTTTTTACCCTTTTTGCACCTACTTTTATATTCATTTTCCTTCCCTGATTTGTTTCTCTTTTACATTTTTGCCCCTACTTTTATATTCATTTTCCTGATGTGTCTTTCAGTTTTTCGTTCATCTTTTTTCATTATATTTTATCATTCCTGTAGATTTCATTCTAAGTGAATTTACGATTTTGTCCCTACTTTTCCTCGAATTTATGTTTCCATTTTATTCTGTTTTCCACGACATTCTTGAAATACTTATTTCCTATCTTTATTAGATTCTAGATCCCTCTTTCCCGTTTCGCACCGCTTTAGATTCTTTTTTTTCCCCTCTCTTCTATCGCTTCAGTTGCTATTTTTTTTCCAATTTCTATTCTACCGTTTTCTCGCATTATTTTATCTGCATCTTTATCAGATTCTAGATCACTCTTTCATGTTCCACACTGCTTCGACTTTTTGTGTTCCATTTTATTATGTTTTCCAAGGCTTTCTCGAAATATTTATTTACCATCTTTATCAGATTCTAGATCCCTCTTTCCCGTTTCGCACCACTTCAGATTCTTTTTTTTCCCTCTCTTCTACCACTTCAGCCGCTATTTTTTTCCCAATTTCTATTTTACCGTTTTTTCGCATTATTTTGTCTGCATCTTTATCAGATTCTAGATCACTCTTTCATGTTCCACACTGCTTCGACTTTTTGTGTTCCATTTTATTATGTTTTCCACGACTTTCTCGAAATATTTATTTCCCATCTTTATCAGATTCTAGATCTCTCTTTCTTGTTTCGCACTGCTTCAGATTCTTTTTTTTCCCCTCTTGTCTACCGCTTCAGCCGCTATTTTTTTCCCAATTTTTCTTCTACCATTTTCTCGCATCCTTTTGTCTGCATCTTTATCAGA
Organism: Juglans mandshurica; assembly: GCA_022457165.1. Taxonomy (NCBI): domain Eukaryota; kingdom Viridiplantae; phylum Streptophyta; class Magnoliopsida; order Fagales; family Juglandaceae; genus Juglans; species Juglans mandshurica. The sequence continues at coordinate 18,019,369 of CM039622.1, forward strand.
TTCTAAATCACTCTTTCATGTTCCACACCGCTTCGACTTTCTATATTCCATTTTATTTTGTTTTCCACGGCTTTCTCGAAATATTTATTTCTCATCTTTATTAGATTTCAGATCCCTCTTTCCCATTTCGCACCGCTTCAGTTTTTTTTTTCCCTATTGCCTATTGCTTTAGCCTTTATTTTGTTCCCAATTCTTGTTCTACCGTTTTCTCACTTTCTTTTGTCTGCATCTTTATCAAATTAGAGATCACTCTTTCAAGTTTTATACCGCTTCCTTTTTTCCCCTTTTTGCACCTGCTTTTAAATTTGTTTTCCCTCTATGTCCCTTGGCCTATTATTTTTTTTCTATTTTTGCCTATGCTTCTATGTTTCGTTCCGCTCTATGTCCCTTTGACACCTCTTGGTTTATATTTTTTTTCTCTCTTTTTCCATGCTTTTAAATTTTTTCCCCTCTGTATCCCTTGGAATATTTGTTTTCCAATTTTGCCCCTGCTTCTATATTTTTCTCCCCTTTATGTCCATTTGTTTAATTTTTTTACCCTTTTTGCACCTGCTTTTATATTCATTTCCCTTCCCTGATTTTTTTTCTCTTCTACATTTTTGCCCTTGCTTTTATATTGATTTTCCTGATGTGTCCTTCAGTTTTTCATTCATCTTTTTTCATTATATTTTCTCATTCTTGTAGATTCCATTCTAACTGAATTTACGATTTTGTCCCTACTTTTCCTTGAATTTATGTATTCCATATTATTATGTTTTCCACGACTTTCTTGAAATATTTATTTCCCATCTTTATCAGATTCTAGATCCATTTTTCCCGTTTTGCACTGCTCCAGATTCTTTTTTTCCCCCTCTTATCCAACCGTTTCAGCCGCTATTTTTTTACCGATTTTTGTTCTACCGTTTTCTCGTATTCTTTTGTCTGCATCTTTATTAGATTGTAGATCACTCTTTCATATTCAACTTTTTGTGTTCCATTTTATTATGTTTTCAATGGCTTTCTCGAAATATTTATCTCTCATCTTTATTAGATTCTAGATCTTTCTCTCCCGTTTCACACCGTTTCAGATTCTTTTTTTTTCACCCCTTTTCTACCGCTTCAGCCGCTATTTTTTTCTCAATTTTTGGTCTACCGTACTTAAATTTTTGGTCAGCCGCTATTATATCTAACATTCTTCAAAATTAAATTCTAAAGAATCTGGAAAGAATGCTACAAAAAAATATTGGTATGCTACTCAATCGAAGGAGAAGAAAGAAGAAATATATCGAAAGAGGAGGGAAATGTATGCAGAACTGAAAAACTCTAGAAATAAGAGAAACCAAACAAAAACAAGATTCCAGCATAATTTATCTTACTCTCCAAGAGATGATGGAATTGTTTCTATAAGAGAAATCGGATCTTCTTCAAATACTCATGCTTCTGACACTACTATAGATAGAAATGTACCTGCTCTATCAAGGCTAAGGACTTCCAACTCCAACAGTATTGTCAGTATTCCAACAGCTAATACTTGTTTTAGACAAGTATTGAAAACTATATTTTTGGAGGCAGATCATTTGCCATCAATTATTTCATGCCAATATTGTGGAGCGAAGAGATTTTATCATGAGCCAAACGACTTCTGCTGTGCTAACGGGACAATAGCGTTGAGTTGTAATCAACTTTTAGACGAGCTTTACCAACTGTTTTCCTCTAATTCAATTGAGTCTGAAAATTTCCGTACATATGCACGTACGTACAATAATAAATTCGCTTTCACATCTTTAAATTTGATACAGACTTGTGTAACAGAGGAATTTACACGTTTAGAGTTCAAGGACAGATGTATCATTACATTAACAATTTAATCCCTGAAGATGGACATCTTTCATATTTACAACTATATTTCTACGACACTGAGTATGAGCTAAACAACTGTATAGACGATGCAGAAAGATTAGATGCTTCTATCATTTCTCAGTTGATGAATATACTTGATGTTAATCCATACTGTCGTTTCTTCCGAACTCTCAATAACATCCCAAATCTTGAAAATTATACAATTCGTATAAGATCAGACATTGATTTAGACCAGCGTGTTTACAATGCTCCCTCAGTATCACAAGTTGCAGCTATATGGATAGAAACTAACACATGTACAGAACAAAAAGGCCGAGACATTATTGTTTTTAACCAAGTAGGTGATAGTCATATTGTTCAGTATTATTTTAGTTGTTATCTACAATATCCACTACTATTTCCTTTCGGTGACCTGGGTTGACAACAAGGAATCAAACAAATCGGGAGAGGAACAGTATCAGTAAATACTCAAACATTAGAATTACGTCATATTGAACATTCAAATAGCGCGGAAGAATTTCTTTGAAATGAACAAATAGTGCTGGAGAAAAAGAAGAAAGTGCCAACAGTTTCTTGCCGTGAATATTATTGTTTCAAATTACAAATGAGAGATACATACAGATCAATTTTGTTATTATCTAGTCATTTGCTACAACAATTTGTTGTTGACATGTACATTAAAATTGAAACATCGAGATTAGATTATTTCCATTCAAAATAACATGAAATTAGATCATATGTATATCAAGGTATTGTAGATAATATTTCAATTGGAGAAAGTAACGCTTCCAAAATTGGAAAACACATTATCCTACATTCATCTTTCATTGGAGATCCAAGAGATATGCGTAAAAGATATATGGAAGCAATGAATTTAGTTCAATGTTTCGGCAAACCTGACATTTTCTTAACTATGACATGCAATCCAAACTGGAATGAAATATTAGAATAGCTAAATCTACAGGAAGAAGTTCAAAATCGCCCTAATTTAATTGCAAGAATCTTTAGAGCAAAATTAGAAGATTTAAAAATTGATATGTTTAAACAACAGATTTTTGGCAAAGTTGCAGCATATGTTTATACCATCGAACATAAAAAAAGAGGTCTACCACTGTTCATTTCCCAATTATACTTCAGAGAGATTGGAGAATTTATGCCCCTGAAACTTTTGATGAAATCGTTTAAGCAGAAATACCAGATAGAACAAATGATTTACACTTGTATCAGACCGTGGTTCAACATATGATGTATGGTCCTTACGGAATATTGAATCCAACCAATGTATGTATGGAAAAAAATGACATTTGTAAAAATCGATACCCTAAAGAATTTGCACCTACAACAATTGTTGGAATAGATTGTTTTCCACTATATAGGCATCGTAACAATGGAATCACTGCTAAAATTAGAGGACAAAATTTAGACAACCGATGGGTCATTCCATACAATCCGTATATTCTTTCCAAATATAACTGCCATATTAATGTTGAGATCTGTTCTACAATTAAAGTTGTTAAATATTTATATAAATATATTTATAAAGGACTCGATCGCATTGCTTTCGATATTATGAGTGAAGAAAATAATGAACAGATTGATGAAATCGAACAATTTCAAACAGGCAGATGAATTACTCCACCTGAAGTAATGTGGAGGATATACGGTTTTACACTTAACGAAATGTATCCATCAGTTTATAGTTTGCATCTACATCTTGAGAATCAACATTTGGTATCTTTTCATGCACATCAAAATCTAAACACTGTTTTAAACTCAAGTATGTCAAATAGATCAATGTTAACAGAATTTTTTTATAGGAGCTAGATCGACGAGAATGCACGAAATTTGTTTGGAATTCGGAACATAAAATTTGGACTCCAAGAAAGAAGAAAACTGTTATAGGTAGAATTGTTACAACTAATCCATTTGAAGGCGAAATATTTATTTGCGAATACTATTAAATCATATTAGAGGATCAACATCGTTTGAAAAATTAAGAATAGTTAATGGCATTGTGCTACCAACATATCGTGAAGCGGCTACTTCACATGGCCTGTTAGATAAAGATAACAGTTTAGAAGAAGTCTATCTATATCAAATACCAAGTAGTTTAAGACATATTTTCTCAACAATTTTAGTATATTGAATCCTACAAATCCAATAGAACTTTGGGAACGATTTGAAAAAGAAATGTCTACAGATTTTCTTGCAACAAACATACCAAGGATGGTTTTGCAAAGTATTGCTTCCACACTAGAATCTATGGGAAAAAATATAAATATGTATCATTTTGCTCCTGATGATACATTTTACGATGGCGAAAAATTTGTTAATAGAGAAATTGACGACGAGCGAATTGCCACAATTCTAGAAGAAGACATACTTGCATCAAATTCCTTAAATTCCGAACAAAAAAATGCATACAACTTGATACTACAAACCTTACTGTAACACCCCTCTCACCAATAAAGACATTTTAGAATTTTTGGGGAGCATGTGTGATATGAACCCGCGGGAATGAAATCCCTTGAACCCACAGTCAATTTGAAAACTCTCCAAGAAAGCCAAAATCAAGTCAATGGATGAGAACCTAGACCCGATGAGAACTCGTTTCAAGAACCTAGATTATATTAAAATCTAGACCCGTTGAAGAACTCGTCTCAAGAACCCAAATTACAAAGGAGGAACGCCACAAAGGTTGTGATTTACCTTTGATAAGTTCAAAAGTTCAATTAAGAACAAGAGGAGTAAAACTCAACTCACAATGAATAAATTTAGTGGTGGCATGAACACTCCAATCATATGTAAACTCAATGAATGGCAAACAATACTCCCACAAATGTTCATGAAGCACATCTAAAGTCTTCCTCGAACCAAAATGACCACTCCAATATGCAAACTCAATGAATGGCAAATGATACTCCCGCAAACGTTCATGCAACATGTCAATGAATGGCAAATGATACTCCCATAAACGTTCATGCAACATGTCTGAAATCTTATTTTTACCAGAATGACCACTCCAATTATATGCAAACTCAATGAAATACAAATGATACCCCCGCAAACGTTCATGCAACACATCAATGTATGGCAAATGATACTCCCACAAACGTTCGTGCAATACATGAATGAATGACAAATGATACTTCCACAAACGTTCGTGTAACACGTCTTTGAATGGCAAATGATATTCCCACAAACATTCATGCAACACAACAAAAGTCTTCCTTACACCAAGGTTACCCAACAAACCACCATGTTCATCACACACAAGCAACTTAAGCATAAAACTAGTAGGCACACAAAATCTGTTCTTTCTAAACAAGTACCAATCTAGTTTGTAGAACTTACCAAAAGATGCTTTCTCACATGTTCCATACATACTAGCAAAGTCATCATCATTAGCATGCAATTCCTTATCATATTCAAGTCTCAACAATTTTGCATCTAAAATGAAGACAATGACATACCTTCTTGCTAAAGCATCAACCACAAAATTTATCATGCCTTGTGTGTATTTGAATACATGAGGAAAAGTCTCAATACAATCCTCCCGCTTAGCATGCATTCTAGTCAACAACTTACCTTGTCCCTTTAAGTGTGTCATTGACTCATGTTTTTCCAAGAAAGGTCGGTTAGAAATTGTCGCACCTAGCACAAAATCAATGTAGTGCTCTATTTCTCTAATAGGTGGCAATCCACTAAACACACCGCTAGGAATCATGACCTTATATGCTTGCAACAAAGAAACAACAACACAAGACAAAGAGTCATTAAATTCATTAGTATAAAAGCTTGCCTTAGCATAAAAACTCACTTTTGTCTTTTTATTTCTCTCTACAATCTCTCTTTCTTTTTCCTCTTGTGGCTCCACTCTTTTTTCTTGACTCTCAACCACCTCTCTATTTTCTTTTTCTCTCTCTCTTTCTTTTGATGTTTCGGCTTCATTCTCTTTTTTCCTCTCACTCTCTTTGTTCTTTTCACTCTCTGTTTTTCTTTCAGTCTCCTCTTTTTTTGAACTTTCGGCCTCACAATTGTTTTTCAACTCATTCTCTATTTTTCTTGAGATTTCAACCTCACCCAAATCTTTTCCCTTTGGTGGTTCGGTCTTCCCCTTTGCTACAGCTTGATCATTTTTGTCCCACTTTGGTTTCCAATGAGTACTAGAAACCGAAGTATACCTTGATGTACCCCTTCCTTTTAGCCGTCTCTCCACCTTCATAGCCATGTGTACCATATCTTCTACCTCCTTATAATGTTGCAACTCAACTACATTGGCTATCTCCCTATTCAACCCACTCAAAAATCTTGTCATCGTGGCCTCCCGATCCTCCACTACATTGGCCCGAATCATAGCCACCTTCATCTCCTTATGGTAATCCTCTACACTCCTAGACCCCTGTATAAGATTTTGTAGTTTTTGGTAGAGGTCTCTATAGTAGTGGCTAGGTACAAATCTCCGCCTCATGATAGCTTTCAACTCTCTCCATGTTTCTACAGGCCTCTCAAGATTCTTCCTCCTATTGGATACTAATTGATCCCACCAAATAATCGCATAATCAGTGAACTCAATTACAGCCAACTTCACCTTCTTCTCCTCAGAATAATTATGACAATCAAACACCAACTCTATTCTTTTCTCCCACTCTAAATAAACTTCAGGGTCAGTTCTACCTTGGAATGATGGTATTTTCATTTTGATGCTCCCAAGGTTCCTATCTACTCTATCTCAACCCCCTGAGTTTGCCCTAAGGCCTCCTCCATGCCTTCTATCTCTCTCACCTTGCAAATTTCTAATCACTGCTTCTTGATTATCCATATTTTCCCTCACTTCACCTAACACCAAGTTCAATCGCTCAAACTGTTGTTGCATGGCTTGCAACACAAAGGATGAGTTATCTGCCATCCCCTTTGGTGAAAAGTCACTTCTATGAGACATCATAATATGCTGCATAAAAACAATGTTAGTGGAAAACCTTACACACTCCCTTACGTGTTTACACTCGAATAATGGCACTCCACTCGTGTTTCACTCTTAATTGGCTTTTTCCCGATAATAGTCTCACACTCTCTTGCCTTTTACCTCAAGAGTTTTCTCACTCAAGTTCTTTCAGAACTAGTTGAACTAAATCAAGATAATACAACCTTGTATTATTCCAACCAGTAGTATAGATGAAAGAAACAAGGAATGAATAAAATGACACGAGACTCAAGGAATTTATACGAGGGAAAGAGTAATTATAAAACAAGACACCAACTAGCAAGTTGTATTCAGCTCCTATGATGATAATAACTCAATCAACAAATACTTTCTTTCTCTTTGTTGTAACTATGTAGCAACTTTGAATATCCTACCTTCTCTTTTCTTCTTCTGTTTTTTTTTTTTTTTTTTCGAATTTTCTTTTCTTTTCCTTTCTTTTCTTTTCTTTTCTTTTCTTTTCTTTTCCTTTCCTTTCTTTTCTCTAATTCAATCACAAATAACAATATTCAATTGTGAAAATCAAGCAATTGAATTCAAGTACGACAATGATGTAGAAGAGAATCAATGGAACAACACTCCAAGCAACAGATAAACTTAGAGATGCAGGAAACCCTAGAATTTTGAAACCCTAGGTGATGCAAATTTCAGCCAAACCCAAAACCCTAACAATTTCGGCAGCCTACATTTTGTTTCTATTTTTTTTTTGGGAAACCCCAGAACAATGAAGCCCTAGAATTAATTTAAGGATGCAAGAATTAAAAGATAGAATCAGACCTGATTGGAAACCTGGCTCTGATACCAAATGATATGAACCCGCGGGAATGAAATCCCTTGAATCCACAGTCAATTTGAAAACTCCCCAAGAAAGCCAAAATCAAGTCAATGGATGAGAACCTAGACCCGATGAGAACTCGTTTCAAGAACCTAGATTATATTAAAATCTAGACCCGTTGAAGAACTCGTCTCAAGAACCCAAATTACAAAGGAGGAACGCTACAAAGGTTGTGATTTACCTTTGATAAGTTCAAAAGTTCAATTAAGAACAAGAGGAGTAAAACTCAACTCACAATGAATAAATTCATCAAATTTCATAAACTTCATAATCTGATTAGAATGAGGCGACATAGAGTATTTAAAGAAAAACCTAATGAAACCCTAGCTTAAAATAAACCCCCATCTTCCAAAAGTGCCCCTGGATGAACAGTATCGCGGCTACAGTGCCGTGCTACAGTAGCTCTGCTACAGTAACCCTAACCCTAGTTCAATAAAATAATAACTTTCCCAACATGCCCTTGCATAGGCCCCCTTAAGTGCTTCCCATAATAAACTCAATTATTCTAAACTAATAACATAAGTTCTTTAAATGAATTAAATAAGTTGAAACCCTTCAAGAGCTCAAAGCCTTTAAGTCTTGTCGTTGCCCTCTTCCGTAACTAATCAAATGAATTAAAACTAGATCTTCATCCTTCAAGCCCCATCTTGAATGTTGGGCTCTTGCTAAACTTGTCCCAAGTGGATTGCATCAATCCTTGCATTGTCTCCTTGATCTTCTTGGTCCATCTGGAAGTTGCAAATGATCTTTAAGACTAGGCCCATCTTGGTTCCCATCATTTTGGGGAGCATGTGTGTTACTACTAAACTTGAACTTAAAAGCTTTTCTTTTTAATTACGCGCCAGATGCGAAAGTTTTCATAAATAAAATAAACTTTAATAAATATTTAAAATCCAAAATAGAGTTTGCGGAAGCACTTATTTAAAAAAAATACAGAAGTCTCATGTGCTTACCAAAATAATTTATTTAAACCTTAAACAAATCATAGCATAATTTGTCTAGGCCTCTGCCTCGCCTCCCGGGGTCAAGTCCTGTCCTGCAGTCTCATCCTAATAAATGTCATCACCTAGGGTGGTTTAAAAAAATTAAAACAAACTAAAATGAGTCAAATACTCAATAAGCAACACATCATACAGTAAATATAATAAACATAAGGTTTCTTGAAAAATGTGCATACTCATAAATACATACGTAAATAACATGAACATGAACTTGAACTTATCTTTCACTTATCATAGGCTGTTACCCACTGTTGACCCTTGTGAGTTAGGGTTAGCGAATCTAAGTAGATTCCGATTCCGCTCATGGCCGCAAGTTGTGGAATCCATACATAAGGAATACATACTGGGTGCACTACCAGCATGCACGACTTGGCAATGCAATATGCCCATGACATAGGTACCGTCTTCATATCATAACATAGGCCGTTACATATCTTATCATTCATACTTCGTCATAATCATATTTGCATACTTTTCATATCATAGATTTCAAAAGAAATCGCATACATACTTGTCATATCATGTCATAGATTTCAAATGAAATCACATTCTTTCATAAATGTTGTGATACATATTTCTTCACATAAAATTATGATTTTTCATAAATATAAACCTTCACATAAAATCATGCACAGCTTTCATAAATTATTTTAATGCATAAATTATCACATAAGATCATTAATCTTCATAAATCTTTTGATGCATAACTCCTTTCATAAAATCATGAGTGTTCATAAATAATTTAATGCATAATTTTTCATGTAAAATCATGGATTTTTATAATTTTATCATGTCTTGGGTACGTAAAAAGGGGCTTCCAATGAAAGGCAGACATGCAAAATATTTTTATAAAAGACATGCCGTTTACCGTACATACGTGTAAGGGTATGATCACGCAACTTACCTTGCATCGCTAATCCACTATTTTCGGGGTGCGACTGATTTCCTATAAGATAGACACGTAGCTTACGTCAATTTCTACTTAAACATGTACCTCGTAAATTCCAACTTAATCTATATTTCCATAAACTTTGGTCCTTCATAACTCTAAAATCACATCGACTTCATAATGTTGAAATCAGTTCTGTATATCTAGAATCTATATGCCAACGTTAAAATACAACTCTATCACCATGATACATGTCAAATGGTGTAACACCCAGCCCTCTATTGACTTAAGAATACACTGGCCTAATGGTGTAACACCCTGCTCCTTCCTTCTTACGTACGCTTCTTTCTTTCTGACGTACGTTCCTTCTTTATGACGTAAGCAAATTCTGAGGGCAGAAATTATGTGAATTGTTTGCCCCTTCTTTCTGGTGACTGCGAGCCTCGTTAGGCGTACCGAACCCCGATGGCGTGTCTTCAAAACGCTCCAAAACTATTTTATTTGTCGAAAATTATTTTAAAACATTATTAAAATGATTTCAACTATTTAAGATATTATAAGATTTAAATTATGTTGAAAGTTTTTATTAATTTAATGGTTTTATTATCTTAAATATGTTAAATAAGACTTCATCATTTTATTAATGATGAAGGAATATTATTCTATAAACTAAAGTTAGTTTAAATAATATTCTACCTTAATTCCTCTAAGTGCTTTTAACTAAGTTAATGTTTTATGCATTTTAAATTAGTGTTTTAATCCTCCATCGTTAGATCATTGCATAGATCCCCAGACGAAGGGATTGGGTTAAATACCTAGACCTCACTTCCTTCTCCCTCACTTTTCCCCAGCCCTCTCTCTCTCCTCCCTCTCCCTCAAGCGTACGTCATACGCAGTTCACCCCCACGCCGAATCCTCCACTGCCCAACTCGGCGCCGCCGTGCGCCGGTGAACCTTACCGCCCCTTCCACCGGCACCTCCTCCCTCCGGCGAGCCTCCCCACACCGGTCTCCCTCCCTCACGCTCTCTCTTCCTCCCCCTCGGCAGTGCACAACCCGAACGGACTTCACATTGCTGCCCTGCCGTGCGCCGTCCAATGGCGCCACCACCTCCCCGGCAGTTTCCCCTCCCACCGACCATCACCCTCCAACGAGCTCGGCCCCCTCCATGTAGCCACCTTCCTCCCATGCACGTACACAACCTTACCCATGCACGGGTTCACTGTGCACGTTCCTAGCGCCGCCGTGCGAGCCCAACTTGGCCACCAGACACCACCACAAGCTCCTCTTGGTGAATGTTTGGGGAATGTCATGGAGTGATATGACTATTGACAATCGTGCTTGCGAGGGGTGAATTGTTAGTGTATGAATGGCATAAAGGGAACGTGACAAGATGTCACGATGTGACGGGAGTACGTGAGGAACCGTACTCACGATGAGTTAGGAGTTGACGTAACAGGATGTTAGGTGACGTGACAAGGTCATGGTGTAGCTTGTGAATAGTCTTGAGCTGTATGACGTCACATAAGGCATAGTTGTGAATGAAGTCTTGTCGCGTTAAGTGTTAGGATGAACTATAAAAAGGGACGGGTAGCATGAAGAGTCATGCTAGCCGGGTTAAGAGAAGGTTGGTATCGGAGTTTGGCCCTTGTCCCTACGAGCAGGTGATCAACATGTTATATGTTGATCTTAGATAAAGGGGTAAGGTACATGTGTAAACTGGTGAGACACACGTGCCGAATGGATTCACCATATGTAATGGGTAATCCGTCCTGAGCATAATTGCACGGTGCTTAAGCCTTAGAGTTGGCTTAGAGCCGTGTGGCTTGTATGGATGGGAATGAGGATTTAGTATGAGCTAAGATGCATAGAGGCAGTGATGGGTGTATTGTCTAGGATTGGGATGCATGACTTAGTCGGTCTGAGTCATGCATCGAGATGAGCTCAATAAGGAGAGTAAGATGAAGGTCTTAGTGTCTTAACCCGAAGGTGAATCATGGGTTCACCTTAGTGAATGAGCACTTGAGGTAAGACCTTTTGTTTGGAAGAACCAGTGACCGTAAGCAAATTCTAAAGGGTTTAGCATTATAAAGGACACGTAAGTGCCCAGGATACAAGGAGAGTGTTTTCAAGTGTAGTTCTATTCTAGTTTAAGTTGCTTATGTACTAGATAGAGAATAACGGTAAGGTTATGTGTATGCATGTAGGTTGTCATCTGACATGCACATGAATGGACTGCATGATATGCAAGTAGCATGGAGTCCAGGTAAGTGTTACATTCAAACTCTTCTAGAGTTTTCTAAGATAAAAGAAAATGAAAACAAACGTTTTTCCTTTTCGATGCATTACGAAACGACACGAAAGACGCTTTACGAAAGAAAATGCTAAGTGTTCAAATGTATAAGTATGTACGGCCCCTCCTTGGCAGGCCCCTGTTTACGCACCCAAAGTATTAATTGTACGCATGTGAATGGATGACTATACGGTGTACCTATTGTACGTATTTTCGAAGAAAATCAACAAACTGATATTTTATGATCCCAAAACTATGCTTTTCTCATAAAACGATGTTTTCTCACGAAACATGAAAGAATGAATGAAAAGCAAAGAAAGACATGAGAACTGATGCTTGCATGGATCTTACGAACCGACGCTTTTATGGATGCCACGAGGTGATGCTCATGGATACCATGAAAGACGACGTTTAAGGTGATGCTTATGGATGCCATGAAAGACGAAGTTTAAGCCCATATTTTAAACGATGCTTTTCAGGAAAATGAATGCTTTCTCATGAAAGGACATGTTAAATGAAAGATAAGAAAAGAATGAAAGCTCCAGCTCTTTCGAGCTGGCATGAATGAAAGAATGAAAGAAAGCATGAAATGTATGAAAATACGTAACGTCCACATGAATGAATGAAAAGGGGTACCCAATGAATGAATGGGCATATTGTAATGCCGGGCAGTAATATTGGTAGTGCACCTAGTGCTGCACCATAACGAAATGGGATTCCAACCCGCGGCCACGGGCTAATCCATTGGCCATAGGGCCGCTAACCCTAATACACGAGGCGTAACAGTGTGTACTGGCCTATGAAAGTGATAAGAATGAATGGATGTATGCATGAATGCATGAAAGCACGAAAGCATGGACTCTTTAAGAAATGAAGGCACTGACGGGAGAAACGTTTTACGACAAGAAAGCCTTTTAAAAGAAAAATCCCGTCTAGTGACGTTTTCAAATGAACGCACGTATGCATGTATGCATGTATGTATAGTATGTATGGATGATGAATGCATGAATGAAAACCTATGTTGTTATATTTTAACTGTATGAAGTAATGCTTACGAGTCATCGACTCATTTTAGTTTTTATGTATGCCCCTCCCCCCACAGGAATTGAATGAAGTACGCGTCAGGACGAACACGGCCCAAGGGGAAGAGCATGAAAGTCTATGCATGAGTTTTAAATGTACGAGAGACCTTTTATTATTAAAATTGATTTTTTTTGCTGTAAATCTCTTTTATTGTCAAAGCACATTTTATTTTATAAATGTAGACTCTTGCACCCTGGGTATGCAAGTAAAAAGGTTTTAAATAGAATGGTAATTCCCGTCGTCCTTTCTAAAATCTTTTATAAAAAGTCCCACCACAAGGACGGGCGTTACAAATCGCTTAGGGCTCAAGGGCCCGTTATAAATCAAGGGTCTGGAGATAAAAATAACACACGGAACAAAATAACGAGGGAATGCCTGCGTAAAGGAAACCGAGGGCGAGAGAGAGAGATGTGCGATACTCACCGAGAGGAAGAAGCCAACTGCGACGATGGTTCTGGTGGCTGGCCAAGGTTCCCGGTGTCTAGGAGTGGTCGGCGTCGTGCTGGGCTTCTCTCGACAGTGGTGCGGCACAAGAGTGAGAGAGAGTTTATGGGATGAATGAGAGGGAGAGGACACGGCATGAGGGAGAGGACTTACGTATGGTGGTCAGGGGCGTAGTGTAGCCGAGCTGCGGCCATGTGGTGAGGACGTTTCAGGTGAGTAGCGACGGCTGATAAGGTGAAATCTTGGCTCTACAGTGGGCTCCGAAATTGCTCTGGTTTGGTGGAGCAAAACATAGGTCCTTTGGCGTTAGTGAGGCTGCGTTTCGGTGTTGAATGGCTGAGGAGTAGGGGTCAACGGACGGGGCTGGCGGCTTGTGGTGGTATTGCCGTGTGAGTGGGTGGCAGTGGTGTATGGAAGGAGGCCAAGTGTTATGCTTTACGTGGGGCTGGGTAGTGTTAACGCACGGGTTTTTTGTGGTGGTTTACGACAGAGGGAGGAGCGGCTTGGAGGAAGAGGCTCACGGTGGAGGGAGGCTGTGTGCTCGTGGCTTACGGGGTGTGGTGGTTCCGTCGAGGTAAGTGGTCTGGTTTATGTGGTAGTTCATGGCAGGGGCAACGGTTTCTAGTGCGAAACCATGGAGTTGCTGCGGCAAACCCTAGCTCTAGGTTGAAGATATTTACATCTATCATGCACAAGTTCTATATATAGAACAATGAAAACCCTAGTGAAGAAGAAGAAGAGACGTACGTGCATGGGAGTGGAACTAGATTTCGTGCGTGTTTGAAATTCATAGAAGAAAATCCGGTTTATTATGAAAAGGAAATAAGAATGTTAATAGTGTTTGAACTCTAACTCTAATGAGCTTGGAGAAAATAATAATAATAATAATAAAAATAATAATGGAGTCTTAACTCTAAGTTCAATAAAAAAATAATCTATCCGATAAATTCTTTTATTGGCTTTAACTCATTTATTGAGTTTAATAAAATTATCCGTAATTTATCCCTAAAACTATAGGATCGGGTCGTTACACTTACTGTCAAATGAATCTGGTGCATTTTTCGTTGACGGTCCTGCTGGTACCGATAAAAAATTTTTGTGCAAAGCACTTCTAGCTACAATCAGATCAAAAAATATAATAGCACTTGCAACTGCAACGTCTGATGTTACTACATCAATTTTACCTGGAGGACGAACAACGCACTCAAGATTTAAAATTCCATTAAATGCAGATAAAGATAGCACTTGTAATATCATCAAACAAGGAAGCCTTGCTAAATTATTACGTCTTGCAAAGTTGGTTATATGGGATAAAGCACCTATGTCTACAAAATATTCCATAGAAGCATTAGATAAAATGTTGCGATACGTAAATGATATAGATATCCCTTTTGGTGGTAAAGTTACTGTTTTTTGTGGAGACTTTCGCCAGGTATTACCTATAATCTATAAGAGTACAAAAGAACAACAGATCGATGCAAGTTTGGCTTTTTCTTATGTATGGTCCATCCTAAAAAAAATCAAATTAACAGAAAATATGAGAGCCAGATTAGATCCTGATTTCTCATGCTATCTAATCGAAGTGGGCATTGGCAATGCTCCAATAACTGTTGATGAAAATATCAAAATTCCAGAAAAAATGATTGTCCCTTATAACAACGATGTTGAATCTCTAAATTCTTTGTTAGACGCTGTTTATGGGAATATTTCGAACTATTAAACAATTTAACAGAGATGGCAAATCGGGCTGGGTTAACTCCAAAAAATCGATCAGTCAACGAAATAAATGCTATTCTCATTGACAAATTCCCCAGCGATGTAGTACGATATTATAGTTTTGACAAAATAGTTTATGTATCTGAATGATTTTATAGTCGATGTAGTACCATAATCTTTCTTATGGATGGTTTTTTAAATACATCAACACCGAACGGATTGCCACCGCACGAATTGTTACTTAAGAAAGATTGTCCTATAATGTTAATTAGAAATATTAATTATTCAGAGGGTTTATGCAATGGAACACGGTTGACTTGTTGTAATTTCAGTCGTAACATGATCGATGCACAAATCTTGTCTGGCCACTACAGTGGTAAAATGGTTTTTATACCTAGAATTCCATTATTTTATTTATGATTTAGAATTAAACAAATAAATTTTATCTTTATATTTTTACAGGAAAATCGCGTGCAAGCAGTCATCTTTGGGAAAGACATTGACCTAAATGATGACACACTCTATGTATACCAATCCTACTACATTGCCACTGCCTTTGTCAAACTATTAGATGCAAGACATAGAAGGGAGGCATACGAGCTTTAGTGGATAATTAATTCTATAACCATTGTTGAGAATATTGAATATGACGAATCACCGCTTAGACCACCGGATTATAATGTTCATTTGAACCAACTTGATATAGACAAAGATACAGATGCAGAAATAGGTAAGTATTATATAAGTATGTTGGTATTTTTATATGTTTCTCTCTTATTACAAAATAATAATAATAAATTTGTAAATTAGATATTCTGGCAATAGTAATTCACATGAACTTACCAAGAGAGGTTAACAAAAGCCACGGGAAATCACTAGTCCAAGACATATACGTGGTTGATTCAAGGTATGAATATATATAATCTTGCATTGATATAATTTTTGCTTTAATATCTTATAATACTTTCATTATTGTAAATTTAACATTATTTGTAATTTTTGTAGTCTAAAGGTTCTACGTCTGGCAATGTGGAATCGATTTGTCCACGATGAGAGTGCTCAAATTTGTAATATTATTATGGAAAAGCCAGATATTCTTGGACAAGAATCAGAATCTCTTCCTATAATGGTATTTCTTCTTAATATTAACATTCTTATTAATTATCCATCTTGTATTTGTATATTTATTCATACATGTTTATAATGTAGGCTTATCCTTATCGTCACGACCAACGAGTGTTTTTACTGTTGAACCTTTTCTTGCATCCGCTATTCCACTATGTGCATGGTAAATTGCGTATTTAAATTGATTTATTACATTTGTTATTTAAATGCAATATAAATTTTATATTAACCTTTGTCGATATGATATCATATATATCTAACATGTATTTCTTCTTATTTGAATGTTTTACTTTATTTATTAATTCAAATGTTCAGGACAACACAAAACAATGCGTTGGTTGAAGAAATAATTGCAAAAAATTTTAATAGGCCAGGCGCGTCAGCTTCAGGCAGTTCTACTGATCCATTAATAAAAATATCTGAAATTGCCGAAAACTTGAAATCCATACTAGCAATGACGGTATAATTTTATTGTTTAAAATTATCTCTTATTTTTTTTTTATAAAGATTTATCTTTTTCACCTTCTTGTTTTCTTATCTTCTTTTGAAGTATGGAAATTGGAGGTTGGTTGGAGTGAAATAGAGATGGGGGATGGGAACTTCTAAATTGTGTATTGTGGATTTGAAATAGTGCATGTTCTTAAATTTAGTAAAATGTTGATTGTTTGTTACGGTTCAATTAATGTGGTAACACTGTACTTTTATTGATGCATTTAAAAGTCCTTGTTGGATCAACTTTTTTACGTTGTTTTTTTCTTATCTTCTTTTCAAGTCAGATTTATGATGTGTGATTTACATCAGCCATTTTATTACATCAGTCATTTTATTAGATCAGCCGAAATAACTACTTTACATTTTTTTTTTTTTTTTTTTTAGAAACATGGAGATTGGAGGTTGGGTTGGATGAAATGGAGATAGAAGATAAAAACTTGTGATTTCTGTGTTGTGGATTTAGAATAGTTCATATGTTTAGATTTAGAATATTGATTTTTTATTAGCTTCAATTAATATGGTAATATTAAACTTTTATTGATACATTTAATTTCCAATTTTAACGTAGCGATCGACATTTCTGGTTAGAGGAAAATTTATGATATCAGATCTGCATCAACCATTTTATTACTTATCGTGTGGGAACTACAGCAAAACTACTGGGTACGACAAAGATGAACAGTTTTTATGTTATAATTGCAAAGAAGTAACAACTGCACAACCAAGGTAAATATTCATCCTGATATTTTGAAGTTAACAGTTTTTACATTATAATTATAACATACTATTTGCTAATATCAAGAACTAATAATTTATTTATTATTCCTAGATCTCAAGTCTAATATCTTGCTAATATCAAGAACTAATAATTTATTTATTATTCCTAGATTTCGAGTCTATTTAGAGGCATTTGATGACAGCGCCTCAATCGCAGTAGTTGCCTTTGAACCTACAGTAGAACGAATCTTTAATTATACAACAACAGATCTTGTACAACATGCAGGGGAGGTAAGATTTGTACTTTTAGGCACATTTAAGAAATTTAAGAAATTATTATTTTTTTATGTTTTTATCATTACAGGAGGATCTTTCATATTATGGAGAATATTACAAATAAAATTCAAGATAAAGAGTGGATGATTATTTTGGGCACATTTATGAATGAATTTGGGAAACTGCACCAAAACAAACTTAACGTATTATCTGTTAATAATGTACCTGAGATAGCAGAATAACTATTTCAAAAATTTTCTTCCAGACTTCCAAATATTGTGAAGTATAGCTACAAGAAAATTCATGTGTAATTGTAAATGTATTTATAAAAATTTTTATCTTGTAATTATGAGGTAGCTCTTGCTTTAAATTTTGTTCCATTTTTATTTCTAGCTTTATATTTGTTTTCCATCTATGTCCGTATTAGCATTTTTGCCCTTGGTTTTGTATTTGTTTTTTTTTCTATCCTTGGCCTCTGTAATTTTATTTTTCCATTTTTTACAATTTTATTCATCTTTTCTATCTTCTTGTTTCTTGCTAGGAGTCTTTACTGTATTTTCTACTGTGTTTTACAAAATTGTGTCTAAAGCCCAAAGAGAAAAAAGAGAAGTCAGCCCAATTTACCTAGGCCGAAGTCAACCATGAAGCCGAACCCACTCATCAGCCCCAAATACAAAACACCGCCGTTTTCAGCACTAAGCCGTCTAACACTTTTTATCCCATTTGAAGAACGACGCTTTTTTGATTAAAAAAAAACCCCCTAATTCTACATCCACCCCTTTCTCAAATTATTTCCGATTTCCCACCACTTTTTCAAAATATTTTTTTTCCATCTTTATGAAATTCTAAATCTCTCTTTCACGTTTCACACCGCCTCCACATTCTTCATGAATTTTTTTTACATTTGTTTACCCCTTTAGATTTTTTTTTTTTTTTTGCTTTTTTTTTCTTTTTTTCTTTCTTCTCTATCGCTTCAACCATTCTTTTTTCCCAAATTTTCTTCTCCCCTCTTCCACCGCTTTCTTGATTTTTTTTTTCTTTATCTTTGTTAGAATCTTTACCATTTCAGCAATTTTTTTTTTCATTTTTTTTTTTGGTCTTGTCTATAGCCTCAATCGCTTGTTATCAATTTTTTTTATTTCTTAATTTTTCCCACCGCTTAAACAACTGGTATCAGATTATTTCCTTACTTTTTTTGCACTTTCATCGCTTGTGCTTCAGTATAAAAGCAATTGTGATGTTTTATATTTTCTACTGTCTGGAATCTGATAAAACCCAAATCTACTTGCTCCGTTCTAAGTTTTAAGTTGCGTCTACTCTACTGCTTGGTTTGTGAATCTCGAAATAAATTAGGTATAGTTTTGTTTGCTTTTATGCTTAGTTAAATATGCAACTCTTAACATAATTGTTAAACATTTATGGCTTTGATATTTCTGAATTTGTTGCCTTCAATAATTTCTATGCATTCATAAAATAATACATACACATACATGTTAAAACACATAACTTTGATATTTCCAAATTTGTTCCCTTCAATAATTTCTATGCATTCATCAAATAGTACATGCTAAAAAAAATTTAAAGTGCGAAAAAAATAAATAAATAAATAGATGCACATGATATTTGAGGCTGTGTACACAACTAAATAGAAATAAATATGTTGATTCGGTTTGAGATAATAACTAATGAATAAAATAACATATCTATAGATTTACAAAAACACAAGAAAAATAAAAACTTTTATACTTCAAACATCTAAGATTTTAAACTTAAGATCATAGCATATATGTCACAAAAAAATAAATCTTCACAGAGAAATAATATTAAGATCTCAGACTTCAAACATCTCAAAATTCGAATTTGAATATGTCACACACATATTATACACATGATATGCATAATGTTTATAACTATAATACAAGATCTTAAAAGAACCAAATCAAAACTTTGAGATGTATGCGGCCGACTTTTACAATCGTCAAGCATCCCAACCTAGGTATCAAGGCATTCCAAGATGGAGGGCTTGGGTGAGTTTATAACCATCTTAGGCACAATCCTTTTCGGAGAAGTTGCTGTCATTTTGTAATTTTCCATCGGGATTTTCTAATCCTGTTCTAACTTTACCATTTCGGATGGGAAATGATAGCGAAAACTACCATAGTGAGACAATTGACCAAGCTATCACAGAGATACTAAACGATATAGAGGATTTCAAACGTCGTCACAATCGAGATAAAGATTGGAATCTAGAGAAAAGAGTGAAGCCCAAAGCTTAAGATATTTTGTGGTACTTACTTTTTGAAGAACAATGTTTTGATAAATCTCATGTTTGTGTTTTAGATTTTAGACTGTGCATATACTTAAATTTTATTACAACACTCATTTTATTACATATCATGTAAAAATTGAAACAAAACAACTGAATATGAAAAGAATGAGAACATTTTATGTTATAGTTGCAAACAAATAGAGACTTCACAATCAAGGTAAACATTTTTTTTTCATATTCTAGAGTTAAAAAATTTTACATTATAATTAGAATATATTAATTGTTAATATCAATAAATAAGAATTTATTTAGTATTTTTAGATATCAAATTTATTTAGAAACGTATGATGATAGCACATCAACTCCAATAGCCACTTTTGGATCTGCAATAGAAAATGGTGTAGCTGTAAATGTGTTTGTGAAAATTCCTATGTCATAGTCATGGATATTTTGCAGATAATATTATGTGATATTTTTTTATGATCAATGAAAAAATCTTAAAATATAGACAAAACTATTACATTTCATAATTGTATATATTAATCTATTTTTTATTATTACATATTTTTATAAGAAATTCTTATTTTTAAAAATATTTTTCATATTTTTGCAACTAGGCACACGTGCAATTCACGTGTTTGCCATTTACTAATATATATATATATATATCCAATCCCCTTGGAATCTTTTGCCATTTGTCCAAATTTCTAAGTTCTCGTGATTTGGATCTTGAAAAGAGAAAGCGAGCTTCCTTGGACCGGCACGATGTTCTGGTCAAAATCAGTAAAACCTTCTGAGGGTTTGGCTCAAGTGATAAGGGTTCAATCTTGGTGGCAGGTCTTCAAATCTACTAAAAGTGCACATAAATTTTAAGGATGATGGGATTGAGAGATTTTTGAATTACTTTAGGTGTACTTGTAGGAAATTTCTTGATGATAGCCTATGCACTCTAGAGTTGGCCAGGATTTTGTTGTCAAACACCAGTTCATGGGAAAACCCAAAGCCAAGGGAATGTAGAGTCAGACCTCGTTTGTTTTTGCAGATAAGATGAGTTGAGATTTTAATATATTAAAATATATTTTTTTAATATTATTTTTGTTTTGAGATTTGAAAAGGTTGAATTATTTATTTTATTTTGTGTGAAAATTTGAGAAAGTTGTAATGATTAGATGAGATGGATGAGATGAGAATGGTTGTGAAAATAAACGAGACCTTGAACATCAAGTTAATGTCAAAAAACACCCAAGATGTATGTAATTGCAAAAAAAAGTATTCTACTTTTAATATTCAAACAAAGTAGGTCCTAATCCGGAACAAAACGCCATGCATAATACGCAATTCAAACTCAAAGAAATTCAAAAATAAAAAACAAGAGGCCATTGGGCCATTGGCCCATAGTAGTAACAAAAACCACTTTGCAAAGATAATTTTTTTTTATATGGAAGATAGTGATGTTTTATTTCTTTTTAAAAATAATCCAACTCTAAGTTTTAGATTTTTTATCACCAAATATATTTATTCATATGGTATGTTTTAAATAATTATATAGATTTAATACATAATGATTATTTATTTAAATTGTACCACATTAAGTATGTGATTGGAATTGACAACATATGAAATATGACATTCTAGATGGCTTTGGTTCGGCTTTCTATATTTCTTGTTAGGACATTGTGAAGGATGATGTGGTGGAGGCTGTTAAGGATTTCTTTTATGGTAATGCTTTGCCGAGATTTTATTTGTCTTCTTTTATTGTTCTTATTCCGAAAGTGCCAGAGCCTAGAAGTTTTGATAAGTTCTGCCCATGTGTTCGATAGCCTATTAAGATTTTTTTCTAAAATCTTAGTGAGGCGGATGACGTCATTTCTCTCCCAGATTGTTTCTCTTGAGCAAGGTGTCTTTGTTCTGGGTAGGAACATTTTCCAGGATATCTCCCTTGCTCAAGAGATGGTGAAGTCTATTAATAAGAAGACTAATGGCAGAAATGTGATGATGAAGATTGATATGGCCAAAACTTATGATAGGGTGGATTGAGATTTTTTAGTAACCGTTTTGGCAGGTTTTAGATTTTTAGAAAAATTTTGTGGCTTGATTGAAGTATGTATTAAGTCTCTGTGGTTTTCTATCACAATAAATGAGACTTACAAGGGTTTTTTTCAACCTTTGAGAGGGTTGTGACAAGGAGACCATTTATCGCCTTATTTGTTTATTATTATGGAGGAGGCTCTTTCTAGATTATTGAAGGAGTTTGAGCAAGGTAGAATTGGAAGATTTGTTCATCCACATGGGGCTCCTTTAATTTCACATTTGTTATATGCGGATGATTTATTGATTTTTACTAATGGGGAGAGGAAGTTTTTGAAGGTGCGCTTGAAAATGTTAGAGAAATATGCTTTATGGTCAGGGCAACTTATCAACAGAGAGAAGTCGGCTTTATTTTTTTCTGAGAAAATTACTTTGGTAAGAAGGGCATCTTTGCTTTGGCTCACAAGTTTTGTAGAAGGAAAGCTTCCAACTTGGTATTTGGGTGCACCATTTATTGCTAAGAGGTTGACTGCTAAGGTGTTGGAGCCGTTGGTTAATAAATTTTAGAACAAAATCACCGGCTGGAAATTTAATTTGTTATCTCAAGGTGGGAGGTTGATTATTCTCAAGCATGTCCTCTATAGCATGGCAACTCATTTGCTAGCGGTTTTAAATATCCCGAAGCTTGTTTTGAGAAAATTGAATTCCATTTTGTCTTCCTTTTTTTTGGGGGGGGAGGAGCATGGAAGGGCTAAGCGGAAATGGAGGGCGTGGTCGAAGCTCAGTAAACCAACGTCGAAGGGGGGGAATTGGTGTTAGAGATTTTTTTGAGATGCAACAGGCATTACACATGAAGTTTGCTTGGAGGCTTCTATTTATTGATAACTGTGACTCGGTTTTTTAAAGCCAAATATTTGAGAGGTAAGCATTTTTTGGAAGCCAAACTTAGAAGTTCAGGTTCCTGTTTTTGGAAGTCCATTTGTATGGTGATGCCTGAAGTTATGGAGAATATGTCTATAAGGGTGTGTGAGGGAGCTGTCTCATTTTGGTTCAATAAATGGTTGGCTCGTCGGCGTCTAGCTAAGGTACTGTAAGTACCATAGGGCGAATGGTCACCGAACCGATGATTGTCACATACTCAAACAAAAAATTAAGGAGATGAAGGGTAATGGGGAGTTGGAACGCATTGTCGTCGAAAATGCCTCTCCATTGTGGCGTTTAGACGACTAAAGGCAGGAGCGTAAGCCTAGATGGAGTGAGAGCCCGAGGAGGAGAGAATCACCTAAAAGGGATAGGAGGTCGTAGGAACCGAGAAATCACCGACCCAGACAAGATATAGATCGAAGAAATCCATCTTTGGGGGAGATCCATACCAAAGCTAGGGGTTATGCAGGAGGTGGGCCAACCTCGTCGAGAAGGAAGGCCTATGCAAGATGGGTGAACTATGAGGAGATATATAGTGTGGAGAGGCCTGTCAAGCAAGCACGGGTACAAACCTCTCCCTTAATCTCTTTTGACGATGATGACTCTTAAGGAGTAGTGTACCCACACGATGATGCGTTGGTGGAAACAATGCTGTAGCAAATTACACGACGCAGAGGATATTAATAGATAATGGAAGTTCAGCAGATATTCTGTTCTGGGACGTTTCACGAGAATGGGGTTCAGCATGGGTTAGCTTCGCCCAGCACCAACCACGTTGAAGGGGTTCATTGGAGATGTAGTTCAGCCCATGGCGTCCATTACCCTACCTATCTCGGTGGGAACTGACCCCCACCTCACCAGCAACCTGACCGAGTTCTTAGTGGTAAGGACGCAATCGGCATATAATGCCATTATAGCCCGACCAATGTTGAATGTCTTGAGAGCGATCACGTCCACTTATCATCTGAAGATGAAGTTTCCCATGAAAGCGGGAATTGGCGAGGTACGAGGTGAGCAGGTGCTTGCCTGGGAGTGTTACAACCATAGGAGAGGAAGTTTTTGAGATTGAAGAGAACTTGCCAGGATGGGCAGATAACATCATCAGGTAGTTGAAAGTTGGGGAGCTACCCACTTCTAGGGAGGAGGCGAGGAAAATTAGGAACAAGCTCGGTCCACCTTGATAGACGGAACACTCTACAAGCGGAATTTTTCGAGCCCATTACTGAGACACATACCAAAGGAAGAAGCCGAGTAAGTGATGAGGGAGATACACAAAGGCGTTTGTGGGAATCATTCAGGAGGAAGGCCATTGGCAGCGGAAGTCATGACAGCAGGCTACTATTGGCCCAACGCACTGCAGGACTCAAAGGAGTTCATAAAACAGTGTGTCCAGTGCCAGCTACAAGTGCCAGTTCCGAGCATGCCCCCTGAAGAACTAAAGTCGATAACTTCCCCATGACCGTTTACTCAATGGGGGATAGATTTGGTTGACCCTATGCCCTCAAGTAAAGGAGGAACCAAATTCATCATTGTCGCCGTCGACTACTTCACAAAGTGGGTAGAAGCTGAGGCAATGGCGACGATGACTGTTCAATGGGTGACGAAGTTTATATGAAAGACAATCGTATGCAGATTTGGGATACCGCAAAGCATCATCTCTGACAACGACAAGCATTTTGATTCAGAGCACTATCGTATGTGATGTTCAGAAGTCGAGATCAAAGTCAAGTATTCATCTCCCTGATAATTGAGCTGAATTATTGCATATTTTATACATTTAGAACCAATATATTTTATTTATTTCATTACATTATTATTGGTTTTAGATGAAAAAATTGTTAAGATGAATAAATCTGAGTTATGATTTAAATTGGTTAATAGCATGATTTATGCTTAATTTTATAACTTGTGATCTAATTAGACAATGTTCATTCACATGCACAACATATTTTTGATATTCTATTATTATTATTTTATTTTATTTCTAATTTCTATTATTTTATTTCTAATTTCAAATTCAAAGGACCTTCAAGTGGGCAAGACGTTGGAACAACCTAAAAACTTTCAACTAGTGTAGGACTCTTCAAATAAGAATAATGACGGAGTTTGAGAGTAATTCGGATCAGTGTCCAAAATGCGTTAGGAGATAGAATGGACACACTTTAGTATGTTAATCATAACATTCCGCTTAAATATCAAACTCCTGAAGTGCATACGTGGCTGCCAAGTTGAGTCCTAAAATTTAAGCGATTTTGTGTGCGGGAATATGAAGAGATTAGGGTTTATTTCCTACCCTATTTAAGCATATCATAAGCACGAAATTGAGGACTTTTGCAGAGCAGCACCGCACATTTGAAGAACTCTTCCAGGGTCCAATTACCGTTCTAGCTGCCTCCTCCATTGCCTACCACCTCCATCTCTATTTATTTCGCTTGCTTTTTTCATTCCCTACCTTTTATTTAATTTTAGTTTAAAGTTTATGGAATATTTTTGAGATATTTGGCTTAGAATTTTGGGCACTTTATTTGCTATCTATTTACTTCGTGTTATTTGTTTTTATCGATTCTTTAAGCTTTCATTGAACAGTGATTACAATTGCTATGGATTAATTTTGGGAATTTGTGATTTAAATACAAGGATGAACCCTACAATCTTGATTTTGGGGCTTTTCAATTCGTATTTTGTCAATTACTTTCTAATCTAGTTTAATTCTTAGATTAGTTTTATTAATCTCTCAGTTCCATTGCATATTAGATCGACTAAAGCTTAATTAGGACTTAAATAATTTCTGCTTTATTGTTTAATTTTCAAATTAATTAAGATTATTTAGTTTAGTTGATTTTCTTTATTGTTAATTTCAATTTGTTAGTTTTTTTTTTTTACATTTCATTTCGACACTCAAAAATCCAAAAACATGAATCTAGTCCATGACTAGTGCCCTTTTCATTCTTGTTGCACTCTTCCATCCATTGCACATACCATTATTTTTATTTTCTCTTTGTGAATATTTTTACCATTTTAAACGAGTTTGATTTTAAGTAACTTTCCCTGAGGAGACGATTTAGGAATTTATTCCTAATTATTACGCGACATCCACCTGCACTTGCGATAGCGTTTGTGCTACTCATTTTTGAGTGAGTCAAGTTTTTGGAGCCGTTGCCGGGGATTAG
The DNA here is from genome assembly GCA_022457165.1 of Juglans mandshurica. Taxonomy (NCBI): domain Eukaryota; kingdom Viridiplantae; phylum Streptophyta; class Magnoliopsida; order Fagales; family Juglandaceae; genus Juglans; species Juglans mandshurica. Next base: position 18,045,450 of record CM039622.1, read on the forward strand.
TTGTTTGGCGTAAATTTAAACTCGTTATTTTTATTTTTTTATTTTTTTATCTCAATTGTTGTTGTCACTAACTTATCTCTGATTACACATTTCATTTGTCACCTACTACTCAGTCACTTGAACCTTACTTATGCTATTCAGATTGATATTTCATGTCATGGATTAGGGACAATTCAAATAGGTTGGTTAGAGTTACATCGAGCACTGAGAGTAATATACACAGCCTAGAGATAGATAGCTCTTCTGTTTTTTCTACAGACGTGGAAATTGAAATTGAACAAACCATGGCTGCACCTGCACCACGCACTCTTAAGGATTATTTGTAGCCCACTCGCACCACTACACCATCATGCATTATTTTATCTGATGATGCACCTAATTTTTCTATTAAGCATGGCATGTGATACCTCAATTCCACGAGATGGATTCTGAGAGTCCTTATCATCACTTGACTGATTTTGAGTTGGCTTGTAATACTTTTATCAATAGAGCCACTACTGATAAATTTATTAGACTTCGTTTATTTCCTTTCTCTTTAAAGGATAAAGCGAAGATTTGGTTTAATTCTTTGAGGCCTAATTCTATCTCTAGTTGGTCTGATATGCAGCGCGAGTTCTTATAAAAAAATTTTCCTTTTTAGAGAACTCAGTATTTACAAGAGCAGATCAAGTTCAATCAGAAATCTAATTAGACTTTTTAGGCTAGCTGGGAAAGGTTTAAGAATTTGGTGAACATTTGTCCACATCACGATTTTGAATCCTGGAGGTTGGTAAATTATTTTTACACTGGTCTCACTCCACAATGCAAGCAGTTTGTTCAGACTATGTGCAATGGAGAATTCTTTAGTAAGGAACCTGATGAAGCATTACCATTTTTTGACTATCTTGTTGAGAGCGCACAACAATAGAACACTCGCACTGATTGAGTTTCATTGACAGCACAACCATTGAGAGCTATTGCTGGTGGGGGTAGATATGAGCTTAAGGAGGACACTGACGCTCAAGCCCGAATAGCTGCATTGACTAGAAGATTAGAGGTAATGGAGATAAAAAAAGTGAAGGCCGTGAAAACAGTAGAGGCATGTTCTTTATGTGCTGATTCAAACCACATGACCCAAAATTGCCCAATCATGCCTGTATTTCATGAGAGTGGCTCTGAGCAGATGCAATTAGCAAACTGGGTAAATAGAGCACAAAATCAGCCATTTTCCAATACATATAATCCAGGGTGGAGGAATCATCCAAATTTCTCATGGAGGAATGATCATCCTGGCCGATCTCCACCACCTTCTTAGCAGCCATTTCATCAGGCTGCTCCTCAGCACCAGTATCAGTCATATCAGAGTTCTCATAGCTATCATTTTGTAGCACCTCCAGGATTTCAGCCTCATGTAGCTGCACAGAGTTCTCAGCCTCAATCATCTGTGAAGAAGTCTCTAGATGACAGTATGACACAGATGGCCAATACACTTCAGTAATTCATGCAGATTCATGCTACCACAACCAATCAGAACACTCAAGCCATAAATGACTTGCGGGGCACCATCAATAAGATGAACATGACATTGAGCACTCTAGAGAAAGGGAAATTCCCAGCACAACCTTAGCCTAATCCTCAAGTATACCGGCAACAACAACAAGTGCATAATGTCTCAAAGGAGGTTTTTGAGACAGCGAAGGCCGTTCTTACTTTGAGAAGTGGAAAGGAAGTTCTCCAACCAGAGATGATTATGGACACACAGGTAGTGAGACCAGAGTTGAAGAAGCCTGTGAGTGCAGATACTAAAACTAGTAGGGGGTACCAACCTGTGGTTCCCTATCCTCAGAGATTGGCAGTTGGCTAAAAAAACAAATACCACACTGAGATTCAGTAGATTTTCTAGCAAGTAAAGATTAATATTCCACTCTTGGATGTCTTACAACAAGTGCCTTCATATGCAAAATTTTTGAAGGACTTGTGCACAATAAAGAGGAAGCTGAATGTAAAGAAGATAGCTTTCCTAACAGAGCAAGTCAGTGCATTGATATTGAGCGAGACTCCTCAGAAGTTCGGAGATCCAGGCTCTCCCCACATTTCCATTATGATCGGTGAGTCACGCATTGGGAAAGCATTACTTGATTTGGAGAGTAGTGTAAACTTGCTACCATTCTCAGTGTATGAACAGTTGGGATTGGGTGAGCTGAAAAAGACCTCCATCATGCTACAGTTGGCTGACAGATCAGTTAAGGAGCCGAGGGGTATTGTTGGGATGTGCTGGTCCAGGTGGACAAATTTTACTATCCAGTGGATTTTGTAGTTGTTGATATGCAGCAGCCAGCCTCCACTATTTACCAAGCTCATGTCATTCTTGGAAGACCATTTCTAGCTACATCAAATGCTTTGATTAATTGCAGAAGTTGAGTTCTGAAGCTTACTTTTGGGAACATGGCACTTGAGTTGAACGTTTTCAATGCTTGCAAGATGTCAGCACATTTTGATGACACAAGTGATTTGAATGCTGTGGAGAGTTTGACACCAACAGAATTTATTTGCTCAACTTTTTCTTTCTCTGATAATGATTCCATTTTTCAGTCACATGAATTTTTACTTGATGAAAAAACTGACCATGTTGATAAAAATGTCTTTGAATTTTTGGACTGTTTTGCAAATTCTTCTTCGCTACTTGAAGTATAATTTGCAGGCGCAAGATGGAAATCCCATTTTGAAACACTACCACTACCAGACATACTTAAATCTTCAGAGGAAGAAGTTCCCCAGTTGGAACTGAAACCACTTCCTCAAGATTTAAAGTGTGTGTTTCTTGGTCCTGAAGAATGCACTTTTCCTGTGGTGATTTCTCCAAAGTTAAATCAAAAGGATGAAACCCAGTTGATTGAAGTCTTAAAAAAGTATCGAGGCGCAATTGGTTGGACAATAGCCGACATCAAAGGTATTGATGCTGCTATTTGTACCCACAGAATCCATCTTGAAGATGATGCTAGACCGGCTCATGATGCTCAACGTAGGCTTAATCCTACCATGAAGGAAATTGTCAAAGAGGAAGTGCTTAAGCTGCTCGCAGTGGGTATCATTTACCCCATCTCAGACAGTAAGTGGGTAAGTCCAGCTCAAGTGGTACCAAAACAATATGGTTTAAATGTTGTAAAAAATGATAAAAATGAGTTGATTCCAACTAGAATGGTTATTGGTTGGAGAATGTGCATTGATTATAGAAAACTTAATTCAGCCAGTAGGAAGGATCATTTTCCTTTACCATTCCTGGATCAAATTTTAGAAAGAGTAGCTGGTAATGCATTTTATTGCTTCTTGGATGGATACTCTGGTTATTACCAAATTGTTGTAGCGCTTGAAGATCAGAAGAAAACCACTTTCACCTGTCCTTTTGGCACCTTTGCTTGTACCAGAATGTCTTTTGGGTTGTGTAATGCTCCAGCTACTTTTCAGAGATGCATGATGTGAGGAAAAAAATCTTTTACTTAATTGAGAGAAATGCCAATTTATGATTACTCAAAGTATTGTCTTAGGACATATTGTTTCGTCTGAAAGTATAAAGGTCGACAAGGCAAAAATGAAATTAATATCTAAACTTCCTATCCCTAGGACGGTTAAGGATATTCGTTCTTTCTTGGCCATGCTGGCTTTTATAGGCGGTTTATTCAAGGGTTCAGTTCTATTGCAAAACCTTTGTGCAGTCTTTTACAAAATGATATTGAATTTGTTTGGACTGATGAGTGCCAAAAAGCTTTTGATACCCTTAAAGAATCACTTATCACTGCCCCTACAGTGGGACCTTCCCTTTGAAATCATGACTTATGCAAGTGATTATGCCTTAGGAGCTGTTTTGGGGCAGCGTGTAGATAATATACCTTTTGTGATTTATTATGCCAGTAGAACCTTGAATGATGCTCAGAAAAATTATACCACTACTGAAAAAGAATTGCTTGCAGAGGTTTTTGCACTTGATAAATTTCGGGCTTATATTCTTGGTTCTCCTGTTACTATTTTCACGGACCACTCTGCTCTTAAGTATTTGTTGGCTAAGAAAGATGCAAAACCACGCTTGATTCACTGGATTTTACTACTTCAAATTCAACATCAACATTAAGGACAAGAAATGAGTTGAAAACGTGGTAGCTAAACACCTTTCTAGATTGCCATCATCCTCCTCTTCAAATGTCAACCTTCCTCTTGATGATAGTTTCTCGGATGAGCAGCTGTTTGTGATTAATAGAGCTCCCTGGTATGCTGACATAGTCAATTATCTAGTGACTGAGTGAATGCCTTCTGAATGGTCCACCCAAGATAAGCGTCGATTTCTCTCTGAGGTACGACACTTTTACTTTGATGATCCATATCTTTTCAAATATTGTTCGGACCACTTGATTCGAAGATGCATTCCTGATGATGAGTTTTATTCTGTGTTGAGATTTTGTCATATGGGTGCATGTGGTGGTCATTTTTCAGCAAATAAAACAGTCGCTAAAATTTTACAAAACGGTTTTTACTGGCCTTCCATGTTTAAAGATGCTTATAATTTTTGTAAGGCTTGTGAGCGTTGTCAAAAATTGGGATCCATTAGCGAAAAAGACATGATGCCTCTTTCCCCTATTCTTACCTTAGAAATTTTTTAGTGTTGGGGAATAGACTTTATGGGACCTTTTCCAGTTTCCTTTGGAAACGTATATATTTTATTAGCTGTAGATTATGTTTCAAAATGGGTGGAGGTCATCGCTTGCAAAACAAATGACCATCGTGTTGTCCTAAATTTTTTGCAATATCTGTTTGCTCGCTTTGGCATGCCCAAAGTTATTATTAGTGATGGGGGTTCTCATTGTAATAAACCATTTTCTACACTCATGAAGAAATATGATATCACACACCAAGTTTCTACCCCTTATCACCCTCAAACAAATGGGCAAGCAGAATTGGCAAACAGAGAGATCAAAATCATTTTAGAGAAAACTATCAATCATAATAGGAAAGATTGGCCAGTTAAGCTTCTTGACGCTTTGTGGGCTTATAGGATAGCTTTTAAAACAAATCTAGGGATGTCCCCTTATCGATTAGTTTATGGTAAAGTTTTTCACTTACCTGTTGATATTCAACATCGAGCTCTTTGGGCTATAAAATATGTTAACATGTCACTTGATGAAACTTCAGGGTTGAGAAAATTGCAGATCAATGAATTGGATGAAGCTCGTCGGGATGATTACGACAACGCTCAGCTGGCGAAGGAATGCATGAAAATTCTACATGATCAGAAAATTCATCCAAAGCATTTTACACTTGGCCAGGAAGTTCTTCTTTACAACTCTCGCTTACATATTTTTCCTGGTAAATTGAAATCCAGATGGAGTGGGCCGTACATTGTAAAAAAAGTTCATCCTCACGAGGCGGTAGACGTTGTCAATCCAAAGAATGGCAATAGCTTCACTGTCAATGGACAACGTCTAAAGCCGTTTCTGGAGGTCTTTGATCCACACGAAGAGATTTTGCTTGTGCAAGATTCCAGGGAAGTGTTTTGATCTTTTCCCCCTTTACAGTTTTCTTTACTTGCATTTTGTTTGTTTTTATTTGTTGTTTTGCTTTGATTTTATATTTCATGCTGATTTTTTTGTTTGCTTGCATATTCATGTGCACTTTGTTTTCTTTCGTTTGATTCATTGAGGACCATGTCTCTCACTAGTTGGGGGTAGTGTGTGTGTGAATAGATTAAAAAAAATTAATATGATGTGCATTGATACATATATGATTGACACACACTCCATTTCTGGTATTTTGAGAAATCTGAGCATCTTGGTGGAGTAGTTGAGTGGAATCATTTTGTGAAGATTTATTTTCAAGCTTAAGCATAGAGCATGATTTTTGATGCATTATATTTTGTTGATGTGTAGCTTGAAACACCAGAATGCTATACTTATTGAGATGAGATTTGAAAAGATTTTTGTAGAACGAAGGGCAAATTTTGAAGGACATTTTGCACATGCTTACGCTTGTAGTGTTCCTTATTTACTATTCACTGATTTAACATAGGAGAAGTAAACTGCAGGACTACCGAGCCATGTTTAAAAAAATGAAAGAAAAAAATGAAAAAAAGAAGAAGAAAAAAATGAAAAGAAAAAAAAAAGATTTGAAAAGATTAGAAAAAAAAAAGGAATAAAGGCGACTTAGTGAACTTTCCTTAATAAATGGCTAGAAACAGTTACCCAAGACTTTGGGGGTTGAGTGTTCAACCTTTAAAAACAGAGCTGGCATGAAAACTGCTAGTCCCTTGGGCTTTGAGGTAGTTAGAACCAGCAATGATTATTCTTAAGGTTGAAAAATCATATGACAAATCATGGCTAGTAATGAGGAACACATAACCAGTTTAGCTCCACGTACACATTTGAGTTCTGGGACATTTGCCTCAATTCTATGTGAAAGATTGTTGAGATAATCTTGGTAGGTATTGCTCTTGGGGATTGAGTAGTAACGTGTCACTTTTGTGAGAAATCAAAATTGTGTTTGATTGTTTATGTTTGGATTTCGATCTTTATGCAATATTCATCTCAATTAATTTTCACTATTTTACTCAAGGATTAGCAAAACGCTAGTTGGGGGTAGGGGTGTGCATGTGACCCGAGCACCCGCTGAACCCGACTGTGCTGAACCGAACCGACCCTTATTTTATCAGGTATTACTTGAGCGGATCTCCAACCCGACTAAATTAACGGGTTTATTAATTTGTGTCAACCCGTCCGAGAGTTCCTCAAACCCTAACCAGTTGCTTACTCAATCGTTGGACTTGGTCCTCGCCGCGAAGCTTTCGTATTCATCTTATCAATCTTACCTTCACCACCAAATCAGAATTCAACAGCATAAATATTACTGAAAAATCAAGAGGAAAAAAATCAAACTTGAAACCGGCATGGAAGTTGAAACTCACGGCCAAAAACCAACAATGTGGCAAAATCTCGCTAACTATGCTCAATCTCGGTGTTGTAAGGTGCTGGAGATACCCTCGATTTGTCACCTTGAGAAAGACGTAAATACACTCGATTCCTATGAAGATGACTTGCATGGAGATACAATTTAGTACTTAACGTTTGTCTAGTTTTGTTTAGATGTCCCAATGTCTGGTGCCATCTTCAACAGCATCAACACCCGCCTCGACGCTCGTCTTCGTCGACTCTATCTCTCGCTCTTTTGTCTTGGAGGCCATCTATTTCCTTCCACCCAATACCCTACGCTCTCTTCTCGCCCACCATAAACTAAATTCCTTAGCAATTGTCTTGGAGCCCCCGAGTCGAGAGAGAAGGAAAAAATGATGAATTTTTTTTAGCTTGCTATGTAGAGAAGAGAAGAGAAGAGTCTAGAAGACGCCGTTAGACACCGATGTTTACAGATCTGCTTTTGTGCCTTCAGTATAGCGTTGCTCGAGCTAGACGCCACCATTTACTAGATCTGCTGTTGCCGCCACTGCTGTTGGTGTTGGGCAGGTCGAGGCTTGGGGATGCCTCACCTTTTCAGTGAGATCTTCTCCTTCCGTTTCTGGAAGCAGGAGAAGGAGAACAACTTGCTTTAAAGGTCGGGTCATAAGGGTTCGACCCAGTTTGCTTTTGTTCGGGTCGAGTCGGTTCGGGTTGGTGCCTTATGATGAGAATTGCGGGTTGGGTTGGGTACAAACCCGGCTTTACCAGGTCGGGTTGCAAGCCAAGTTGGGGGGGTGTGATTGAGTTAAATTATTGCATATTTTATACATTTAGAACCAATATATTTTATTTATTTCATTACATTATTATTGGTTTTAGCTGAAAAAATGGTTAAGATGAATAAATCTGAGTTGTGATTTAAACTGGTTAATAGCATGATTTATGCTTAATTTTATAACTTGTGATTTAATTGGACAATGTTCATTCACATGCACAACATATTTTTGATATTCTATTATTCTTATTTTATTTTATTTCTAATTTCTATTATTTTATTTCTAATTTAAAATTCAAAGGACTTTCAAGTGGGCAAGACATTGGAACAATCTAAGAACTTTCAAAGAGTGTAGGACTCTTCAAATAAGAATAATGATGGAGTTTGAGAGTAATTCGGATCAGAGTCCAAAATGCGTTAGGAGACATAATGGATACACTTTAGTATTTTAATCATAACTTTCTGCTCAAATATCGGATTGCTACGATTCTTAATGCGTTGGAAAGCTATCTTAAAGGGCTACAAAGTTCTCTCTAATAAGGATTTCCAAATTCGAATTCCTGGAATGTATACGTGGCTACCAAATTGAGTCCTAAAATTTAAGCGATTTTGTGTGCGGGAATATGAAGACATTAGGGTTTCTTTCCAACCCTATTTAAGCATAGCACGAAATTGAGAACTTTTGCAGAGCAGCACCACACATTTGAAGAACTCTTCCAGGGTCCAATTGTCGCTCTAGCTGCCTCCTCCATTGCCTACCACCTCCATCTCTATTTATTTGGCTTGCTCTTTTCATTCCCTACTTTTTATTTAATTTCAGTTTAAAGTTTATGGAATATTTTTGAGATATTTGGCTTAGACTTTTGGGCACTTTATTTGCTGTTTATTACTTCGTGTTATTTATTTTTCTCGCCTCTTTAAGCTTTCATTGAACAGTGATTACAATTGCTATGGATTAATTTTGAGAATTTGTGATTTAAATACAAGGATGAACCCTAGAATCTTGATTTTGGGGCTTTTCAATTTTCAATTCGTATTTTATCAATTACTTTCTAATCTAGTTTAATCCTTAGATTAGTTTTATTAATCTCTCAGTTCCATTGCATATTAGATCGATTAAATCTTAATTAGGACTTAAATAATTTCTGTTTTATTGTTTAATTTTCAGATTAATTAAGATTATTTAGTTTAGTTGATTTTCTTTATTGTTAATTTCAATTTGTTAGTTTTTTTTACATTTCATTTCGACACTAAAAAATCCAAAAATATGAATCTAGTCCATGACTAGTGCCATTTTCATTCTTCTTGCACTCTTCCATCCATTGCACATACCATCATTTTTATTTTCTCTTTGTGAATATTTTCACCATTTTAAACAAGTTTGATTTTAAGTAACTTTCCCTAAAGAGATGATCTAAGAATTTATTCCTAATTATTACGCGACATCCACCTGCACTTGGGATAGCCTTTGTGCTACTCATTTTTTAGTGAGTCACCTGACACCCATAGGCAAATAGACAAGTCGAAGCAACCAACAAGACCATTGTGGGGATATTAAAGAAGAAGGTAGGTGAGAAGAAGGAGGCGTGGGCGGATGAGCTCCCCGAGATCTTATGGGCGTATAGGACAACATCGAAGACGTCAACGGGCAAGATTCCTTTCGCCCTGGCATACGGAATCGAAGCCATGATACTAGGTGGAAGTGGGGATTCCAAGCCACAGGAGGCAGAGCTTAGATGCTGATGAAAATGGAAGGAAGCTGGAAGAGAATCTGGACCTACTGGAAGAAAGAAGAGTGAGCGTCGAGACAAGGGTGGCCGCCTGCAAGAGGGAGACGAATCAGTGCTTCAACAATAGAGTAAGGCCGAGGTCGTTTAAGGTTGGTGACCTGGTGTTAAAAGAAACTAGAGTGACCACCGCAAAAGAAGTTAAGCTAGGCCCAAGATGGGAGGGGCCATACGTAGTCACAGGCAGTAGTCGCTAGGCAGCCTATTGCCTAAAAGACGTAGTAGGACGTGAACTGCCTCACCCTTAGAACGCTGAACATTTGAGAAAATTTTATGTTTAAGTTATTTTTTATGAAATTTTCAAGAAATTTTTATTAAGACATTCGATGAAATATTCTTATCGAAGGAACTTCGGTAAACTCAGTTATTCATGTCAAATTCTTTCTTTATATGTTATCTTGCCACTTTATGATCATATTTAGAGCACTCTCCTCGCCATGGCTACATGGTCGAGGAACCCTCCCGTTACACCACTAGCCAGAGTTATGCAGTTGAGCAACTCTCTCACTACACTTCACTCGCCAAGGTTACACGGTCGAGGGACTCTCCCGCTACACCTTCTCGCTAAACTATTGAGGAACTCTCCCATTATGCCGCTCGCCAGAGTTACGTGGTCAAGCAGCTCTCCTGTTACACTCCACTCGCCAAGGTTACGTGGTCAAGGGACTCTCCCCCTACACCGTCTTGCCAAAGTTACGTGGTCGAGGAACCCTCCAGTTACGCTACTCGCCAAAGTTACGCGGTCGAGCACCTCTCCCGCAACACTTCACTTGTCACGATTACACGGTACGCGGTCGAGGGACTCTCTCGCTACACCTTCTCTCCAAGGCTACACGATTAAGGAACCCTCCCGGTACACCACTGGCCACAGTTACGCAGTTGAGCACCTCTCCCGCTACACTCCACTCGCCAAGGTTACATGGTCAAGGGACTCTCCTGCTGCACTCCACTCGCCAGAGTTACTCGGTCAAGCACCTCTCCCGCTACACTCCACTCGCCAAGGGTACATGGTCGAGGGACTCTCCCACTACACCTTCTCGCCAAGGCTACCTGGTTGAGGAACCCTTCCGGTACGCCACTCACCAGAGTTACGCGGTCGAGCAACTCTCCCACTACACTCCACTCGCCACGGTTACTCAGTCAAGGGACTCTCCCACTAAACCTTTTCGCCAAGGCTACACAGTCAAGGAACCCTCCCGTTATGCCATTCGCTAGAGTTAGCGGTCAAGCAGCTCTCCCGTTACACTGCACTCACCAAGGTTACGTGGTCGAGAGACTCTCCCAATACACCTTCTTGCCAAGGCTACACAGTCGAGGAACCCTCCCGTTACACCACTCGCTAGAGTTACGTGGTCGAGCACCTCTCCTGCTACACTCCACTCATCACGGTTACGCGGTCGAGGGACTCTCCTGCTACAACTTCTCGCGAGACTACACGGTCGAGGAACCCTCCATTTACGCCACTCACCAGAGTTACGCAGTCGAGCAACTCTCCCGCTACACTCCACTCGCCAAAGCTACGAGGTCGAGAGACTTTCCCGCTCCACCTTCTCGCCAAAGGCCACACGATTGAATTTCAGTTAAGTTGATTATGTCCTTATTTGTTTTTCTTAAAATTGATTCTACATAATTGAGACCAAAACTAACTACATTCGTACTCCATAAATCAACAAAAATTCCTCTTTTCATTCTCCATAGTTGGAACAAAACAAAGAGAGCAATCCCTCATTGGAAAATTTTCAGTTCACTTAATATAAAAACCATAGTTCAAAATATACAACTACCAAGGATCAATTGTCCAAAGTTCAACAAAACAAAAGTACAAGAAGAAAACATCAAGGGTGACGAGGAGAAGGGAAGGCATTCAGCATGACGCCTCACCCAATAGAGTCAAAGTAATGGTAGGTGGCAGGACTGGCTCTTATCTCTCTCCACTTCAAGTTGCGAAGATCTGTCTATGGATGTGCAAGCAGAAGCTCCCGCAGCTGCTTAATCCCGACCTTGAAGCCAAGGCCAAAACCATGGTCTCGGACTGCACGGGCGAAATTAACTTGAGGAAGGAGGTGATTGATCTGTTCTTGCGAGTGGCCCAGCTCTCCATTCAGCTTGAATATCTTCGATTCTGAAGTAGCCAAGTTCTTCTTACAGGTCTCCAAGGTCTAATTTAATGCCAAATAATGGCGATCGTGCTCCCTAAGAGCACTCTTAGCCTCGGCCAAATCCTACTTTGCCTTAGTTTTCTTACCTTGAGCTATGCTTAGCCGGACAATGGATTCCTGACGTTCTTCCTTTGAGGCAGTCAGGCGGCTAATATAGTCAGCCTTCGCCTTTTGTAGTCCCTGCACCTCTTTTTCCACTCGACTCAGGCGGGCGGCCAAATTATCTCGTTCAACCTCCCTATCAACCGCTTTAGCCTTGTGCAGCGTAGTTTCTTCCAGAGCGCTCGCCAATTCAGATCGAAGAAAGGCAATCTGGTCGCGAAAGGAGGTTTCAACTCGGGAGAGCTCCCCAGCTAGCTCTTCTTTCACCGCTCGGGTAGCGACAATAGCCCCGTCGGCTTTGCTAATGAATGCGCGCATGGAGTCTTTTTCCTCCTCCCTACAAAAACCTAGTCAAGACAAAAGTGTAACAACCCAACAAAAAGTTAAACTAAAGAAAAATGAAGCTCACCGGCAAAAGGATACTACGAAGGCTGTGGACAGTGGAATGGAAAGCCTCATCGCGACGTGACTTGGTGGCTTGAGAGGAGTTGCCAGGGCGAGAAGAGGAAGCATCATGGTGAGCACTCAAAATCTGAAAGGAGACCCCAGCAGCACCCTCTGGGGTAAACTGATCCCGAATAATCTAAGGCTACGTGCCACCAGTCACCTGAATTGATGTCTTGGTTGTTTGATCAAATTGATGCACGTCGACTTCCTCCCAGAATCGAGATCCTCTGGGAGAGCCAGTTTGAAAATCGCCACTAGCAAAAGATAGGTTTGGGAAGATAAAGGGCAACTCAGGAGTATCCCCACCCGAGGTCGTCGAGGCAGCAGGAGATGGCTCACCAACATCTTCAATATGAAACGAGTCACCAATGCCGTCCAGTGAGGAAGGAAAGCCGTTCATGGGAGGTGCATTGAAGAAACCTGGGTTCAGAATAGAGACAAAATCACACCCCTCTAGATGAGGGTCACCTTCGGGGTTGACTACCTGCCCAGAAGTATGGGCCTCCTTTCTAGAGGGAGCCTCTGACCTCGTGCCCGCCTTAGCCTCTAGTATGAAATCTAATTCGGCGTCTGCCTGGTCCATGATGTCATCTAACGAACTGGTCCTGGGCACTTAAGGGTTGCTCGAGCCCTCTCCAATACTCATCAGAGGGGGCGAGGGACACCCCTAGAAGAGTTGGACACGTTCGAGGACTTGGCTCTAAGGTGAGCTTTCTTCTTTTTACCCCTGCCTCCGGGAGTGGTCCTCTTTTTAAGCTTCTCACCGGCGATGGGGCGCCCTCAATTTCATGACCAAGCACATGGGCCTGGATAAGTACCATCAGGAACTTATCCATGTTGGTGGGTGTCAAAAGGGCGTTAGACCAAGTGGATTTAATGTTAGCTATCATCCAAGATTGAACCAGGCGAATACGAGCTTCCTCTCGAGAAGACAACAAAACCTCAAGGTCACGCTCATTGGGAACGGGTGACCAAGAAGCTCTGATGGGGAATTCCTTATATGAGGCCTCATCTGCCGAAAATTCCCACCTCCTACCTGAAACAAAGAAAAATTTCTTCGACCAGTCCTTGGCATAGGAATATTTAAGCTCTAGTTGGACCAATTTACTACGGGACCTAAAGCTACAAAGGTTCCCATCTAAATGCCTAAACCCATGAAGAGAAATGAACTCTTGAACTGTGAGGTCAGGATAGTCATCACTAGTGGGCTCCAACACCCGCCGCCACAGAACACAGCATGCCATCAAAATATGCCAAGCATTAGGCATCAATTGGGTTGGGGCAAGACCTAAGACGTCTAAGACGTCACGAACAAGCCGCACAAAGGGCAGATGAAGCACCATTGTGAACATGGCTAAATAGAGGGCAACATAAGTTGCCATACCCCTGACATCAACGACCCCACGTCGCTGGTCGGGCAGCGATAGCCCCACCGAATCGGGAATGTTGAAGTGGTCCCTCACAGCGTCTAGTTCTTGATGTGAGACATTGAACAGGTTGCATCTCTTTCGACACTAGGGTTAGCTGCAATGTCTTCGTGATTGACAGGGGAATCGCGGGGTCGCGAAGAACCACCGCCACAAGAGGGGCTCGAACCTTTGTTTCTTCCAGTAGCCATGGGTATGAAGAAAGTATAGGAAAGCAATGTAGGAAGAAGGATGAAAGGGTTTGCAGCGCAGAAGGCATGAAAGGTTTCGGACGCGAAGCAAGAGAAGGAAGTGAAAATGAAACTTGCACAAGAAGATAAGAAGTGAGGGGGAGAAATAAAATATCAGGGAGCAATAAATACTTGTGGCGGTTGATAAAGGGGCATACGTATCTAGGTGAGGGTGAAACGACTCTGACAGAAATTAGAGGAAAAACGTGCAAAACATCAAATGCTGCCCCAAGTACGAGTCTCATCGCACCACGCGTGACGAGGATTTGTAGGGTAACTGGGAGGGCTCTGGCCCAATCCAAAAGACCCAACATCTCTTTGCATAAAAGCCCCATCGTAAAACACATGATGAGGCTTCGCGGGGTAATTTGAGGGGCTTCAATTCTACTGAAAGGGCCCAACGGCATCTAGTGTAAAAGTCTCATCACACAATACATGATGAGACTTCGTTGGGTAACGGGAAGGGCTTTAAAACCCCATAAGGGTTAGCGGGGTGCTACCATGGGCCTGGGTCATGATGGCCTAATGGATCACTCCACTCAAGGCTTAAACCCCTCTGGCCCGACAAAGCTCATGCCAGTTTGTTAAGGACATGAACATCCGCCCGCTTATCCTGGGACAGTTGGGATATTCACTCATTCAAAATGAGTAAATAGCTTGAATGTTACGAGGTTCAAATTTCAAATAGTAGGCGAAACAGTTAGTTCGGGTGATCCTAAGAAGTCAAAAGCTTTATTTAAAGAATCCAGGTACGCTAATGAAAGCTCTCAAATAATTTGGTTCTAAGAAGATTTCTATCATTATTGACTTAGGCATCGGAGGCGCCCCATCAAACCCCTAAACCCACCTTACTCTTTGGTTGAAGGACATCGGAAGTGCATAGCAGTGAAACATGCCCTTAACAAATCCCATGACAAGGGATACAAACCATAGTCATGCAAAAATCCCTGCACCCCAATGCCCCACCCCTGTTCGCCAAATGCAGGTGGCGAGGCCACCCGCCCTGCATTTGGCACCCCAGAGAGGGCGGGGGCGGGTTGGGCCCAACCCCGGCCCGCCCCCCGCTTATATATATATATATATTATATTTATACAATTTGTATATATTACAATTTGTTAGACTTGTATTCAAAATATTGAATTGCCCAAGTAAGATTCTTGTATTGCATTGGCCTCCTATATAAAGGTTGGCCTAGGAGGCCAAGGCAATACAATTTTGTGAATACAAGTCTAACAAATTTAAAAACTAAATTATTAGTTTTTAAATTATGGTTCTATTTACAAATTTTAATTATATAATAGCTTGGGTCCGAAAAAATAATTTTGGACCCAGAAATAATTTTTGGGGCCAATGGGCCATCGATACCATTGAAGTGGGAGGGCCGAGGTGGATGAGATGTCAGCCCCCACCTCCTAGCACCTGGGTCGGGGGCCCACCCCCGCCTCCCTGGGACAGGGTGCGGGGGTGGAAATACTAACCCTGCGGAGGCAGGGGCAGGGTGCAGGGAAGGGTTGACCTGCCCCCCGCATATGCAGATATCACCCTTGTTCTAACCTACTTGAAAACACTTTCAAAACACAAATAAATAATTTCAAAATAAACCTGTGAATATCAGGCTGTAGCTTTGCCTCATCGAGCTCTAACAAGAACCATTCAAACAAAAGAAGCAAATATTTACCAACACAAAGAACCATCCAGTAATGAAGCAAGAAACTTCTGTAGCTGAAAGTCTTGTAGCAACCTAAATCGCCAAACCGGCCAACTAATTAAGCAAGGAGCATACCACTCTCTGCTCATGTACCTAATGTGTAATTAAGGAACGCCCATGATAGGCACTCATTCCCTTTCATTTGCCCAGGGTTATAAAGTGGCTTAAAGCCATTTCAAGAACTTTGATGGCTAGCATATAAGGCCAACCGGGGTTACAATTGGAGGGATTATACACATGTATAGTTTTGAAAATGATGGAAAAATAATCAAACTTGCTCATTTGACTCCAACACAGGCCCATGGAGACCAACTAAAACTGAAAAGTGAGATTGAGCAAAAAAGAAAAGTGAGGATGAGATTGAGAAAAAATGAAATAGTGGGGTCGAAAAGGAGAGAGAGAAAATTGAGAGAGAAAAAAGATGTGGATGAGGATGAGACCTCAAGGAAAAGAGAGAATGAGTTGGAAAACAATTGTGAGGTCGATAGTTCAAAAAAAGATGAAGAAAAAGAGAGTGAAAGGAAAAAAGAGACGGAAAAAGAAAAAGAGAGTGGAAAGAAAGGAGAGAGTGAAGAAAGTGGGAGAAAAATAAAGAGAAAAGTGAGTTTTTATGCTAAGGTGAGTCTTAATACTAACGAGCTTAACGTATATTTGCCTAGTAATGTTCTCTCTTTGTTGCAGGGCTATGAGGTCATGTTTCCTAGCGGTGTGTTTAGTAGATTGCCACCTATTAGGGAGATAGAGCACTACATTGATTTTGTGCCAGGTGCTTCAATTCCTATCCGACCTTTCTTTGAAGAACATGAGCCCTTGACACACTTGAAGGGACAAGGTAAGTTGTTGACTAGAATGCATGCTAAGTGGGAAGACTGTATTGAGACTTGTCCTCATGAAGTCAAATACACACATGGTGAGGAAAATTTTGTAGTTAATGCATTAGCAAGAAGGTATGTCCTTATCTTTATTTTAAATGCAAAGTTATTTAGATTTGAATATGATAAGAAATTGCATGCTAATGACGATAACTTTGCAATTGTGTATGGAGTACATGAGAAAGTATCGTTTGGTAAGTTCTAGACTAGATTGGTTGTTTAGAGAGAATAAACTTTGTGAGCCTACTAGTGTTATGTGTGAAATGCTAGTGCATGGATGTGGTTTGTTGGATCATTATGGTGTAAAAAGGATTTTAGACGTGTTGCATGAACGTCTGTGGAAGTATCATTTGTCATTTATTAATGTGTTGCATGAACGTTTGTGGGAGTATTGCTTGCCATTCATTGAGTTTGCATATAATTGGAGTGGTCATTTTGGTGTAAGGAAAGATTTTTCATGAACGTTTGTGGGAGTATCATTTGCCAAACATTGACTTGTTGCATGAACAGTTGCGAGAGTATCATTTACGTCTCATTGAGTTTGCATATAATTGGAGTGGTAATTTTGGTGTAAAGAAAGCTTTAGGTGTGTTTCATAAATATTTGTTGGAATATCATTTGCCATTCATTGAATTGTTACATAGACGTTTGCGGGAGTATTATTTGCCCTTATTAGAGTGTGCATATAAAACCTTGCATACTACTTCTTCTCCTTTTGAAATTGTTTATGGTTTTAATCCACTTACTCCTTTACCTTTGATGCTTTTGCTTGTTGATGATAGGAGTAGCTTGGATGAACATTTTCAAATTACTGAGAAAATTAATGCAAATGCATATAAAGTGGATCTTTCAGGTAAGTATCATGTTTCAACTATTTTCAATGTTACTAACCTTTTTCCCTTTGATCCAGGTGGAGATTCGAGGTCGAATCCTTTCGAGGAGAGGGGGAATGATGGGCACCAAGATGGACCTAGTCTTAAAGATCATTTGCAAGTTCCAGATGGGTCAATTACAAGGTCAAGAGCCAATAAAATTAAGGAAGCAATGCAATGATTGGTGCAATCCACTTGGGACGAGTCTAGCAAGAGCCGAATATTCAAGATGAGCTTTAGAGAAGGAGATCCAGTGATCATCCACGTGATACAAGCTATGGAAGAGCTTAACATAAATTAGGGCCTAGTATTATGATTATGTGATTGAAGGCCTTGGACTTGTTTATTTCATTAAATGAGCTTATTTTATTAATTATAGGAATTAGTCTAGAATAATTGGGTTTGAGGATGTTTGGCCCACATATGTCTTATTTCTTATGAATTAGGGATTTTGGACAGGCCTTGTATTTTGGCCAATGGCTTCTTTGGAAAGTTAGTTTTTAGGAACTAGGGTTTCAAGAGGTTACTGTAGCCGAGTTACTGTAGCGTCGTACTATAGTCGCGGCACTGTTCACTCAGGGGTATTTTTGGAAGATGGGACATTATTTCGGCTAGAGTTTTAATTTGGTTTTAGTTTAAATACTCTTTGTTGCCCCATGTTAAGAAGTTTATGAAATTTGAAGAATTTATTCATTGTGAGTTGAGTTTTACTCCTCTTGTTCGAATTTATTTATTGTGAGTTAAGTTTTACTCCTCTTGTTCTTGATTGAACTTTTGAACTTATCAAAGGTAAATCACAACCTTTGTGGCATTTTTTCCTTTGTAATCTGGGTTCTTGAGACGGGTTCTTCAACGGTTCTAGATTTTAATATAATCTAGGTTCTTGAAACGAGTTCTCATCGAGTCTAGGTTCTCTATCCATTGACTTATTTTGGCTTTCTTGGATGAGTTTTCAAACTGATTGTGGGTTCAAGAGATTCCATTCCTGCGGGTTCATATCAAGTGGGTTACTTCTACAAAAATGGAAATCTCTCTCTCAAAATATCTCTTTAGTCTTGACATTTAGACTATAGAGTACGTGAGTGTTGCTTTAGTTTAAACCACGTGGCATACTCCACTACTGAGGATGATGAACTCGAAAAAATAAAAATGGTAAAAGAGTCTGTGAAACAACTGCACTTGATCTAAGATTTTCTGCTCGAAGTAACGTCACTTCCAATGTATTGTAATCTATAATATCTAACATGACGAGAACGTAGTATTGTTACATTCATAAGCATGCAAGTTGATATCGATATGGCCCTTAGAATGGACTACTAACATAGGAATGGGTTGCGGGATATAGGTCCTTACAGCAAAACCTGATTTTTTGCAAAGTAAACAAAACAAATAACCCATGAAGCCAAAAACTAAATTAAAATAACACATATAAGGAACTATATACATTTGAGAACAACTTGTACGTATGGGATGAACCACCACTAGTAACACAATAAGTTGCTGAACTTGAAGTAGGAGCGTTACCAAAAAATGAAAAAACAAAGATGAAGAGATTAAGTTAAATGAATAAATTAGTAATAAAAAAAGCAAAGTTAGCTTCTAAATGTATTTACCTTTGATGCCAAAGCCTTCTACATACTCCTTTAACTCCCAAATATTAATTGGTTTGTTTCCTAACCAATTTTGTACACAGTTCAATTGAGAATCTTCAAGTCAACCATGATAGAGATAGTCTATGAAAGATGTAGAAAAATAAATTCTAAGAGATTTGTACCTAGTTTTTTTGTTGTATGGTGATGCAATGACGATCTCTAAGGGCGGACCTCAAGTAGACATGTAGTTTTTTGCAAGGGTCTCTAGGATGTTTGATTGTAAGGACCTCTAGGACCTGGGCGTATATACGATAACCAAGTGTGTTGATGCTCACGTGTTTGCTATTTATCATTAGCAAAGAGCATGTATTTCTTTCTTGATAATCATTTATGTTTCAATGGTGCTAGCGAATTCTTGCCCCTTGAGGTGATTTCACCTTGGTGTTGTCTTTTTGGTATTGAGGTTTGAGTTTGTTGGTTGTAACCTGCACTAAGTGATCAGGAAGCCCATTGACCCTTAGCTCCTTCTCAGGCAGTTGCCAAGCCCGTCAACTCGTTCCTGAAGGCAACCTGCACGAGGCCGTTATGGAGCTCAAAGGCTCATTCCCGGAGGTGAGCCCCTGGCTGCAGTTACGGCAAAAGAGGTAGTCATGGTCGCATACGTGTGCACTAACACTTCTCACTGAGGCAGCGAGTCTCGCTCGACCCCTATGGTGGCATGAGGCTTGCTCAACTGCACTATGGTCGTCAAGGTTGTGATAGCCTTGGTCGTTGAAACATAGTCGGCAATATTGTGATAGCCTTGATCGCCAAAACACGGTTGCCAATATCGTGATAGCCTTGATCACTGAAACAGAGTCGCCAAGGCTATGATAGCCTGAATTTTCCCAAAACAGGACTATAGCAATTCACAAAATGTTATATCTATAGTATTTCACAACTGCATAGTTAATTAAAAAATTATAGTTGGTTCATCTAACCATATCATAACAAAAATACAAAACCACATGTATCCCAAAACAGTTCCTCTTTGGAACGGTCGGTCTATTCCTAGGCCTTTAACAATAAAAATTGGCTCCGTGTAAAATTCAAAAATTCAACACTGCATGTAATGAATCCGGTCTCATCTGATAAAACCAATAGAAGTGAAGAACTGAAGGTTTATTCTTTGTCCTCAATGCCTCTTCGGAACATCTATGAATTACCATGAACTTTAGCAAACCAGACCGCCGCATGACACCAAGTTCATCCTCGCCACAACTGGACAACGTCGTCGCCCACCAAGCTCTGTCACCCCCACCAAGTTCTGTTAGCGCAAGAGACCACAACAACCACCACATACATTCATCCATCACAACCTTCACCCACTACAACATTCAAGTTCGAGTAGGCCATCATCGTCGAAAGAGGTCACCACTGTCTCCTTCGCCACTTCATGGTTTGATTTTTGCACTTATGTATGGTTTTTTCACTCATATGGGTTGGTCATTTAGGAAGAAACTTGAAAATTGTTTGTGGGTATTTCTGTATACATTTTAATGTCTTCAAGTATGTCTATATAAATCAGAAAATTTTGCCAACCAAAATGATAGAATATGGAATGAATTTTCTTGGCAAATTAGAATTTGCTAGTTAGTAGATGGGCAAATAATTTTTTGGAGCATCATTTGCACATGGGGCCGATTGATGCACATATATCTTTTACTAGTTAGTAGATGCGATGTATCTGCACATGAAGCATCATATGCTCTATTCTCAAGTACATTTGTATAAATCTGAAAAATTTCCAAGCTAAAATGATTGCATGAATTTCAGATTATATGCTTAGCTTCAGATTTTTTTTTTTTTAAATCAGCTTTAGATTGTTGAAAGATCTTATTTTGAATTTCTTGACTGATTTTGCAATGTGATTATTTTGTACCGAATGATCAAATTTCAAGTTCTAATAGTGATGGAGTTGAGATAACGATGAGTAACACATGTCCAGAAGTTGAAAATGTAGGGCTTGAGGCTGAAAGTGTAGAAGAATAATGTAATGTGAATGTGGAAGATGGAGTCAGTGACACAATGTGAATGATGGAGTGAATGTAATTTCCTCTTCGAGTAGTGGTCCTTTGGATCCATTTGTTGGTATGGTATTTGATGACATAGAAGATGCCCATATATTTTACAAGGCGTATGCAAGAAGTTAAGGTTTTGTCATTCGGATCAATCATAATTGATTGTCAAAAGATTAGAGAAAACTAATTGTAGTAGACTATGTTTACTCAAGGGAATGGTTTCGGTGGGAAAGTCACAAACAAAAAGAACAAATAATTCTTGAACTTGCCGAGACAAAGATCGGAATAAAAAAAGATGGTGAAAAGTGGACAGTATGCAAGTTTGTGCTTGACACAACCATGTGCTACTTACACCAAGAACTACTAGTTTGCTCTGTGGACATAGGGAAGTCACACGTGTCCAAAAAAATTTATTGTGACTTTGAATGAGTCTGGTGTACCGACAAGGAAGATAATGTCAATGTTGAGTAAAGAATTAGGCGGTGACTTTAACATTAGTTGTATTGGCAAGGATGTGGAGAATTAATTGGGAAACAAAAGAAGAGAATTATTTGAAGAGGAAGATGCACAAAGGTTATATGTCTACTTTCTTTATCGACATTGTAAAGAATCTGCATTTGTGTACACCATGCAAGTTGATGAGAATGGATGTATGAGAAGTTATTTTTTGGTAGATCCAAGATCAAGGGCTGCATACCAATATTTTGGGACTATTATCATATTTGATGTTATGTACCTAACAAATATTTATAGGATATGCCATTTGTGCCGTTTTCTCGAGTTAACCATCATCACCAAACCATAATGTTTGGTTATGCTTTGTTAGTTAATGAAACAACCGAATCGTATACATGGTAATTGAGAAATGACAAAAGGTAATGATTGGGCATGCCTCTTCGGTTATAATTACCGATGATGACAAGGCTATGGCGAAGGCCATTGTAGAGGTACTCTCAAATACGATTCATAGGTTGTGCTTGTGACATATTTTACAAAAAAAAAATTGAACATTTATTCTATGTATATAACAAATTTCTGGACTTTCAAAAAGATTTTCGTCATTGTATCCATGAGAAAATTACAATTGATGAGTTTTAGCAGGAATGGAGTTCAATATTAGGGAAGTATGAGGTAGGAGATAATACTTGGCTACAAAATCTTTACATCCGACGGAATAAGTGGATTCCAGCTTACTTGCATTCAACATTTGATGTCGGTATGTCAACAACTCAAAGGAGTAAAAGCATGAATAAGATTTTCAAGGATTATGTTCGTTCAAAAAGAGGTGAAAGCGGATTTATTATTGTATGTACGTGCATATGTATGGAAATTTTCAGACTCAATCGAATCAGAAGTAAACAGTTGATAAAGCTCGTCTGAAATTCGATTACAAGTCAATGTTATTGTCCCGTCAGCACAACAAAAGCCATTTGGCTCATGATAAAATCTTCTTGCTCCACAATATTGACATGAAATAACTTATGGTAGATGATCTGGCTCCAAAAATATAGTTTTCAATACTTGTCTAAAACAAGTATTACCTGTTGGAATGCTGACAATACTGTTAGAGATAGAAGTCCTTAGCCTTTCTAGAGCAGATCTATTTGTATTTATAGTATTGTCAGAATCGTGAGTGTTTGAAGAAGATCCAACTTCTCTTATAGAAACAATTCCATCATCTCTTGAAGTGTAAGATAAATTATAATGGGATCTTGTTTCTATTTGATTTCTCTTATTTTGATTTTCTTTTAGCTCAACATACCTTTTTCTCTTCTTTCGACGTATTTCTTCTTTCTTCTCCTCTGATTGAGCACCGTACCAATATTTGTTTTTAGCATTTTCTCCATGTTCTTCATAATTTAGTTTTAAAGAATGTTAGATATAAATTAATTAGAAAAGTTTTAATAAATTTTTTTTTTTTTTTTTAAATAAGATCGACCTACTAGTTGGCATTTTTATGAGAAGATAGGAATGTCCAGCAATCTTACAAACTAATAGGAAATCAATAACAATTTGTCAAACACGTAAACATACAAAGCACATAAAGAAGATTCGAAGAAATAAATAGTACAATTATCTACATTTAAAGCATAAATAAATATTATCCAATCAAAAAAATATGCTTAATATTAAAACCAAATTACTAAATATAATATTGAACTGTTTACAATTAAAAATTTTATGACAGATAGAACAAATATTGAGCAATTCTAATTAATAATCATAATTTCACATATTTGCAAGATGCCTTCTAGAAATAAATGCATTAAATATCATAAAACATAAAAGATAACATTTATTTGTATAAACAATATTAATACATACCTGGAAATAGGGGCAAATAAAAGATCAGTGGAAATAGAGTCGAACAACGAACAGGAAGACAAGCACAAAGTGACAAAACCAAAATGCCTGTTGTAAAGAAATATATTATATAAGATCACATAATTATTTCAATAATATATTGTCTTTTGTTAAATAAAGCTACACTAACATATTAGAATATAATCTATTAATGTTTTTTTATTTAAATTCAATTATAATAACTGGCTATCTAACTGTGAAAAAAAAAACTATATAATAAGAAAAATTTGTGAGATTGGAAATAAAACTTGTATAATATCTTAATTTTTTTTCTTTTGTTTCCGTGTGTATATATATATATATATATATATATATATTCTATACTTTTTGATCATATAACAAAAATTGTTAAATAAGTGTTAAATAATTTAATCATATAATTATAATTCAATAATATAACAATTTATTACTATCATAGCAATTGAATCATATAATAATTTAACTAAGTGTTAAATATCCTACCCTTTTCGTGGGCCTTTCAAGTAGTTTGTAGTATATTAACTTCTATGGACCTAGTTGGTGAGTTCAGGATTTGAGTGTATTTTTATTTATTACTACTATTAATTGCTGTGGTATTATTTTTTATCATTATTATGGCTAATGTAAATTCTATTTTATTTTATTTCACCATGCATTTTTTTTTTGTAGGATTTTTGTTTTGTAGTGATTTGAGTCTAATGTTTTGAGTGAAATTTGTTTGTTTGGGTTATTAGTATGTGTGTAAATTAGGGCCAGCCCGTTTAACCCCTTAAGCCTGACCCCCCAGACCCACCCCAAAACTAAGTCGTTTTGGCGATGTTAAGAATCGAATGGAACCTAGGGTTCCATCTTATTCTTCTCCCCTCCCTCATCGCACCGTCCACCCCACTTATTCCTTCTCTTTTCTTTCCGTTTTTCCCTGCTTTGTGCATTCAATAAAAACCCTAACTCTTCATCTCTTTCTTTCTTTCTCTGAACGTGCCGAACGACATCTTCTTCTTGTTCCTTCAATTCTTGTTTTTTTTCTCCATTTTTGTTTAATCTTTCACGTCTCCTCTTTGTTATTGTTGTTCTTCATTGGCTTTTCTCTCAACAGACAAACAAAAATCAACACATTTGTTTTATTTGTATTTTATTTATATTTAACAAGTATTTTCCCTCAAATCTTAACAATCAGAAGCTTTGTCTTCCAAATTTAATTTTTTCTTCTTTTCGATTGATGAATGTTGGTTTGTTGTATCGATCTCATTTTTCTTTTTATCTGTCGTCGATTATTTATTTGCCTTAAATATTTTTTTTAACACAGATCTCATAATATATTTCTAAAATTTCAGGTTTTTTCTTTAATTTTTTTTTTTTTTGGCCATGAGTTCTTGTAGCGATTATTTTGTGCAGGGTTTTTTTTTTTTTTATGTATACCTATACAGATCTCTAGATCTGTAAAAGTCGCCACCTCTGGGTTTTTTTTTTTATTTTCTAATTTTTCTCAAGTTTGTTTTTCGAGACTCTACAAGTATGAAGCTCCATCTTTCAGATGTGGGTCTTTTGTTTATTATTATTAATAATCTTGTTCTTTTGCTTGATGTGTGCTGGTTTGTTCTTCTTGATCTGTTTTATTTCTTTCTCTGTGGTCGTTGCTTTATTTCGCATAAAGAATTTTTTGTCAATGCACACAGATCTTACATTTTATCTTCTGATTTTTATTTTGATTGCAGGTTTATTTTTTTTCAAGTGCATATAGATCTCTTGTAATACCCGAACCCTACTACAAGGTCTTGCGTCATCTATTAAAATATTTTAAGTTAAATATTTTGAGATTGACTTTTATTATTTAATATATTATTTTAAGATGGGTGTGCTTTTATTTTTTTAAATGGGTCATTAAATAATTCATGGGTGTGATTTTTAGGACCTTATAATATTTTCTTTAAGTCCTCTACTTTTTATCCAATTAAGAAGTGACCCAAACCTTCTCAACCATAGGATGGGTATGTAACACCCGGACCCAAAATTGGTATAGTTGGACTTTAGATTTTTTTTTTTTTTTATTGGAGCTTGATATTTTAAGTTTTTATTTTATGAACTTGAGTAGTGATTTTTTTTTATTTTATTTTCTTCACACGTTTATTTTTTTTTCCCGCATGTTTCATTTGTATTTCCTTCTCTTTCTGTCTTTATCTCTTATTTTTCCCGTAAGTTTGTTTTTCTCGTGCATGTCGTGCATGCTCTCACACAGCTCATCTTCATCCGCTCACACTTCTACTCCTCTAGGGTTTTCTTTTCTTGTTCGTCCACCTATATATAGTTATATATATATGTATGTGAAGATAGCTCACGCCGCTGCCCTCCCACGCGAAACCATAGCCCAGCTTTTTCCTCCTCAGCCTCCATCCCCTCGGTTCCTCGCACCCCGAGTCATGCAGCACCCCAAAGCTAATCCGCGTGCCGCGACGCCTCCAAGCACCGTCCGCGTCTGTACCTCAGCTTCTCTTAGTTCACCACCCCAACCGTGCCCAGCCAGACGAAGCTGCCACCAGAGCCCTTGAAGCCTCTGTTTCAAGCCTTGACTTCCACCACTTGTGACATCCGAAAAACACAGTAGTCCAACCACCATAAGTCGCTGCACTCACCCTCCACATAGAGCTCCACCGCGTGGTGATCCCACCTCACGAAAACCACCACCGCGAGCCACCCCTCTCACGGAAGACTCAACAGTTTATTCCCCTGTTTTTGGCCTCCCGAAACAGAGTTCCACCCACTGGACCACCGCACCGCACTGCACCGCACCGCACCGCACCGCACCGCTCCAGCCACTCCAAGTCGTCGCCACCCGCGCAGATAAGGGCGCTGAACACCCTCAGGCCACCCCAGTCATAGCACCCTCACGGTGAGTACCTCCCTCAGTTACTCCCTCATTTCTCTCCGCCCTTTCTCGCTCACCTCTCCCTCTCTTTGTCTCGTGCCCAGCGCTGCTCGACGGAAGCTTCGCCGCGCTCCTGCTCTTCTACCGCGCCACTGCAGTCCCTCCAGCCAGCCTCGTCGCGCCTCACCCTCAACGCGTGCCTCAGTTTCCCTTGGGTAGCTTCCGCCATGCATGCTATTCAATTTACGTAGGTTTTGTTTTGGTTAGTTTTCAAGGAATTAATTGAATTACCGTAATGCCCTTTACTGCATGTTATATTAATGGGCTTTTATATTTTATTATGTATTAGTACACTGTTATTTAATTATGATTATAGAAAATTATTTTAATATGTTATTAAGTAAAGATTTATGTTAAGAGTAAACAATATTGGAGTAATGTTGTTTTTACACTTTAGATATGATTTACTCTATTTAAAAATAGTCATGGTTTATTTTAAAATATTTTAAGATAATTATATTATTTAGTATTAAACTTTATAGTTTGTTTTTATTAATAAATAGGTCAGACTTTTAAATATTTTAGTCAAGTTAGTAAATCGATTTTGGAAAGTGTTGATTTGTAATCTTAGGTTTTGAGGAATTAAATAGGTTATTTTAGAAATTTATGATTAAATGTCGAAATACGTGATTAATTGGAAATTAATGAGAATTACGTGATTATTTTATAGGTGATGTTTAATTATTGTCCAACGTTTTGAGGAATTTAGTAAAAAGCTAAGAAGTTCAGGTAAGCGGGGTTCATATGCTAGACTTTACATTAAAATAAAATAAGCTGAGGTTGATTTTTGGAAAATATACATATTTGGTTATGAAAATAAATTTGAACTACCTCAGTTATTTGTTCAGCATTACTCATGAGATTCTGTTTAAAAAGACAATATATTTTTGTCATGATTGGTGTAGACATGAGCTTATTTCTGACATTCTGTTTCTGAACTTTGAAAAAGAGATTGAATATGAAATTTGTGCATAAATTATGTTGTGATATGATTTTTTGTTCTATTCTGAAGATTTTCTGTACTCTGATATGATCTGATGTGATTTCTGAAAACCTCTGGCATAACATTCTGTTTCTGTTTCTGTTCCGTTTTGACCTCACCACGGGTGTAAAACTGTGGCCTCTGTTTGGGTTGGTACCAACTTTTCTGTTTCTGGTGCACCCACTTTGGAAACAAAGTGGTTTTCTACGTGGTCTTTCCTATGTGCACACTCGGGGCTCCAAGAATGAATAAGGGGAAGATTCACATTCTGTTTCTGCTCGGTTAGCTACCGGGGTTTGCACAACCCTACCACGGGGTTAAACATGGTATTTGTTCTGATATGATAAGATAAGATGTGATGTTTCAGTTTATGCTATGCCAAAGGGATTTTGATTATGAATATTTTCGAACTTTCACTCTGATATTTTTGATAACATGTTCTGACGCTGCATTTTGAAAACATTATTCTGATTCTGCATTCTGAAAGAAAATATTTTGTTCTGCATTCTGATTTCTGTAAATGCTCATGTTTACACACTAGTATATGTCCTCTGCTTACTGAGTTTTTGATAACTCACCCCTTATCTCCATATATTTTTCAAATAATTTTGATGATTCAGCTGGAGAACAAGAGTAGAAAGTTTAGCAAGGTGTGATGATCGTAGTGGAATAAGTGCCTGAGGGTACAAATGCTTATTTGAGGGTCGTAGTTAGTAAACTGATTTATTTTTCGGGTATTTGATTTGATGAGTTGAGGATGTTTTCGAGTTTTTGGAGAATTTCTAATTTATGTTATTGGGGATTTCTTTATTGTCGCCATAGAGGAACTTAGATTTTTTGTTTGATTAAGTGGATTAATATTTTATGGAATTTTTGGATTTTATAGTTGTGTTATTTAAGTAAATTTTAAGTATTAAGAGCTAACTCTCCGGACCTTCGGGATCGGGGCGTTACAGGGTAGGTGAGAAAATATCTTCCTATGCTTGAATCCCCACCGTCCATCCTTTAGCTTGTAAGACAAGCCTTGACTAATCAACTCACCTTTTTTTAAGTTTAAACCGTTGGCTTCCTCAAGAAGCTAAGAGGATTCTCCTTTCTTCCTTCTCTTACACGCCGGTTCCAAGGGACAAGAAAACAAAAACAATTCATCTTCTTCTCTTACACCCATCGACAGCTTCCTAAGCAAGCAAGTTTCTTTCTCTTCCTCACTCACCCGTCGGTCCCAAGGCACACGAATGAGAGAAAACTTCTCTAGTCCCCTTCCATCACACGAGGAACCCTTCGGTTTCCAGCCCGCACCGTGCGATGGACCGATCTCCCCCATTCCATTCCTCCTCCAATCTCAAGCCAAGCTTCCAATCTTCTCCCTTCTCAAGAGGGAAATAGTAAGGTAAGAGTATCCTCACCCCTCTCCCTTGTGTATTTCAAAATTTAGCCATGGTTTAATCAAGTGGGTTTCTCTTGATTGATTGTTGAGGTTCGGTTTTAGACTTCCAGCAAAGGGTTCCGTGTACCCTCTATTTCGCTAAGCCGAATCTGTCTTCATCTTCCTTATTTTCGGGCTTTGGAAGGATTCCACCAAAGGTAAAAACCCTAAACTCGACCCACTCTATTTTGTTGATTTTGGGAGACCCATTTGGTTGTTTTAGCTTGAACCTTAATTTTCAGTTGTTCTCTATGTATTGACAAACATTGATGCTCTGTTTTGTTTTGGTAAAACTAAGCATATTGAAGCTGTTTGTGCCGTGTTCTGTGTCGGTGCTCTAGTGTGTGTGTGTATTCGGTTTTGTGGTTCCAGCTGTGTGGGTGTGTGCTCTGTCTTGAGGTTTGTTTGCCATGTGTTTCCTATTATTTGAAATGGTATATTTCTTGTTTAACTTGGTTAGCCTCAATTGTTGATTAATTGGTCTCTTGGTATATATATAAATATATATATGTATGTGGATCAAGAAGCTGTGTGTGTGTGTGTGTTTAGGCTCTGTTTTGGCCGTGGGTCATGCCCTGTTTGGAGTGTTCCAGCCATGTGTTTCTTATCATTGGGATGACATATTTTCTGGTCTAAGTTGTTAGTCACAAGTGATGACTATTTTATCTATTGGGTATATGTGTACATGAAGAAACAGTGTGTGGGTGTGTGCTCTGTTTTGAGGTTGTTTTGCCATGGATCATGTTCTATTTTGGTGGGGTGCCAGGCGTGTGTGTGTGTTTTGTTTTATGGTTCTAAGTTGTGTGTGTGTGTGTCCTGTTTTGGTGTGTTTGTGTTCCAGCCGTGTGTCCCAAGGTTGATGTTGTGTTTCCTCTTATGTTTTCTTGAGTCCAAGCCATGTTTTAGTTTTGTTAAAGCCATTTCTTTATTTGCTAAATTAATGAAGTTAAGATTATAATTTTAAATATGCTTTGCTCAAGATTTATGGCCTAAGTAAGCCACCAAGACTTTTTAAGTTAAATTGGTAAGCTTACCTTAGGAGTTCTAAACTTGCCAAGAGTTGTGACATCTCTAGATCTGTTATTCGGGGCTCTCTCTGCGATCATTTTCTTGTTTGGCAAGTATTTTTTTCTTAAGAGATATAATAATTTATTTCCTTGATTTCAAATTTTTTTTATATTTTCTTTTATTTTTGTATTTTGGGTTGTAGTAATGATTTATTTCATTGGAGGGCCTTTTTATTCCAAGTGGTTTTATTTTTGTGATTTATGTTTTGTGTTTTCTGGTTCTTCATCTCTTTAATCTCTGTTTCTCTCTGAACAGATGTTCACAAAATTTGGAGAGATCAGATCTGATCTTTTATTTATTTTTTATTCCATGTTAAATTTTTTTTTTCAATCTGGTTTTTTCTCTTCTTTTACACGTTTTTTTTGGTCATTCCATTGTTCATCTGTATGTAAATGACCAAACTTTGTTCATTTATTATAGATCTGAGTTGATGTAGAAATTTAAGGGAATCTGTATGGTTATAAATTTTTTTTTATCTTTCATTGTGCATCTGTAGGTAAATAAAAAGATAATGTTTATTCCGAACAAATCTCAGTTTATCTAGAAATTTAGCGAGATAGTATCCTTCCTATGTGTACAGCAAAGAACTAAATTTGTTTTCTATGTTTTTTTTTTTTTTTGCTACATGTCTGAGTGGATATGTATATATATATATATATATATAATATATATATATATATATATATATATATTTTAACTTGCTTTAGTTGTGAAATTTGTTTTTCATGCATAGATCTGAAAAGGTATTAGATGCACGCCAACATCTTTTTCAGGATGTCTAACCTTCCGATTAGGAAAAGCTTTGTGTCATGTTTGAGGATTCATCATATAAGGTAAATTAAATGAATTTGTTTACGTGTCCTATTTATAATTTTCCCTTCCTAATATTTACAACTTTTATGCAGGTGAGAAATTCTATAAACAAAACAAATAATCGAAATTGAAAATTCATCATCATGCAGGCTCAAGATTTTTCCATCGCCTCTCTAAGAAATTAGTAAATCTAATTTTTTTTATTGTATATAGTTTGTTATTTGGAGATATTCTAATGACTTTATATCTCAACAAATGTCTCTTGTAGCTAGAGTTAGATACCAATCATGATCTGAAAAAATTATATGTTGAAACACAGACTGATCGTAATGGAGAGTAGACTCATCTCGATACTTGTGAAAATTATGTGAGTATGATAATTTGTTTTAATTAAACATATTTGAATATTTGTGACAATATTAATTATTTCTCTTGTGTGTAAGATAAAATGGTTGCCCTATGTGCTGAATCTGCGTCAGATCAAAAGTTCTGGGTCAATGTTCAGGATATATGAGAGGTTTGGGTCGCTGTGTAAAGCCTTCTATCTCTTCCTCATCGTCCGGGTTTGCCTATAATACCTCTATAGTGTTAGACAAAGTAAATTTCAAGATCGAAGAATTGACTGCAAGGTAGCATGAATTAAAGGCTCAATCGGCGAAAAAAACAGACATGGAGATGCGCATGAAACAACAAGAAGAGTTTACGAGAGATATGCAACTCCAAAAGTATATGCTTACGCAACAATTCAGGCCTCCAAGCAACTGATTTACATTGTATGTATAGATTTTGGGATCTATTTTTGTACGAAGAATGCTAGTACTATTCCTGTTTTATTTATTTAGTTCGCACTTATTAGATTTGTTTTATGGGTATTGAACAAATTGTAATGTATTTTTTAAAATATTACGTATGTCTATTTAGTTTTTAATTATTGGGTAAAATAACATAGTTACCATTCGAACGAGAAAAAATCGTTCGAACAAGATGGGTAAAACCATTCAAACATTGGATACAAAGCATTTGAATGTAATCAAAATTAAACATTCGAACAGATCATGAAACCGTTCAAATGAGTCATCGAACGTGAACTAAATGTTCAAACATCTACTGATATGAAATCATTCGATCCTATCATGGTCTGTTCGAACGTCTTACTATTTGACTATCAAATTGTTTATTTGAACATTTCCTCATGCCTATTTGGTCGAACAGACTATTATCGATCGACCACTCACGAAGGACACATTCGAACATAAAATACGTTCGAACTTAAATTTTGTAACATTCGAACATGATTCTGGGATGAAATTCAAGCATCCCAAAAAAAATATTCTGTTCGAACGTGATCGAAATATTCTACTCAATTTCATCCCAAAAGATATTTTTTGGGACACTGTTATTGAAACGACCTTGGATGTTTTTTTTTCGTTTCAAGAAGTATTTTGGGATGAAATCCCTGTTTTTTGGGACAAAAATTGTCGTCCTAAAAAATCTTATATGTTGTAGTGAAAATTGAAGTTATTTTTTAATAATTTATCACAATTATATTGCTGATTTAAAATAAGTTACAAAATAGTTATAGTTATAAGCATATCATTATCTTTTTATAAATTAAATTTATTTTTATTTAAATGACATAAATAATTATAAAATAATTATAATTAGTAGCTAGACGCTACATTCCTAACCCATTGCGTAATTGTAGTCAACATTTGTGACGTACGTTGTGACGTTACATGACTTTACAAATCACAGGACCGAACGAGAAATTGTAATTAATTAACACCCTTCGCAAAATCTATAAGAGAATTGTAATTAACTATATTTCATCAGGTTATGATCGCCATTAAAAATCCGAAACATTTAAAAGTAACGTGGCTCTTTTCACCTAAGAAAGAGAAATAATATTTGCATGTATTTTAACAAGAAAATAAATATGAGATTTAAATAAAAATAATAATTTTTTAATAACGGAGTAGGCTCTTTTTCAAAAGAATGCATAATTTTACACAATCCATAATTGTATCTAGTATTGCTCTATAAGAGAAAAAGAAATGCTATTTGCAGTCATAAAGTACGTCAAACACTGTACACTCATTTTGAAAAATGTGAGTAAATATAAGATTCACATGAAAAAATTATTTTTTTAATGATAAACCACATTCTTTTTCAAAAGAAGTGCACGTCACTTGCACATCCATAATTGTTTCTAACATTATTCTTTCCCAAAATATTATGCCAAGGCCGTTCGTTTCTTGCCCTTAAATGCATATATGCCCAAGATCCAACTCATGTTTTGCCCTATGTATTTTGTACACTAACGGTAACGATCCGGCCCAATAATTCTGAAGTCAGAATATTGATAATTTTTATTGGGCTTAAATATATTTAATGTGTTATATTGAATAAGCCCACGAGCGATAAATTATTAATATTGATTAGAAATTTTAATTAGGCTTAATAATTAGGTTAAATCTCATTTATTATTTATTAAACTAGTTAAACTCTTTATAAAATTTAAAAATTGGCCATTAAATATTTATTTCAATATAAAATCATCACTGATTGAAGTCCAAGGAGTCTAAATCATTGTCAATCCTACATTGAATGAACTGCTAGATCATGTTTTTAAATTCAAACTCTTTTCTTAGATGATCAGGACCGAGTTTTCAGCAAATTAATATCATTACATGTATTAACCGAGTCCAACTCAAACTCGTCGGCACTCTCTCCCAACGGGGTTATAATTCTAGTCTTTGTCACCCTAATTTTCTACACCCGACTACCCTATATACATATCTATATATATGTTTTTCCAACCCATTACCATCCATTATTTTTCTCCCTGACAAAACCAAGGTTGTTGCAAGTCTACTTTATTTTCTCTAAAAGCCTAGACACGCAACTTATGTATTAAAGCAATCAATGTTGCTGTCACATCATCCTTCCGATTGAAAATAATTCCTACTTTTCATATCTATAGTATTACAAAAATCTCATCTAAACCATTGTCCGTAGCATTTGTTCTTTGTTCAGCATCTAGAAGACTTCTAAGGATATTTTCACACTTATGCCCTTGATTTCAATTCTTGGTTGAATGTAAATTGTGGACGTGGGCTGGGCTTACTTTTATGTTATTGAACCGTGAAAGAATATTTAGGAAGCAACACTACAAAGTAAGTAGTTTGATCATAAATTAGAATTAGCATCGTTAGCTAGTTATATTTATTATTATCAAATACAGTTCTTTAGAAGTCAATATTTATGTACCACGCATATCATGATATCTGCAAGCTTTTCATTCATCATAATTTATGATCATATTTCATTCTGCATATTATAGTTATGTATGTATTATCTCACGTTGTAAAAGACACGTAAGCTTTTATAAGATCAAGTGTAAGATAAAGATCAGATTAATCAGATGGCCATTCAAATGCATGGTACCAATGCAGACAAGGTGGATGTGCAAGCCACGAACTCAAGCGTGGTCCACCCTAGCATTTTATAAGATCAGATCAGTGGTTTCCCTTGTGGCCACAAGATGAGGGACCGGTGCACAACCTTGCACACAAGATTAAGCGTGTTGGCCAGTTAGAATACTCAAATAATTCAAATCAGTCAATTAGTCTAGATAATTTAGATAAGCCAGATCAGTTAATATACTAGAAATATTTTCAATTCAAGCATGTCATCAGCATATTTATGAACAGTTATGGTTTTAATTCTCAGCATAAAATATTTTATGAAAATTTTTATGTTAAGTATGTTTAGGTTATGATGGGTTTCTTACTGAGTCATCAACTCATTTTAGTTTGTTTTATGTTTTTAAACCACCCTAGGTCAAAATATTTATAAAGGTAGAGCTGTAGGATAAGACTTGGTCTAGGGAGGCGTGACAGTGACCTAGATCATGTACAGAGATTTTAAGTTATGATTTTTATGGCACAGACCTCGAAAAATTTTAATAAATGCTTACACGCAATCTTATTTATGATTTTAGTATTTTAATACAAAATACTCTATTTATTATGAGGAATTTTTGTACTTGGCGCTTCCTTTAGAATAAAAAATGTATATTTTTAAGTCAGGTTCAGTAGTAGCACTCCAGCTTCCATAATTTTCTAAAAAAATGACGTATTTGTTAACTGTGGGGAGCGGGGTGTTACACTAACCTCACTAAATGCCCTTTTTTTTTTAATAAAAAATATCACCTTTCATATATCAGTAAAAACTAGTCATTACAACACTTATCTTGTAAGACAACATTAAAGAACCCCTCCGGGCCATCCTCTATCCACACTAGTTCCTCACTAACGTAGACAAAAAACTGTGTCAGACAATGAGCTACTCTATTTCCTTCTCTATTTGTGTGTTGAACTATCCTATTTTGATGTTTACAAAGAATACCTTTAATATCTTCAATAAGTTGTCCATGTCATTCCCAGCATTCCTCCCTATTATTCACAGCTTTGATCGCTCCCAAAGCATCACCTTCGAAAATTGCCTCTTGTATATTAAGTTCTGCACCCAAGCAAAGGCCTCTTCAAAGAGTAGTAGCCTCAACAATCTCAGCAGTTTGAATGCTATCTTTTGGCATACACAAAGACACTTGCACATCTCCCTCTTCATCTCTAATCACCACTCCAGCCCCCATCCTTTTCAGCTTCAAAGTAACATCCCAGTTTATCTTCACAAGACCCTCTCTTGGAGCTTTCCATTTAACAAGCATCCTTTCTACTACTGTAGGTTCTAATCTTTGCACACACCTCTGTTGAGCTTGTCTGAATTCTATGAGACTAGCTTTTGTTTGCTGAAATACCACCCCAGGGCTACTAAACTTTCCTTCAAAAACAAAACCATTCTTTCTAAGCCAAATATGCCTCATAACCACCACCACCAGTTCCACACTTTCCAGAGACAATTCTGCTAACATTCTCCACCAAACAACAACCATATCCAACTCATTTGACCTCCATTTCTGCACTGGACTCTCCCTCTCTGCCCATACATCAACAACTGCAGGGCAGCTCCACAAGGCATGGCTCACTGTCTCTTCCACAACTTGGTTTTTCCACAACTTTTCTCTTATAAAGGTTCCTCTTAGTAGGAAGACAATTATTTAGGGTCTTCCATAAAAAGGTTTTAACCACTCCTGGGGCATTCAACTATCAAAGCTCTCTCCATCCTTCCTTTAGCTTCCTACCATCTGATGACTCCCCTTTTTGCTCTTGCTTTCTACTCAAATCAAGGTGGTAGGCACTCCTAACACTAAAGCACCCATTCTTAGAATAGGTCCAAATTCTCTTATCCTCCAAGCCAGTTTGACTCAAAAGAATATTGCATACCACTTCAGTATCCTCTTCATTGAATGTAGCCCTCACTACCTCAACATTCCATTTACCCCCACTCCCCATCAACTCCACCACTCTTGCTTCAGTATTCAAATGTCTAATTGGGGACTGCACTTGATGAGAAGGTTTGCTAGGTAGCCATTTATCCTCCCACAGTTTTATGCTCAACCCATTTCTCACTCTCCAGACGAGTCCTTCCTTAAGTAGCTTCAAGGATCCCCAAATACTCCTCCAAAACAATGATGGACCATGACCCAGTTTTGATTCAATCACATCAGAGTTCTTATAATACTTAAATTTGAGCACCATAGCAGCAATGAAATCTGATTTAGTTACAAGTCTCCTACATTGCTTTGCTAAGAGAGTAGTATTGAACTTTCCAGCTCTCTAAAACCAAGACCCCCAACCATTTTTGCACAGCCCATTCTCTTCCAACTAGCCCATTGTATCTTTTTTTCATTATTTTTGTACCCCCACCAGAATCTAGTCATGATACTAGATATCTCCTTGCACAACCTCTTAGGCAACCTAAAGACACTCATGTGGTATGTTGGTATTGACTGGATAACTACTTTAAGTAATACTTATTTTCCAGCTGGGGATAAGAATTGGTTTTTCCAGTTGTTTATTTTGTGTTAGATCCTGTCTTTAATCCCCCTAAATGTATTGTAGCTTGCCCTTCCAACCATAGTAGGTAACCCCAAATACTTCTCATAGTTGCTTTGCACCCTTGCCCCTAAGTCTTGCACAATCTTTCCCTTGTCTCCAGGTCTAGCTCGAGAGCTAAACATCACAGTAGTTTTCTGTAGATTCATGCACTGGCCAGAGGCCACTTCATACATCCTTAGGATTTCCCTAACTTTATGCCATTCTAGCCAATTAGCTCTTGCAAATATGATACAATCATCAACAAATAGAAGATGTGTGACCCTTATTCCTCCCCTTGCAACAACCACCCTCTTATTTCACCTTTTATTTCAGCCTCATTGATAAAGCTACTCAGACCTTCAGAACATAACAAAAACAGGTAGGGGGATAATGGATCCCCCTGCCTAATGCCTCTTGAGGATATATGACTTCACCAGGTTTCCCATTTACCAAAACTGCGTAGGAAATTGATGTTATGCAGTCCATGATCAACCTAATTCACCTCTCACCAAATCTCATCCTCTGCATGACAGCTTTCAAATAGGTTCATTCAACCCTATCATATGCTTTTGAGATATCCAATTTCAAAGCCATGCTCCCCAATCTCCCCTTAGATCTTGTTTTCAATGAATGTAAAGCTTCATAGGCTGCTATCACATTTTCCACAATCAGTCTCCTTGGTACGAAAGCACTCTAGTTTTTCGAAATGATCTCATCAAGTACTACCTTAAGTTTGTTTGCAAGAGTCTTGAAAATTAGCTTGTACAAGACATTGCACAAGCTAATTGGTCTATAATCACCTACTGACTTAGGTTCTGGGAAATTGGGATCAAAGCTACATATGTGAAGTTGATGGACTACTCTAATTTACCCCCATTCAGGTAACTCAGCACTACTTCACACACCTTATCCCCATAGTACTCCAATAAGTCTGAAAAAGCAAGCCACAAACCCATCAGTGCCAGGAGCTTTCAAAGGGCCCATTTGCATAAGAGCTGCTAATACTTCTTCCTTTGTAAAAGCTTCTCTAATTCTCCATTCATCTGCTCTGTAACTAGAGGCCCAATAGACTGCACCCCTTCCATAACCTAACTGCTTGTAGGAGTTGTTGTTATGTACACCTCAGTGTAAAACTGCCTAAAAGCATCCACAACTTCCTCATTTCCCACTTTCAACTCTGAGTTGGCATCCGTTACTGAGAGAATCTGGTTCTTTTGCCTTCTATACTTAACACAAGCATGGAAAAACTTTATATTTTTATCCCCCAATGAATACCACTTCCTTTTTGCCCTTTGTCTTCGCCTCATATCTTCCTTTTCTAGTGACAAACTCACTTCCTGTTGCAGCTTCTTTAATTCTTTCAGAATTGTGAGGTCCTTCATTATCTTGTAACTCCTTTATTCTCTTATTAAGCTACTCAATATCATGGCATCTCTCACCATCCTTTTTTCTGAAATTTTTACTCAGCTTTCCACTACATAATCTCAGCATATTTTGCACATTCACTAGGGGTTTCAGATCAGGTTGAGGGGTATCAAACCAGGATGTCCTTATCAATTCTTCACATTCATCCTCCCTTATCCACCTTGCCTCAAACTTAAAAGAATTATGCGTTATAGAGACATGCCTACTGTCCTTCCTCATAGAAAGCATAACTGGGTTGTGGTCTGAGCTACTAGTTGTCAGTCCTTCCACTTTAACATTCCCAAACAAATTAAACCACTCATTATTAACCACAACTCTGTCCAACCTTTCTTTTGTAAAGGTGTGGTCTGAGTGCCTATTGCTCCAAGTGAAAGGGTTCCCAACAAATCCCACATCCACCAACCTATTGACCTCCAGAGCTTCACGAAAGGTAGATATAAGCTTTTCATCTCTTCTATTACCCCCTCCCATTTTCTCATCTTGTGATAATAGCTCATTAAAATCCCCAGCTACAGCCCATGCCACTCCATCTGATTGATTAAGTTGTTTGAGAAGCTCCCATGATTGCCACCTCTTGCTTGTATCAGGATGCCCATAAAACCTTGTGAACAACCAACTTCCTTTACTCTCACTCTTGACAGAAGCATTAATATGCAACTATGAATAGCTTTGTATATCAACATCATCCTGTTGTTCCCAAAACAAAGCTAGTCCTCCTCTTCTCCCCAGTAGATTAACTACCAAACACCCCTCTATCCCTAACCTTCTTTTTAATTTTTCTACTACAACTGCCTTAATTAGTGTTTCAATAAGGAACACTACAGTGGGTCTCTTATTCTTCACCAGAAGGTAAAGATTATGAATTGTCCGATGGTTCTCAAGCCCTTGGCAGTTCTAACTTAAGATATTCATAATACTTGGCGGGGCTGCATAACAGCCTCCGCCACAAAATCACCATCCACTCTCTTAATCTTTTTCTTACTCACAGAACATAGCTCATCAATCACCATGCTAACAACATCTCTCTTATGCATAGTAACAAGAACAAGGGACTCACCTACAGGAGACCTCCCTCGAGCTCTCCTCTTCCAGCTACAACCACTTCCCTCCTTAACCTTCCTACTCATTGTTTTACTCACTGTTTGGCTCACTATAAGCGTAGATTCTGCCTCATCCCCTTCCTCTTTGCTCCCTCTTTCAACATGTTCAGTATTCACCTGCCCTTCACCCATTGAAACTAGATTCCTCACCACAACTTCCCCCTCCAGCCCTTCACCTGTCCCTTCCCCACCACTCACTTCTACTACCCCCTCCTCCTTTGGCTTTCCACTACCCTTGGTATTTTCACCACTCATTTTTCCTTCTCTCTCCATTCTTTTTTTATTCACTAGCAGAGCTCTCAACCATGATCCAAATTGGTCATCACTCCCATCATCCCCCCCCCCTACACAACCTTGTTTAATATGCAAAATACAACCACATCGAAAGCACATTTTAGGAAGTTTTTCATATTTGAAAAGTATCCACATACCTGTCCCATTAAGCATCATCGTTCTCCCCCTTGCCACAGCTTTCATCAGGTCACACTCCACCCTAACCCTTAAGCATCGACCCCAGGCGACATTGTCTTCCAGCACTAAATGCACTTAATCATATATAACAAATGAATAAATTTTATTAATCTCGAAAAAAAAAATCATTCCACTCAAATAATTACTAAATTTAATTAGAAAACATGCAATTATTACAACAATATGGTAGCAATATTATTTACTTTTCCTCGGATTTTCGTACTGCCTAAACAAGTAGCTAGGAAGTAATAGTCCCATTAATGTATTGGTACAAGTATACTACTCGCTGACCCACACATGACAAGGCCTCTACATCTATCCGAACCCTACAATTTATAAGCCTTGTAGTTCATGCTAAATGCCAAATATATATTAATGCACGTATCATATTCCTTGGATTTTGACGTTTCAATTTGCTCCATTGCCTTGTCCTAAGGTCCTAGGACACTAGGGATTAAGAGCTGAAAAGAAACATTACAATATATAAATAATGTAGCTTAGATTTTCAAAATAGAAAAAATATGACTGAATTAGTGATTTTCATTAAAAATAATGTCTATTAGTACTTTTTCCTGACGTGACTTTCTGGCATGCCTCAATTCATGCATTTTTAGTTTTTTTTTTTTTTTTTTAACCAATAGATTCATAAAAGTTACTAAATTTTAGAGGAAATTAATTAAAACACCTATAATTTATTACCCTTGATGAGTAGATTATTTATGCATGTACGATTTGAATTTTGTATGCGGCCACTCCGCTTCATTCTAATGATGGGTTAATTTGAATAATATAAAAATCATATAATTTTAAGACTATATTGGTTTATTCACTTATTAGTCCCTCTCTTTATTCATAAGAACTTGTGAGGTTTCTCAACATTAGAATTAAATAAAGGAGAAAAACAGATCGATGTGCTCAATTTCATAGACACTCTTTTAAAAGTTCTATTTATTGTATATATAAATGCTCAAAATAACCATAATAGCTTAGTTACATACTGAGATTTTTGGTGCTACTAGTAATATGTATTTGGGTACTGCATATATATTCATGATGACTTGGTCCCTAATATATGGTCAATTTACGTACACATCTTAATCAAAATGGATTATATTTGGCGGTGATAACATATTATGGATGCTAAAAGGGTAGGAAACCTCCGCTCTTCTGGTCCCGATAAAAAAGAAAATTAAAGAAAAGGAAAGAAAAGAAAAGAAAGTAAGAAAGCATGAAATGCTCATAGCACTTAAACCAATAGGAAGTAAACAGTAGGAAGAAAAGATAAAGAAAGCATGAAATGCGATGGCTGATGATCTTTAGAGCAAGGAGATGAAGGATGGATCCGGTTGTGCATATATATATATATATATATATATATATGTATGTATGTATTACATGCAGCTACCTCACGATGGCCCCAGTAATGTCCATTTCATGACTTGTTTTTTCCTTTCCTCTCACATTAAGGTTGGTGAAACAATATTAAATTTGCTGAAAGATAATGGGCATTATTATTTCTGGGTGGTACATGAACGATACGATATGATTTGCTTGTCTTTCCTTGACCATATATTCTTTCAGAGAATACCAAATGGAGACATGAAATTCAGAAGAAATACAAAATATACCTTGTTGCTCTTGTTTTCTATGACACATGAGTTTTCTTCCAAACCGGACATATCATAATCACAAAGTTTCTAAAAATTCAAGTTAAAATTTGCCATTTTTATATATAGGTTGAAGGAAGTTTCTTAAACCCAATTTGGTAATATATATTAATATCCTATTTTTATTGTTTTCATGCTGAGTCTCTTTTTATTATGGTAGGAGATGGGAAGGGACCAAAAACAAGGGAACTGTCAAGATACTGACAAAACCATGCGTCATATCTAGGGGCCTAGGAAAAAATAACCCCAAGACTTCACCCCTTTTTTTTTTTTATGCATAGGTCCCATGTCTTTAAATGTTAGTCCTTTATTACTGTTGTGTGTGAAAGAATATGAGATTCTCCCATACCTCTGTTATAAGCTCTGTCTATCACAGTTTCTCCTACTACTCCCCAAACCCCTTTCTTCCTCATGGAAGAGACTAGAGGAGCTTTAGATTCCAAGTCTCAAACAACCTCTACATCTTCCTCCTCAAACTCTTCCTCCCATTCCTCTAATTCATTCCCTTCTCAAACAAATATTGCAGCAGAATTCACTGTTCAAAACAGTTCCAAGAGAGTTCAAGAAGCAAAAGATGGTGATGAAAATAAGAAAAGGGTAAGGAGTAGGGATGATGGGAAGCACCCAACATATAGGGGAGTGAGAATACGTCAATGGGGAAAATGGGTATCAGAAATCAGGGAACCAAGGAAGAAATCAAGGATTTGGCTGGGGACATTTTCTACACCAGAAATGGCGGCTCGAGCTCATGATGTAGCTGCTCTTACAATCAAAGGCCAGTCAGCTTTTCTCAATTTCCCTGAGCTGGCTCAAGAACTACCCCGACCGGCTAGCTCATCTCCCAAGGATATCCAAGCTGCTGCAGCCAAAGCAGCAGCCATGAACTTCCCCAAAAGCCATGAAGCTGCTGAAGCTGAGTTGAGCCAATCCATGTTGTTGGCTGATCCCTACTCTCCATTTTCAACCATGGCTTCCCAGGACACCCGAGACTCAACTTCACCTTCAAACGATATTAAAGACGACGCCTTTTTCGACCTTCCCGATCTCTTGCTCGATGTGCGTAATCAAATCAATGCGTTTTGTTACCCATCAACATGGCAGCTGACTGGAACCGAGCCTGTGGACACCTGTCTCCGGATCGAGGAGCCATTTTTTTGGGGTTGCTATTAGAGAGTAGTCAGCAGACACGCCTATCAATGCTTGAAAATGTCCAACCTTTGAGAATTTCTGTCAATGTTGATGTTGCTGCTGCTTCGAAGTTTCAAGTATATATGAATCTTCAGGTTTAATTTTTGGTATATTGCTACCTAAAGCCATGGATTTGAGTTTACAAATTTGAAAGATGGGGTTGCACTTCTCTGTTGATCAGTTGCATCTTTCAACTGACAAAGAATCTTAACCTCCATCTCCCTTTCATCCCAATTAATGGCCGCTGTAAATATGCGATGTAATTGAAAGTTCACGTTCAGCAATAATGGTATGGGTCAAAACTCCCGCGTCATGTATGTGTGTATATATTATTGGTTCCAATGCATTCATCTCTAAATTTAGAAACCAAAATCTTATGGAACTGTACAAAAATGCTTCATTTGGGGGGATTACAGCATGATAGCTCTCTTTCCTGCCCATTTTAATAAAATTTTAGTATTTTAAAGCCGATAGTGCTGCATATAAAGAAGCATGGGTAAGAGTATATATATATATATATATATAATATATATATATATATGTATATGTATATATATATATGCTTTTGCCTTTTCTTTACTTTTCTTTTCTTTTTCTTTTCTTTTTCTCATGAGATTAACAAAGAAGCACTTCAACATTAATTATAAATTATTTCTTTTTCCTCTCTCTTTCTTCTTTTCCATCCTTCTCGACTTTAATTAAGAGGAATTATATATACGACCCATTGAGAAGTAAAATATTCCATGATATGATACAGGGTTGGTTTTTTGCTCCTTTGGCATTTGTCTCACCAATGTCATTGGTGAGGAATGAATGAGGAGCAAGCCTAGAATCTATAAAAGTAGGGTTAGCCTCGTTGGCTAAGTTTACTAGTCAAAAACTTAACTAGTAACTTTTAACTTTAGTAAAATTTGACATTTTTTTGTAAAAGGAAATAGGTGTAAGTTAAAGTTTTGCTGGTGGGGAAGCTTAGTGAGTATATTTGGAATAAGGAGAAAAATTGTGTGATTGTAACAATTTTCACATAGTATATTTTCTTCTCTGAGTTTGGTGGTTTTTTTCCTATTTTGGAAGTTTTCCACTTAAATTCTTGTGTTGTTATTATTCTCATTTTTCTTGATATTCCTGCAAAGAATAGATCTTAGGAGGTGAATTTGGGATGTCCAAATTCCCAACAAGATAGATTAAGTAATTATATATATTAATATTTGTCCTTTTTCTCAGCCATATTTAAGTACCACATCAATCTAATACGATTTAAGCAAGTGATGATGATGAGATTAATACGACTCATGATTAGGTGGTAATATGTAACACGACTCGTTAACCCAGTACAAACACGACACGATAAAAGCGGGTTAAGATTTAGCCTTAACGAGTTCAGGTCAAAACAGATTGACTCGTTAAGACACGTTTGCTTAACAAGTTGATAACGAGTCAACCCGTTTTGACCCGTTATAACAATTAAGAAAGTTAAAGTTACAAATATATCCTTATACCTAAAAATAAAAATTGTTGATATTTTAATTTCGATATTTTTCTTGTTTGGATTATAATTTTGGACTTGTAGTTAGTTTTATATTTTTTATAGATATTGTGATTTTAACATTTATATAAAATTATGCTAAACTTAACTAGGTCAAATGGGTTAATTTCGGGTCTGTTCAACCCATTTACATAAACGGGTCAAAATTGGTTGACATGACACGACCCATTATGTTAATGGATCGTGCTAGGGTTTGACATTTTGACACAATAAATTTAACAGATCAGGTTATAGTTGACCCATATAGTATAATATACATATCTTGACACGACACGAACATGACCCGTTAACATGATTTGACACCCCTACTCATGACCTACATATATAATT
This sequence comes from Juglans mandshurica, assembly GCA_022457165.1. Taxonomy (NCBI): domain Eukaryota; kingdom Viridiplantae; phylum Streptophyta; class Magnoliopsida; order Fagales; family Juglandaceae; genus Juglans; species Juglans mandshurica. Next base: position 18,089,677 of record CM039622.1, read on the forward strand.
AATTAGCATCAGCTGCTTGCATCCTAGCTAATGCAATAAGGAAAAACCTACTTTGCCCTCCCAAGCTTCTCGCTCAATTTGATCGTTTGTCAATTTTTTTTTTTTTTTACTTAGTGATTAAGGAAATGATTTTAAATGTTTTGGAGTATTTTTTTTATTTTTTAAAAATAATTAAATATATGAAAAAATGTGAAAAGAAAAATTTTAAAATAAAACAAAAAAAAAAATTAATGAACAGTAAGGTTGAGCGGGCTACTCTGTAGCCCAGCTCATTCAATAATATCTGCACTGCATTGGTCAGAGTCGACATTATTTTAATTGATCGAACAGATATATTATACATACGTATACTAGATAAGAGCTTACGTGCAAGACACGTATTCTTTATTGAAAGTGCTACTGCATTTCTAATATGGTAGATATGAATTTTAAGATATATATTAATTAAAACAACACGTATTATAAATCTAAAGATAATCATAAATCTATACAAAAAATTTTACAAATTAGTATAAATATATTTAAAAAGGGAGAAAATATAAAATTAGTAAACACATAACGAATCTAATATTTAAAATTAACTAATTATATTGAAATCATAATAGGACATGCATTGCTCCACTCGTTATAAGACCAATTAGACATGTACATAATAATAATAATAATAAAAACAACAACAACAACAATAATAAATGAAAATCAAATAAGATAATAATATTTTAAATTTTTTCAGAAAACTTCATAGATGTAAGCGTTATTGAATGATAAGATGTAAAAAGAGTGTATTAATTTGAAATTTAAAAAAGTATAATGTTTTTTTTTTCAAATGAAAATATTATTAATTTAAAAAGTGATTTATTATGATTCTTTATTATGAGAAATAATATGAAGACAATTATTATTTTTTTGAAATGACATCCTATAGTAATAAAATATTATTCTTTAAATTTAAAGACAGAATTTTCATTTTTTAACTTAAATATAATATTATTCTTTTTAAATCTGGAATTGCAATATTAAGCTTAGAAAATAAAAGCATGTGCTTAGAAAATAAAAGCATGTTCTTACCAAAATAATTTTCAAAGGATAAAAAGTGTTATTAATTCTTTTAATAATAATTTTAAAAATGCATTAAAAAATAGATTAACATGGAATACATTATCACAAAAAATAAAATAGTGAATATGATAAATTGAAGACCAATTATAAGCTGATGCATAGATTGAAATCTAAAAATAAAAATTGCATTTTGTAAAATGAAAATATTATTAGTCCAATGACTATGATTTATTTTTTTGAATTACTACGAAAAATAATATGAATATAATTGTTAATTTTTCAAATAATATTATATGCAAAATATACTATTATTTTAAAATCTAATAAGAATTATAAAAAAAAATCCTAAGTTGTTAATTTGTTCCACAAAGTTTTAATAAACAAAAATCTTCAATTGAGATTATTTGTAAGATATTAATATTGTATTATTATTATTATTATTATTATTATTATTATTATTATTATTATTAATATTAGAAGAACAAAAAATCTAATTGTATTTTTAAACATGAATTGGAGGACAATAAGGTAATTATGCAAATGAGGATAAAAGCATAATTGTGCACATTGGCTGCAACAAAACCAGTAAAATAAAAAAAAAACGGATGAATAAAAATTACTGTTGATCGATCACTGTTTCAAATTCGATAGGGACTTTTAATCATAGAATAGATATAAAATAAAATTGAAAGTCGAGATGGGTAGATGCAATCATGATCACATGCAATATGTATATGTGCAATAAATTTGACAGCGCCAGATATCAAAGTTTGTGGGCCATATGCTGTTGACTACAAAAAGACGTTGTTTGGGAATGTGAGAGTGACACATGCATTTAATCAAAAGCCTATCGAAGACGATATTATTATAATTATTACGTTTAATGCCCTGTAAATTTATATTATTATTATTATTCTAATGATCACTCGGTTTTTTTTTTTTTTTTTTTTTTTTAATTTTCCAACTCCTAATCAGTCGATTATATATATATTGGTCTAACATATATCGCATGATGGCGTTGCTTAGAACGAGCCAATTAGCTTGTGCATATCATGTATGTCATCATGTGTCGGATAAAATTATTCAATCGATGTCATTCATGACTCACAAAACTCAGCTTAAAGGTAAGAACAAGCAATATATATATACTGGATAAAGGGCCTTATGCGTTAGTCTCGGTGTGTACTTAATATAATGATATGAAAAAGAGACATCAAATCATGTGCGCTGCAGGACTATTAAGAACCTTTTGGTAAAACAAGATCATTCATTAAATTCTACAAGAGAGCTACATGTCAAATAGTCAAGAGTTTTAATGGTCTTTTAGTAAAACAGAACTTAACGGACTTAACGAAAAAATAAGTAAAGTTACTATCTACAATTAGATAGCTACTTATTATAATAGAATAGATATAAGATATATATATATATATATATATATATATATATATATATATATAAGCTATAAGTACTATATATTCAATCACTCCTAGCCAGCTAGCCTTTTAATTGACATCAATTTAACTACTCCAAATTTGACGTGACTTGCGAAATGTGTATACCCCTGCTTCCATATATAAGAATCTCATTAGATTAAAATAGCTATCGAGGTACTTTATCTATAAAATAGGTAACTTAGTCACTCTATAATTACTCTCTGATTATTGAATTTCTCTTAATTCATTAACTTAATTCGTTAATGAATTAAGAGACTAACTAATTAAATATCCAAAAAAATTTCAATGACTGTTAGTTTATTTTGGTTATTATAAGAAAGAAAATTGAATATTATGAAGAATTGTTTTTAATGAGAGTATATTTATTTTGAAAAAAAATAATCATTTTTAGAAGAAAAAACCAAAACAAATAAACAGTTTTTTTTTTTTTTTTTAGTGCGTGGGAGGCCAGCTAACTAGAGCTTTTCGCTGTCCGACCATGTAAAAAGTGGTCCGCGACTCCGCGAGTCCGATAAGCTAAACTATTAACTGAGCATGCAATTAACACGTGTGATTTGGCCGGGGACTATATTTAACAGGGACGTGACGGAGCATCCAATGTTCATAGAATCCATGAGCACTCAGTATATAGAGTTGAATGGTTATTGTCGAGGGGTGTAATCGTTTCAGTTTAATATGATTTTGGATAAAATTTGGTACCAAACTGGTATTTATTGGTTTTACATTTTCAAGAACCGATTCTGTACTGATATAAGACTATAGTGATATAAGATTTTAAAATTTAATATTATATTAATTAGTAATTTATCATATAATATAAAACTATTTTATATATAATTATATATTATATATAAAATTATATACAATATAAAAAATTATATAATATATATATGAACCGATCTGGTTCGGTCCAATCCAGTTTTAGAAAAAAAAAATCGAAACCAGACTGATTTTGACCGGTTTTAAGAAAAATAAAACTGATACCAGACCAAACCAAACTCAGTACCGGACCAAACCCACTTGTTCGGTCTGATTTACCGGTTCACCAATTTTTTTTTACACCCCTAGTTATTGATTAGGATATCTGGAGAATTAGGGCTCGATATTACACTTGAATAATGAATTATGTGAATAGTTAAATGATATGTGAATAATAGTTAAATTATTTGAAATTTGAATTAGAATGTTTTATTGAGTTTTAGAAAATGAAAGAGAAAAAATTGAATAAAAATATTAATTATAAAGTTAAAACATTGTTTAAATATAATTTTCTAATATATATTTTCCTAAGTTTGAAAAAATTATTTTGATTTTTGTATTTCGTTTTGAAGTTTATAAAAGTTGTAATAATTAGATAATAAAGTTGAAAATTTAAATTGAAAAATATTTTGTATTTTAGTAATGTTTGGGAAGGGAATGTAAGAAATTTTAAGAATTTTTCATCTCATCTCATATACCAAACATACCCTAAATATTGATCATCTTTGAGTTTTACTAATTAGTGGATCGGATTATGTATTGGCCGTGGAGGTTAATTCAAATTAAGAGAAATGATACTGCAGTTCTAGCGCATTCCTTTTTAAAAAAATTGAAAAAATCTAAGATTTATTTGAAAAATAATTTTTTTAATAATAATTACTATTGTTTTTTTTCAAAAGAAATGTATTTTAGGTACATTACTCTAAAATTATTTACTGTGCAGTAAAGAATTAATGCAAGCAGATATGGTTCCATCCTCACCAAAAAATTTATAATTTTTTGAACTCATCTCATCTCATCTCATCTCATGATTACAATGTTTTTAAATCTCAAAATAAAAATCATATTAAAAAAATATATTTAATAATATTTTATTTAATTTTTAAGTTTTATTTTAATTGATATCATCTGAAAAAAGGATCTTGTAATAAAAATTCATACATATATAAGATGTGGCCAAGTATGATAAGTGAGAATTGGATTGGTAACCAAGAATGATTGATTTAGTTGAAATTTGCATGCACAGTAGAAAGTCACCCACTCACTGATCATGCACTACTGCGACAAAAGGCAATGATGACTAATAAGCACTCGCATTATTGCTTTGTTCCATACATGACTTGCTGCACGTTGCATGCTGCTTTGGTCCTATAGGTTTGTTTCCTTTTTATTTTATTTTTGTTATTTTCTCGACATTTTTGTTTTTTTGTTTTTTTTTATGCAACTATATATATTTAATTTATGGAACTACTGATGAACACGTACATGAGTGTGGCCTAATGAGGAAAACACGTACATATAATAAATAATATTGAAGGGATTTTTTGGTTTGATATTTATGCTCACATGAGATGATGTAGAGACATATAATGGCCCGCATAAAGATTAAAAAAGGAGTGACGTAGAAGAGACAATGGAGGGCCACGTGTCTTTCTTTTGAGTTGGACACAATTAATATATATATTGCGCTGTAACGGTGGTAGCTAGCTAGCTAGCTTTTTATCCAAATGATTAAGATACTCATATATATATATATATATAATATGCTTTTCATGCATATCTTCTCTGCTCTTTTGTATATATTCCATCTCCTCTCAAAGATATGAGCTAGATTCCTTGATGAAACATCTAATTATATTCATTACAAAAAGACCTTGACCGGCATTTATATATATATATAATATTAGATAGTATAAGTTCTGTATATTTATTTTTAAAAATAAAGATTTTTTTTCACTACACACGTATTACACATGAATTTTTTTCTTTAATTTTTTTTTACCTTACCAAATATATAGTGTATCGATGATGAATAAAAAAATTCAATTAATATAGTAAAAATAAATTTAGTGTGAGTGTGTGAGACGAAAGTATCAAAAAAATTCTTTTTATATATTGGCACTGTCGTCACTGTCATTGTGTACTAAAAAATTAGCTCTCACCGAGCATATATCTCGTGTAATTATACATATAATTATAAAGTATATAATTGTCACATAATTATTCTGAAAAAGAGTAAGATTTATTATTAAAAAATTAATTTTTTTTATGTAAATTATATGTTTTATTTACTTTTTTCAAAACGATTATACAGTAATTATATAATTCACAATTATAAATATGATTTCTCATTTTATATTAACATACCCACAGGAAGTAGTACTCAACTGCTGCTGAGCCAAAGTGTAAAGACAAAATAAATATTTGTGTATAAGTTAAAGCAATTGCAATCACAAGTGGAGGGGAGTAATTTGCTTGATATTTTCTTCGTCAAGATGTCATCTCAAATTATAATCACTCTTTTCTTATCTTCGCTTTTTTGTTCTTCTTCTTCCCTTTTTCGCTTTCTTTCCACCCTTTTCTCTCCTTTCCTTTTTTTTTTTTAAACGCTGAAGCTATTGACAGAGACACGGACGCTTTAACGTGGGTTTAGCTAGCTAGCACAATGAGCATGATTATAATATTATATAAGTCAAATAATAATCATACAGATGAAATATTTTTAAAAAATTGAAATAAAATATTAATTTTTTAATAATAAATTTTATTATTTTTTAAAATGATTCTACAGTACATAAACACTCAGCGATAATATATAGTATTACTTTTTTTTTTTTTTTTCCCTCAACTTTATCATGTATTCAAGAGAGAAGTGGAGGGGGAGCCAGCCATGATTTGCACGCATAAAACATTTATGTGTTTCACAAATTAACAACAAATATATATTATTGATAAAGTAGTAGTGTGGTACTACACGTGATGCATGCTCTACTATATAAGCTTTCGTTCGTTACATAAATCATTCTATTTTATATCATTTAATTATTACAAATTTTTTAAATAATTATAATAAATATAATAAATTTTTTAAATTTTAAAATAAAAATAATATTAAAAAATAATATTTTATTCAACTTTTATCTCATCTTATCTGCATAACCGAGAGGGGGCATGCAACTTAATTTATTTTCATCATGTACTGGTTGATCGTTGGCCAAAGGTGCTAGATTACTAAAGCTTAGTTGGAATAAAGCAACAATATTCCATAGGGGCAAGTAGTAATCCCATGCACGTCACACACACATATGATATATGATAGTATGATACATATATATTTATATATATATATATTAAGTAGAAGATACATAAATATAAATCCATAAAATCTACTATTATTTCTAGTTGGTGAGACGTTAGAAAATGATGAATAGATGATGTTTAGAAGGATTACGATTCCTTTGTCAGCGTTAATATAAGTCGTCGCTCGCGTGCTTAAAAACAGTGCGTTTTAAAACTAGGCCGGTACTCTATATATGGTCCATTAACAATACCATGTGAAACTTTCATATCATGTGGAATATTATTGTCACTTTTATCTGAAAAAGAGAAGAAATCTAGACTGTTCTTCATGATCTCTAGCAAAAGCAAGACATTACATTAATAAAGGGCAAATAAAGATTAAAAAGAAGGGATATTTTTATTTTAGAAAAAAGGGGCAAAAGAAGAATAGAAATTAGAACGAGGTGCCGGCCCCCACAAACAAGCTAAGCCTAGACTTGGAACACAAGCCAGAATCCTACAGTATTGCTGCAGGTAACTTCAAATTAGCCCAAAATGGGGCTTTGAATTAAAGCTACGAATCCATTGTAATATATTATCCACTACATATAATAATATTGTACATATCTTTAGCTATCAAGTGTTGTTAAAGCGAAAGTTGTTAAAATTATTATCAAAGTAATATTATTTTTCATCTTAATTTTATTATCTCTTGTCACACATTTAAGTTACAAAACCTAAATCTAAAATAAAGAATGGTCTTTCTTTATCATCAACACTTTACGAATCTCACATTTAGATAGAGTGAAAACCAAAATTCTTATTTATGTGTGTTTATGTTTGTATATATATATATATATATATATATGTATAGAATAATACTGTACATCAATTACTATTCACTCTCACACCTAACATTATTAGTTTTTTTTTTTTTTATCATAAGGTGTGGGAGTATTTTTCATAGAGTGTGAGGGTAGTGAATAGTGGCTGATGAAAATAATTTTTCATATATATATAGTCATAAAACTTAAAAGTAATGATACACGTATAATTTCTTATCTAAATATTTTTACAACTCTTTGTATAATCATATTTTCAAATGAAAATAAATTTATAAATTAATATTAATTTTATAAAAATGTCTCTAATTTAAAATATAATTATATAAAGAATTATGAAAATAGTTCTATCCATATCCTTTTTCAAAACTGGAAGGTCCACAGTCTTTAATAGTACTGTGCGTGTCTACGAACGCTCAAGTCGCTTATATATAGTTGTTTTAATTGCTGTTTGGAGAATGAGTTGAGATCATATTAGAAGTTGAATAAAATATTATTAATATATTATTTTTTAATATTATTATTATTTTAATATTTAAAAATTTTAAATTGCTTAATATATTTTATGTAAAAATTTAAAAAAATTATAATTATAATATACGATGAGATGAAATATTTTTTTGTATCCAAACAGCCCATCAGAACCGATAATAGATAATTCAGCTCGGAGAAATGTAAATATATTTCTTGCATTTTTTTAAAGGAAAAAGCTATTCTTCCAACTGGGGGCTGGAATTTTTTATTTTATTTTTTTAATTTTTTTACTTAGTATTTAAGAAAGTTTTTTTTAATAATATTATGAATTTTTTATTTTTTTAAAAAATATTTAATATAAGTGTTAAAAAAATATATGTAAAATATATATATATATATATATATATACACAAAATACACTAGTGGAAGCCCCAGCGAGAGCTCCCAATAGTGCCAGAGCCACCTTTTTTTTTTAAAGGAATATACTAAATATATTTAAAAAAAACTTATTTCTTCACACGTCACTTATTTATACGTTGAAAATCATAAAATTTAAAATTTAAATTTTAAAGAAGAATGAACAAAATAAATCTTATAAATAAAATTATAAGTAAAATTGTAAATACATATATCACAACTTTTTTTTAAAATGGCTCACTGAGAATACTAACACGTCGTCCAAAGTATAAAATGACAATAACTATTAGGAAAACACTATAGACACAGAGAGAATCCACAAAGGAATCACATACATTGATGTGGCACACGTCTCTCCTATTTTCTTTTTCTTTTCCTTTCTCCCCTGTTCCTGCCCTTGCCATCTCTTTGTGCCCGCTCCCCGCGTCGGCCATGGTGGTCGGGTACAACCTCATGATGTAAAGAAGACGTCGGCGGTCCAAGCAGAACTGCCGACGTTGAGCGCCGATAAGGGAGGGAGGGAGGCGCTTTACCGAGAGAGGGAGACGCTGCTCGGGGAGAAGGGAGAGAGAGAAGGGCTCCGGTGGCTGGGGGAGAAGCTTATGCCAATGAGGGGTTGGGTGCGGTGGTGCAGTTGGGCTGCCACGACAGCGCTGGCAACAGCAAGAGGGAGAAGCCATGTGAGAGGGGCTCGATTTCAGGAGGAGGAGAGGGACAGGGGCTGCACTGTGGGGGCTGGGTCCGGTTGGGAGGTCACCGGTGAGGGGGAATGGCCGCTGGTAGTGGCGGGTGAGTGGCGACGGCGCTGCTGTGGCTAGGAGACCGAGTTGGGTGAGGCACACAGTTGAAGGGGAAAAGATGAGAGAGAGGGAAAGGGAAAGGGAAAGGGAAAGGGAAAGGGGGAAATGAAAGGTTAGGAAAAATAGACACGTGGCACACTGATATTAGTATGTGGGGGATCCCTTTGTAGAGTTCTTTTATGTCTTTAGTAGCCCTCTAATTATTATTGTCATTTAATTCGGCAGCTACTTTTTCTCTTCCTCTCTTTCTTTTTTGTGTAATTCTACATACAACCGTGAAGTGTACAACCGCCGCGTAATCGCTTTGAAAAAGAGTGGGGTCCACTATTAAAAATTAATTTTTTTTTCATGTGGGTCCCATGTTTTATTCATTTTTTTCAAAGTAGTTACGCGACAGTTACACAATTCACAGTTATAAATATCTTTTCCCTTATTTTCTTTGCCCCTAACCCTGCATCTACCATTAATAATACGTAGAAATCAAGAATCCAGACCCTCATCAGCTGCGAAGTGAATTCAATGATATGGGTCTTGCAAAGAGTAATGGATCACACCTCTAATCCCAGCCCTTTGATTGTGACCAAATTATATCAAGATTCCGCCATGATAAGATTGTTACAAGATCAGGATATAATTGCAATAGCATAGATCAGGAGCATAAAAATAAGAAAATGAATGATGACCATATACATGTAAAGTGACTCAAAATAATGTCAATATTGTCAAGCCACAAATTAATGGTCCGATGTAATGCATTCATCCATAGCACGACATGTGGTCCTATGTACGTCAACATAAGGACGACATTGCATGCTCTCTCTCTCTGTCTCTATCATCTGCAAATGGACCACAGATTGTAGGGTAGATATCAAAAAAATCGTCACAACTTTTTAACACTCTACATTTCATATATTTTTTTTAATTTTTAATTTTTTTCTTTTATCAAATATTATTATATGAATAATAAATAAAAAATTTGAAATAATTTTAAAAAAATAAACTCAAAAAAAATAAAATAAAATAAGATAAGATTACTTTTAGACAATCTTTTAGATCAGATGTTTCAATATTGGACTAAATCCAATACTGATTAATACGTGAATTGATTGCAAAAATAAATATATTTTGCTTAGAAATGAGATATTTTAATTATTTTACAAAATTATTATTTCTTTTAGACCATTTGTGTTATATATATGTATTAACCGCTTGAGAAATCAAAACATTAGAATCAAACTTTTATTTTTCCCTTACTTTCAAATTTGATAAATGGCAAGTACTGATTGTATATTAATTCTATTTAAAAATCTTTATATTACACTATAATTTAAAATTTATAATATCAACGGTATTTTTAAAAGGCATTACATGTTCAAAACTTAACACATCAAATCCTAAAGCAAGAAAAAAAAATTGTTGGATTAAAGAAAATAATTAAATAATTTACTTTTACATTTAAATGAGTATTTGATCAAAGGCCTCCAACGATTCTATCGCTTGATAATAATTTAACGAAATAAGTGGAGGAAGTTGTCCAGTTTGATACCTGTCTTTTCAACAAATCTGCCATATCTGTCGTTGTAAAACGTCTTATATAGGAGAATGCTTACAACAATTAATATTAGTTGTCAATTAAATAGCTTGCCCTTGGATTTATCGAGCCATAGGATGGACCATGTATTGCTCGGTAGCATTATAGGCTTGGGACCTCGAAATAGAAATAGTATTTTAATTATCTTACAATAGAAGTTAAAGTTTACAGCAACCAAAAAAAAAAAATTAAAGATATGCTAAAACATTATAATAACACTAGTTATTTTATAATTCAAGAATTTCAGTTCTGTCCCACACAGAATATATACTTCTACTGGATTTATACTAATTTAAATTAATTAATTAGTTTATAAGTTACAATGGGACGCAAATACTTCTAAGGCTCCGTTTAGATTTATAAATCATATCAATTCATCTCATATCATTATTACAATTTTTTCAATTTCTCACATAAAATACAATAAAGAATTCAACTTTTTCAAATTCTAAAACAATAATAATATTTTAACAATATTTTATTCAACTTTTAACTTTATCTAAAATCATATCATCTTATTTCACTATCCAAACGACTTCTAAATTTTATGATGGTCTAGCAAATTTATTTAAGTATTGAAATGGTTAAAGATTTTGGTCTATAACATAATTGTGCCTTTAATCATCCAAAAACATACAAAAGAAAGACTAATAGATGTGCTTTCAATATATCCCAAGCAAAATTAAGTTTAGTGAAAGTATCTCATCTCATTTCATTTCATTTCATTATTATAATTTTTTTAAATTTCTATACAAAATAGAATAAAAAATTTAATTTTTTTAAATCTTAAAATAATATTAATTTTAAAAATAATATTTTAACAATACTTATTTAGTTTTCATCTAAGTTATAAATAATATTTTAATAATACTTATTTAATCTCAATTCATAAAAGTAAAAAAAAAAAAAAAATCATTCTAGTGGGCTTGTGGAGTATTTATAGAGGTCCATTGAGCGAGAAAGTTGCCTTCAAGTTATAAAAGTCTGTATATCTAATGTGGTGAGTTCGCAAGATGCATTTAATATCCTGTGTGTGGCAGTTTGCGGTTGTGCCATCGATCTGTCGCATTAATTGTACCCTGCGTTTATTAAATGAGGTCTTTTTTCTATTATTTTTAACCAATTTCCTATAATCATTAAAGAATATAGAAATTGTTAAGGCACTAGAATTGCATGACACCAAGTAATCGTCTAGAAATGTAGAAAATAATTTTGGAGAATTTCTTTAGAGAATTTCTTTGTAACCGAAAAGGTGACTAGGCTAGCTAGGTGTCAAAAGATGTATGGCCACAGACTACAATTCTATTATGTAAAAAGTTTATATATGTTGATCTGATGTATGGTGTGAAAAAGGAAACATTTCTGAAATGAGAAATGATATTATGTAAGAAAGTCTTCTAAGAACTTTTCACAAACATCATGTGTTCATTTATCTTTTCTGTGTTTCATCATGGTAACAAAGCATAACGGACCAACGTCGTGATCCTCTCCCTTTTCTTCCTCATGGCTTCTCTAGAAAAATCCCTCTCCACTCCCGTTAATCCAACCCTTCTCAATTCAGCCTCTCATTTTATCACCATCAAACTCACCATTGACAGCTTTATTTTATGGAAGGCCCAAATCTTTTCCTTCCAGAAAGGGCATCAACTTTTTTGGTATGTTGATGGTTATTTTCCCATGCCTTCTACCATGTTTGATGACCAACCTAATCTCGCTCATACTCAGTGGCTTTTACAAGACCAGTTGATAACTTTCACCATAAATTCTTCCCTGTCTGACTCAATCTTGGCACAAGTTTTGGATTGTTCTACCTCCTGTGAGGTATGGACGACCTTACATTACAGAATTTGTTTGCTGCCAAATCCTCTGCTCATCTCATGCACACCAAATTTCAGCTAGCCACCCTAAAAAAAGGCCTCCAATCTGTGTTTGACTATTTCAACAAAGTGAAGTCTCTTGCCTCTACTTTAGGTGTTGCTGGTCATCCTCTTGATGACTCTGAACTCTCCGTTTTCTTCTCGCTGGTCTTGGTACAGAATATGAATCTTTAGTTACTTCCTTTACTACTCGACCTAACTCCCTTTCTCCCCATCAGATCTTTAGCTACCTCCTAAATCATGAATCTCGACTTGCTCATCAAACCCAGTCCCTTTTGTCGGGTACTCCTCTACCAGCTCATAACACCACCAAGTTCACACCTCTTGGTAGTCCATATCGTGGTCATGCTAACTTTTTTCGCGGGGGACGTCGTGGCACTGGTAGGGGTATTCTTCCTGGCCCACAACCACCCCAACAGAACTTTAATTCCTTTTCTCCTCGCCTTGACTCACGACCTGTGTGTCAGGTATGCAACAAACCTAGTCACCTGGCTATTGCATGTTATTACTGATTTGATCACTCCTACCAATCCCCACCCCCTGCTGCCTTCACTGCTAATTACTCAGCTCTTAGCACACCTCCACCCTTCCCAAATACCTGGTTCCCTGATACTACCGCAACTCATCACTTTACTTCTGATGTTACTAACCTTAATGTGGATTCAAGTTCTTATCAAGGATCTGACCAAGTATGCATCAGTGATGAATCCAGTCTTCCAATCCAGCATGTTGGCTCGACACAATTCAACTCAAACACTAGCAAATTTCTTCTCAAAAACCTTATTCATGTTCCCTCCATCTCTCGCAACCTTCTTTCTGTTCATCAGTTTTGTCATGATAATGGTGTATGTTTTGAGTTTCATTCTCTCTGCTTTTTGTGAACAATGCAAATTCCAGGGAAGTTCTTCTTCAAGGGCTTGTTGAGGATGGTCTGTATGTGATCTGCTCGGCTGAAGTGCCTTCACCTATCTCACCACAAACTTTTTTTGGAATTCGAACCTCAGCTCAGCTATGGCACTCCCGGTTGGGTCACCCCCCTCTTGCACAACATCTTTGATCATTCGTAGGTTTCATCTTCCTCTCAACACTGGTACTGCTCTTCACTCATGTTTGGCATGTTCCACAACTAAAGCTCACGCTCTACCTCACCCTGCTTCTTCCACTCGATGCACTCATCCTTTCCAATTAATTTTTTTTGATGCATGGGGACCAGCTTCAATTATACCTAATAAAGGATCCCGTTATTGTTTATCCATTGTAGATGATTATTCTAAGTTCATTTGGTGTTTTCCTATGCAATTAAAATCCAATGTTACTTTTATTGTTTTAGCTTTTATGAAATATGTCAACACTCAATTTTCATCTCAAATACTCTTGGTTCAAACAAATGGGGGAGGTGAATTTAGGCCCCTTCAATCTGTTTTTTGTAATTTGGGTATAAATAATCGACTTAGTTATCTATATTCTCACCAACAAAATGGTAGTGTCAAACAGCGTCACCGCCACATTGTTGAAACATGCTTGTCCATCCTCTTCCATGCCTTGATTTCTCAAATTTATTGGGCTGATGCTTTCCAAACAACAACATACCTCATAAATCGCATGCCTACTCCCGTCCTTAATAATCAGTCTCCTTTCAAAATATTGATGGGTTCACCTCCTGATTATTCTTTCCTCTGTGTGTTTGGATCTGCATGTTGGCCTAATCTAAGGCCCTACAATCATCACAAATTGGACTACCGTTCCCAGCAATGTGTGTTCATGGGCTACAACCCAAATCATAAGGGCTATGTCTAATTTCATATTCCAACGGGCCGTAGTTATATTTCTAGGGATGTTATTTTTGATGAGAATCGGTTTCCCTTTTCTCAGCCCATTGATACCTCCCAATTTGTCGGCCCACTCATTTCTGAACCCAGCTCATCTCCTTTACTGACACTTCCCCCTGCTTCGACTTCACCCTCACCTTCTCGGCCCATATTGTCTCAGCCCACTACTCCCACTCAGTCCATTGGCCCATCTTTTGCAACAGACACATCTCAGCTTACACCACAAACTTTTGTTCTGAGTGTAGCCTCATCACATTCTCCTTTTCGTTCCATTACATCCTCTCGTGAAAACCCTAGCCGTACAAACACTCTATCGTCTTCTCTCTTCTCTCCTCACATCGATCCTTCAGGTTTGCCTTCAAGTTATTCTTCTTCCAATCAAGCCCCTCCTCTCAAACACTCCATAGTTACTAGGTCTTAAACACAGAGTCTCTGTTCTCTTCTCCGAATAGATGGGACCATTCCCTGGCCTTCATCAAAATCTACAGCATCTCTCACTGATCTCTCTTCCTTTGTTCCGTCATCCTCCATCTCTTTTCCGAACCCTCTTCCTTCATAGAAGCCTCCAAACACCTTGAATGGCGCACTACCATGGCCACCGAAATAGATGCCCTCCTTCACAATCAAACTTGGGACCTCGTTCCTCCCTCTTCATCCTATAATCTTCTTGGTTCTAAGTGGGTTTTGAAGACTAAACGGCGTGCTGATGGAACACTTCAGCTTCGCGAGGCTAGGCTTGTAGCTTAGGGGTTCCATCAGCAATTGAATCTCGATTATACTAAGATGTTTAGTCTTGTTGTAAAACCCACTACTATTCATCTTCTTCTCTCTTTGGCAGTTTCTTCTAACTGGGCACTTCACTAGTTGGACATACATAATGCATTCCTGCACGGAGACATTGAAGAAGCCGTTTGCATGAAACAACCTCCTGGGTTTGTGCATCCTGACTTTCCGCACCATATCTGTAAGTTTAAAAGTTTATATATGGTTTAAAACAGGCTCCTCGAACCTGGTTTGCTAAGCTTAGTGATATATTGATATCTTTAAGTTTTCGTTGTTCATCTTCTGATTCATGTTTATTTATCCTTCGTACTGATTTGGGTTGTTTGTATATCCTCATCTATGTCGATGATATCTTAGTGACTGTGTCTCATTCTTCTCTTATATAAGATTTTATCAATGCCTTGCGTGTTTCTTTTCCTGTTAAAGATCTTGGATTGCTACATTATTTCTTGGGTATTGAAGCACATAGAACAACCTCTAGTCTATTTTTAACTCAATCCAAATATATAATTGATTTGTTACACCAAATCAACATGCACAATTCCAAATTCTGATTCATGTTTATTTATCCTTCGTACTGATTTGGGTTGTTTGTATATCCTCATCTATGTCGATGATATCTTAGTGACTGCGTCTCATTCTTCTCTTATATAAGATTTTATCAATGCCTTGCGTGTTTCTTTTCCTGTTAAAGATCTTGGATTGCTACATTATTTCTTGGGTATTGAAGCACATAGAACAACCTCTAGTCTATTTTTAACTCAATCCAAATATATAATTGATTTGTTACACCAAATCAACATGCACAATTCCAAATGTGTTTCCACTCCCATGTCCTCTTCTGAAGAACTTATTGCTCTTAATGGAAGTACTTTTGAGGATCCCCAATGGCATCATAGTGTCGTTGGTAGTTTACAATACCTTGCTTTTACAAGGCCTAATATCTCATTTGTTGTAAATCGTGTCTATCAATACATGCACTGTCCTCGGCTTCCCCACTGGACAACTATCAAAGGTATTCTGGGTTATCTCAATAATACTCGATATCTTGGTCTTTGTTTTTCTCCTAATTCTTCTTATCAATTATCTGCCTTTACTGATGCGGACTGGGCTGGATGCCTTGATGACCAACGATCTACATGTGATTTTTGTGTGTATTATGAGAACCATTTGATTTCGTAGGGATCTAAGAAACAACCCACAATTGCTCGGTCTTCTACTGAAGCCGAGTATAAATCTGTTGCTAACACTGTTTGTGAGCTTATTTGGTTGCAGTCTCTCTTGGGTGAACTTGGCATCTTTCTCTCTACTCCTCCTACCTTGTGGTGTGACAATCTAGGTACCACATATCTGTCCATGAACCCAGTTTTGCATTCTTGAACCAAACACGTGTAGTTGGACTATCATTTTGTGCGTGAAAGAGTGGCAGCAAAATCACTACAAGTCTGGTTCGTGTCCAGTAAAGATCAGATTGCAGATATACTCACTAAACCCCTCTCTTCTAATCGGTTTTTGCATCTTCGATCAAGCATCACTCTCACTTCAGTGTCGTTTGAATCGCGAGGGGATGTTAAGGCAAGTAGAATTGCATGACACCAAGGAACCTTCTATAAGTGTGGAGAATAATTATGGAGAATCTCTTTGTAACCGAAAAGGTGACTAGGCTAGCTAGGTGTCAAACGATGTATGGCCATAGACTACAATTATGTTATGTAGAAGGTCTATATATGCTGGTCTCGTGTATGATGTATGGTGTGAAAAAGGAAACATTTCTGAAATGAGAAAGGATATTCTGTAACAAAGTTCTCTAAGAACTTTTCACAAATATCTTGTGTTCATTTATCTTTTATGCATTTCATAAAAAATGCATGAATAAAGAATAGAAAAATCTTGATAAACACTATTTTTTAACTAGTGCAACATTATAGAAAAAAAAGAAATAGGCACTAGCAATAGGTAAATGTAACGCCCCGTTCCCGGAGGTCCGGAGAGTTAACTCTTAATACCTCAAATCAACTTAAATAGTACAACTATAAAATCTGGAAAATTCAATAAAATATTAATTAATTTAATCAATCCAAATATCTAAATTCCTCCATAGGGACAATAAAGAAAATCTCAATAACATAAATTAAAAACTCTCAAAAACTCAAAATTATTCTTAACCCATCAAATCAAAATACCCAAAACATAAATTTAGTTTACTAACTACTACTCTCAAATAAGCACTTGTACCATCGGGCACTTATTCCACTCTGATTATCACACCTGCTAAAACTTTCTACTCTTGTTCTTCAGCTTAACCATCAAAATTATCTGAAAAATATATGGAGATAAGGGTTGAGTTATCAACAACTCAGTAAGCAGATGACATATACTAGTGTGTAAACATGAGCATTTACAGAGTTTAGAATATAGAACAAAAATATTTTCTTTCAGAATGCAGAATCAGAATAATGTTTTCAAAATGTAGCGTCAGAACATGTTATCGAAAATATCAGAGCGAAAGTTCGAAAGTATTCATAATCAAAATCCATTTGACATAGCATAAACTGAAACATCACATCTTATCTTATCATATCAGAATATATACCATGTTTAACCCTCGTGGTAGGGTTGTGCAAACCTCGGTAGCTCACCGAGCAGAAACAGAATGTGAATCTTCCCCTTATTCATTCTCGGAGCCCCGAGTGTGCACATAAGAAAGACCACGCAGAAAACCACTTTGTTTCCAAAGCGGGTGAACCAGAAACAGAAAAAGTTGGTACCAACCCGAACAGAGGCCAGAGTTTTACACCCGTGGTGAGGTCAGAATGAAACAGAAACAGAATGTTATGCTAGAGGTTTTCAGAAATCACATCTAATCATATCAGAGTACAAAAAAATCTTCAGAATAGAACAAAAATCATATCACAACATAATTTATGCACAAATTTTATATTCGCTCTCTTTTTCAAAGTTCAGTAACAGAATTTCAGAAATAAGCTCATATCTACATCAATCATGACAAAAATATACTTTCTTTTTAAACAGAAACTCATGAGTAATGCTGAACAAATAACTGAGGTAGTTCAAATTTATTTTCATAACCAAATATGTATATTTTTCAAAAATCAACCTCAGCTCATTTTATTTTAATGCAAAGTCTAGCATAGGAACCCCGCTTACCTGAACTTCTTAACTTTTTCGGAATTCCTAAAAAACGTCGAACAATAATTAATCGTTACCTATAGAATAATCACGTAATTCTCATAAATTTTCAATTAATCACGTATTTCGATATTTAATTCTAAGCTTATAAAATAACCGATTTAATTTCTCAAAACCTAAAATTACAAATCATCACTTTCTAAAATCGCCAATGCTAACTTAATACTATAGCTAAAACATTTAAAAGTCAGACATATTTATTATTGAAAACCAACTATAAAGTTTAATACTAGATAATGTTATTATCCCAAAATATTTTAAAATAAACCATAACTATTTTTAGGTAGACTAAAACATATCTAAAGTGTAAAAATAACATTACACCAATATTGTTTACCTTTAAAAATAAATCTTTTTTTTAAGAACAATTTAAATAATTTAAACAAATTTTCTGTACGTAAAAGATTTTAGACTATTATAAAAGAAAATAAAGCCAACCTATACATATTAAAAATTTAAAACAAGCTAACAAAACCTGTAACTCAACGGGTAACACTGTAGTTTTCATCATAAAATTATTTCATGCATGACCATCTTTACGCTAAGCTTCCATGAGACTTGATATAGGAAAACATGTTTGTGAAATCATAGTCTGCGAGGCAGAGGCTCACCGATAGGAAGTGAAACGTTCGGCGGTGCGATGGGCTGGGCGGTGGATGACAGTGGTCACGGCGGCAGGGCACGGTGAGAGAGAGAGAGTCTCGCGTGGAAAGAGAAGGGTCGTACTGCGGGTGTTGCGTTGTGCAACAAGGAGAAACCACAACAACGGCTGGGTAACATGGCAGAGGCTTGCTTTCCAGTGAGTCACAGCGGCCCGGGGCAGTGGTGGCAATGGTTGCACGGTGCAACCCTTCTAGTGGTTGGGCAGTTCATGTAGGAGCCTTACGCAGTGGAGAATTTGGCTCTGTTTTGATGAGAAAAAACAGGGGATGACCGAGTGATGGAGAGGATGTGCGGCCTCCATGGCAGTGACTTATGGTGGTGTTGCCATGCATGTGGGTGGTTTCAGTTTATGGAAAGTAATTGAGGTAGCTGCCGGTTTCACGTGGGACAGGGCATTGGGCTATTACACGGTGGTGCTGCAGGGACAGCAACAACGATGGCTGAAAGGTGCAGTCTTTGTTTGTTTTGGATGTCTTGAACGTACCGGGTTGGGATGAAACGGGGCTGGTTGTGGCTTTCGGCGCCAGTGTGGTAGATGGCAACTTGCAGTTTGGGCACTTTCCCTATTGAAGAGGGGGCTATGGTTGCTTGCTGGAAGAGGATGCACCAGGTGCTTTGGCTTGGGTCTTCGTGGGGTTGGGGAGCAAGTGAGAACCAAAGTCAGGTTGCGGCGGGGAAAACGTGCGGCGTGGAGCTGCTGTGAAACCAAGAACCCTAAATTTGACGAGGAAAGAAATCTCGTGCATGGGTTTTAAAAATGCATAGAAGGCTGTGGGTTTAATGGATTCTAACCCACGGGGACCTTAAAAAAAACGGAAACCCTAGTGTGTTTTTATAAAAATTGGAATACTATCATGACAAATTATCCGGGCCTTAATCCCTGCTAAAACAAATCATAAATCCATCGTCTGATAATATCTTCAGACATTTAGGAGAATTTATTGGGCCAAATTCTAATTAATTCGGCCCCATAGTCCGTGAATATTATTTGGGTTTTTATCCAAGCATCGGGCCCAAAGAAATCCATATTCTGCCAAATAAATTTTTGGGCCCATAACTTACTCTAAAGTTACTCGTTAAAACTCAAATGACCTTTTCATAAAATAAAAAATTGCTCTTAAGCTTCGTACCGGCCTGGTGTTATAGTAAATGTTTCCTATCGTTCCCCACTAAGGGGGAGCCACACAAAATTATACACAACAAGAGTGAGATATTCCCATGACTGAAGGCCATGGTAATTGTAATGATTACATTTTGTATTGAAGTGGTTGTTAGGGTAGTCCGTCTTTACGGTCTTATATATGGAAAAAAATGACAACTCTTATAATAAAAATTCAAATAAGAAAACCTAACTTCATCATGTTATACATCGTTGTCAAACTCTACTCTCCCAAAAGAATACATGTGATTGAGGGCAAAAGTAAAAAAAGTGGGGCAAAGAAACCGACAATGGACTAAAGAGGGGGAGGTGATCATTAGGTGCCGATGGTTCGATTTGTTTACTAAACTCTTTGAATAAGAGTATCTGATATAAACTCGTTGGAATGGAATCCCTTGAACTCACGATTAATTTGAAAACTCACCCAAGAAAATCAAAAATTAGGTCAATGGATGGAGAATCTAGACCCGTTGAAACTCATTTCAAGAACCTAGATTATATTAAAATTTAGACCCGTTAAATAACCTGTCTCAATAACCCAGATTACAAGGAGGAACGTCACAAAGGTTGTGATTTACCTTTGATAAGTTCAAAAGTTCAATTAAGAGCAAACGGAGTATACTTAACTCACAATGAAAACTCAATATTGTCTAAAGAGAACTTATGTTGGACCGCTACAAGGTATTTAAATACCTAAACCCCAATGAACCCTAGGCCAAAACAAGGCACCTTTTACCCAAAATATTCCTGGATGAATAGTGCCGCGGCTACAGTAACTCTTGAAGCCCTAGTTCAACAAAATAAAACATATGTGAGCCAAGTATCGTTAAGCCCAATTATTCTAGACTAATTCCCATAACTAATAAAATAAATCTTTTAAATGATTTAAACAAATTTAAAGTCTTCAATAACAATAGGCCTAAACAATAACTCTAAGTCATGTCTTCCACAGCTTGTATCAAGTGGATCAAAACTGGTTCTCCTTCTTTCAAGCCCATCTTGAGTGTTGGGCTCTTCCTAACTTCATCCCAAGTGGATTGCACCAATCCTTGCATTGCTTCCTTGATCTTCTTGGCTCTTGATCTTGTAATTGCCCCATCTGGAACTTGCAAAGGATATTTAAGACTAAGTCCACCTTGGTTCCCATCATTCCCCCTCTCCTCAAAAGGATTCGACCTCGAATCTTCACGTACATCAAAAGGAGAAAGATAAAAAACATTGAAAGTAGCAGAAACATTATACTCACCTGGAAGGTCCACTTTATATGTATTGTCATTAATTTTCTCAAGAATTTGGAAATGTCCATTTGCTCGAGGATGCAACTTAGTCCTTCTATGGGCTGGGAATCTTTCTTTGCGCATGTGAACGCAAACCCAATCTCCTGGTTCAAAGATGACACACCTTCGCCCTTTATTGGCTTGGGAAGCAACCATTTCATTCTTTTGGGAAATTTGAAGCTGTACCCTCTTATGAAGTGACTTCACCAATTCTGCATTCTTTTGTCCATCCAAGCTACTCATGCCATCAACAGGTAAATGTATCAAATCTAAAGGAGTAAGTGGATTAAAACCATAAACAATTTCAAAAAGAGAATATGAAGTAGTAGTATGCATGGTCCTATTATATGCAAACTCTATAAATGGCTAACAATCCTCCCAAGTTTTTAAATTCTTATGTACAACAATGCGTAAAAACTGAGTTAAAGCCCTATTAACTACTTCAGTTTAACCATTAGTTTGCGTATGACAAGTAGTGGAAAATAAGAGCTTAGTACCCAATTTTCCCCACAACACCTTCCAAAAGTAGCTAAGGAATTTACCATCCCTATTATAAACAATACTCCTAGGTACACTATGAAGTCGCACTAAGTCCCTGAAAAACAAGTCAGCTATGTTTGTGGCATCATCTGTTTTATGGCATGTAATGAAATATGCCATCTTACTAAATATATCCACAACCACAAATATAGAATCTCTACCCCTTTTTGTCCTAGGCAGCCCCAAAACGAAGTCCATAGATATGTCTACCCATGACTCAC
This sequence comes from Juglans mandshurica, assembly GCA_022457165.1. Classification (NCBI taxonomy): domain Eukaryota; kingdom Viridiplantae; phylum Streptophyta; class Magnoliopsida; order Fagales; family Juglandaceae; genus Juglans; species Juglans mandshurica. The sequence goes on from CM039622.1 coordinate 18,111,914, forward strand.
TAGGAACGGGTAAGGGTGTATACAACCCATGTGACAAAACCTTAGATTTGACCTTTCTACATGTAATGCACCTGCCACAAATGTGATTGAAATCTCTCTTCATCTTAGGCCAAAAGAAATGTTCATGCAAGATGTTTAAAGTTTTCTTGACACCAAAGTGTCCCATTAATCCCCCACCATGTGCCTCACGCACCAATAACTCACGCATAGAACAATTTGGCACACAAAGTTTGCTTTCTTTAAACAAATAACCATCATACTTGTAAAATTTACCAAATGCCGTCTTATCACATGCCATATACACATCAGAAAAGTTAGCGTCATCGGCATACATGTCTTTCACATATTCAAACCCAAGCATTTTAGCACTCATAGAAGTAAGAAGTACATACCTCCGGGATAGAGCATCAACAACAATGTTCTCCTTACCTTGCTTGTAACGGATGACATATGAAAAGGTTTCAATGTATTCCATTCATCTAGCATGCCTTTTATTCAACGTACCTTGACCCTTGAGATGCTTCAATGATTCATGATCGGTGTGGATCACCAATTCCCTAGGCCACAGGCAGTGCTGCCAAGTCTCTAATGCACGAACAAGAGCATAAAGCTCTTTGTCATAAGTAGGGTACTTCAGGGACGCCCCACTTACCTTCTCACTGAAGAAGGCTATGGGCCGCCTATCCTGCCTCAAAACGACTCCAATCCCTATTCCTGAGGCATCATATTCAATCTCAAAAGTTTTGTTAAAATCAGGTATTGCTAACATAGGTGTAGAGCACAACCTTTCTTTAATAGTGGCAAAAGGATTCTCTTGATCAAGCCCCAATGAAACCCAACATTCTTTTTAATTACCTCAGTGAGTGGTGCAGCAATGGTGCTAAAATCTCTAACAAAACATCGATAAAAGCTAACTAAGCCATGAAAGCTTCTTACCTCAGTGATGCTCTTTGGCGTTGGCCACTCCTTGATGGCCTTGATTTTCTTTTCATTCACCTCAATACCTTTTGTACTAACAACATAACTAAGAAAAACAACTTTGTCCATGCAAAATGTACATTTCTTAAAATTAGAATACAACTTTTCACATCTTAACACATCAAACACATATCTCAAATGCTCAATATGTTCATTTAAGTCATTGTTGTACACTAGGATATCAACAAATACACAACCACAAACTTGCCTATGAACGCACGTAAGACGTGGGTCATTAATCTCATGAAAGTACTAGGTGCATTTGTAAGTCCAAATGGCATAACCAACCATTCATAAAGCCTATACTTAGTCTTAAAAGTAGTTTTCCATTCATCACCCTCTTTAATTCTAATTTGATGGTACCTACTTTTAAGATCAATTTTACTGAAAATACATGAGCCATGCAATCCATCAAGCATATTATCTAATCTACGAATGAGATGGCGATACTTTAGCGTGATATTGTTGACCGTCCTGCAATCAATGCACATCCTCCACGTCCCATCCTTCTTTGGCACTAGTAGCACTGGTACTGCACATGGGCTCATGCTCTCCCTCACGTATCCCTTACTCATCAAATCCTCAACTTGCTTTGAAGCTCCTTTGTCTCATCTAGATTACTCCTATAGGCTGGTCAGTTTGGAATAGCAGCTCTAGGCACAAATCAATCTGATGCTCAATGCCTCTAATGGGTGGCAACTCATTTGGCATCTCCTATGGAAATAGATCCTCAAACTCCTGCAACAAAGAAGCAGCCAAATTAGAAAGAGACTGGTTAGTTTCATCATGATCAAGATTAAGATAAGACTCTTTATAAACAAGAAAAATCATAGGGCGATTTGCTAAGAAAGCCCTCTTAACCTCACCCTCTCTTGCATAGAAACTAACTTTTGTCTTTCCTTTTCTCTCTGCAGACTCTCCTTCTTTTTCACTTTTTCTTTTTTGCTCATTTTCACTCTCACTCTTTTTTGTTTTTTGCTCAAACTCTTTTTCAAACACTGCAATTTGTATGGTCTAGAGTGTTTTAAGGTTGGTAAATCCAATTTCTCAACCAAGGTAGTGCTAGCTACATTAGTACAACTCCCCCCATCAATGATCATACTACATACATTGCTGTTGATGTGACATCTAGTATGAAAAATATTCTCTCTCTATTGCTCTGCATCATCCACCTTAATGTGTGTATTGAGAGCACACCTGACAACAAGAGACTCACCTATCACGGGATATTCCACTCCATCATCATCACTAGCATCAACCAACTCAGGCATCTTATCATTATCATCCTCACTCTTAGTCATCACCTCCCCATTGTCACGCATAATCATCACCCGCTTGTTTGGACATTGAGAAGCGATGTGCCTTGAACCCAAATACTTAAAGCATTTAATATTTCTATTCCTTGAAGGTTGAGATTCTACCTTGGGTTTGTTGCTAGTTCCCTCATCTTTTCCCTTAGGTGGTTCGGTCTTTCTCTTTGCTTCAGCTGGATCATTCCTATCCCACTTTGATTTCCAAGTAGTGCCAGAAACTGAAGTGTACCTTACTGTTCCTTTGCTCTTTAGCTACCTCTCCACCTTCATAGCCATGTGCACCATGTCCTCTATTTCCACATAATGCTGTAATTCAACTACATTGGCTATTTCCCTATCCAAACCACTCAAAAATCTAGCCATGGTGGCTTCCCGGTCCTCCTCTACATTAGCCCGAATCATCGCCACCTCCATCTCCTTATGGTAATATTCCACACTCCTAGACCTCTGTGTAAGATTTTGGAGTTTTTGGTAAAGGTCTATAGTAGTGGCTAGGTATAAATCTCTGCCTCATGAGAGCTTTCAACTCTCCCCATGTCTTTACAGGCCTCTTATAATTCCTTCTCCTATTGGTCACTAACTGATCCCACCAAATAATAGCATAATCAGTGAACTCAATCACTGCCAACGTCACTTTCTTATCCTCAGAGTAATTATGACAATCAAACACCAACTTTATTTTTTTCTCCCACTCTAGATAAACCTCAGGGTCAGTTCTACCTTGAAAAGATGGTATTTTCATTTTGATGCTCCCAAGATATCTATCTACACCATCCCGACCCCTAGGTTCCTCTCAAGTTCTCTTTGATGCCTAACTCTTCTACGTCTACCCGACCCAACTTCAGATGTTAGGTCTTCCTCATCCTAATCATCTCCTTCATTCTCATACTCATTTCAACCCTAGGCTCACGTCGCCTCCGATCTCTCCCACCTTGCAGATTTCTTATCGTTGCTTCTTGATGATCCATCCTATCCCATACTTCACCCAACACAAAGTTCAACCGCTCACACTGTTGTTACATGGCTTGCAACACAAATGATGAGTTATCTGCCATCCCCTTTGGTGATAAGTCACTCTTATAAGACATCGTAATGTGCTGTACAAAATGAATGTTAGTGGAAAACCTCACACACTTTTTTATGTGTTTACACTTGAATAATGGCACTCCACTCGTGTTTCATTCTTAATTGATTTTTTTTTTCCGATAATAGTCTCACACTCTCTTGCCTTTTACCTCAAGAGTTTTTCCACTCAAGTTCTTTAAGAACTAATTGAACTTAATCATGACAATGCAACCTTGTTTTATCCCAACCAATAATTAGGTCAAAAAAACATGAATAAGAAAAATAAGGAAGGAATATAATGACACAAGAATCAAATAAATTATATGAATGAAATAAGATACCAACTATAATGAAGTATGCAGCCCCTTTGATGATAAGACTTGAGAAAAAAAAATTCCGGATTTCTATTTTTTTTTTATGATTTTTTTTTATTTTCTTTTCACCAATTGATTTGATCACAATCAAAAGAATAAGCAATTGATAAAACCCTAAAAATAACTCAAAACCCTAGAGTAAGTGATATAGGAGAGCCCCTCTATCTTTTTTTTTTTTTGGTTTTTGCAGCCCTAATCAAAGAGCAAGGTAACCCTAATCAAAGAATAAGGAAACCCTCGAAAACAATGAGAAATTCGGCATCCCTAGGATAAAGAAAACTTCTGCACTTTTTTTTTTCCTTTTTTGCGACCCTAATCAAAGAATAAGGAAACCCTAGAAAATAATGAGAAATTCGGCAGCCCTAGGATGAAGGAGATTTCTGCACTTTTTTTTTTTTTTTATAAGTAATGCAAGAATTAAAAGATAGAATCAGACCTGACTGGAAACCAAGTTCTGAATACCAAATGATATGAACCCGTGGGAATGGAATCCCTCGAACCCACCATCAATTTGAAAACTCACCCAAGAAAGCCAAAAATCAAGTCAATGGATGGAGAATCTAAACCGTTGAGAACTTGTTTCAAGAACCTAGATTATAATAAAATCTAGACCCGTTGAATAACCTGTATCAAGAACCCAGATTACAAGGAGGAACGTCACAAAGGTTGTGATTTATAGTTTAAAAGTTTAATCAAGAACAAGATGAGTAAACTCAACTCACAATGAAAATTCAATATTGTCTAAAGAGAACTTGTGTTGGATGGCTACTAAGTATTTAAATACTTAAACCCCAATTAACCCTACGCCAAAACAAGGTCCCTTTTTCCCAAAATGTCCCTGGATGAATAGTGATGTGGCTACAGTAACGTGGCTACAGTAACTCTTGAAACCCTAGTTCAACAAAATAAAACATGTGGGCTAAGTATCCTCGAGCCCGATTATTCTAGATTAATTCCTATAACTAATAAAATAAATCATTTAAATGATTTAACAAATTGAAAGCCTTCAATAACAATAGGCCCAAACAATAACTCTAAGTCATGTCTTCCATAACTTGTATCAAGTGGATCAAAACTGGTTCTCCTTCTTTCAAGCCCATCTTGAGTGTTGGGCTCTTGCTAGCTTCATCCCAAGTGGATTGCACCAATCCTTGCATTGCTTTCTTGATCTTCTTGACTCTTGATCTTGTAATTGGCCTATTTGGAACTTGCAAATGATCTTTAAGACTAGGCCCACCTTGGTTCCCATCAGTATTCTAGCAAAATTTAGGAAAAGTAGTATAAGATAAAGGCGGAGATTGACAGATTATAGTTTGGACCAACTTCGGTAGACACCAGAATTTGTGACGGTGCGTGGGACCCATGCACTTGTCTCTATTCAGTCACAACGGCCAGATCTAGAGGATCTTATGGTGCTGAGTCTGCTAGTCCAGCGCGTGCGGCGAGAAAAGCTTATGAAAGAGGAGGCGCGTGAGACCCACACGTGGTTGTGGGCAGTGCGTGAGCATCCATAGTGAATATTATCATGAAACTGCCGCTTCTCTTCGAAGTATTGTAGCCTGGGAGCCTTCTTGTACTGCACATGTCTCTCGGATATTGTCGAAAAACTGCAGAATAAACAAAATAATTAATGAAGTGGAAATAATTTTATAGATAAAATAGGTTGACGAGAGAAGAGGAAAGAAATTCTCTTTGACAAAAAAAATTCAGGTTTGGACTTTAGAGAGAGAGAGAGAGAGATGAGGGTCTTTTCATATGTGCCTTAAATTTTAATACCTTGGTTTCTAACTCAAGGCATCTTGTGCGTCGCACACCCATTTCCTCACCTGTTCTTCATGTCGAGAGTTGTAATCAATCTAAATCAAGTTGATTTTTTACGTTATCGAATCGAGTTTGATTCAAATAATTGAGTTGAAGTTGAAGTTAGCTACGTCACGTCGAGTCAAGTTTGAGGTGATTAAATTTAGAATAATTCTATTTAGCATTCTAACACACCACACACTTTATTTATTTTAATTTATTTTTCATTTTTCTTATAATGAGTATGTAGTGTACGAATAATAAATAGAACAATTCAATTAGTTTAATAAGAATAAAATAAAATAAAAAATAATTTTAAAATATGTAAAGTGTGTGGTGTGGAATGATGAGTAGCATCCCTATTAAATTTAAGTTCAAGTCAAGTTAGTTTTTATATAGGGAAGACTGGGGTTCCTCCTCTTTAAAAAATCAACTATTTAAAAATAAGTAAATATGAGATTTTTTTAATAATGTTTTGGATAGTAATAGGGTTACTACTCTCTTACTAAAAATTATAAGGTGGAGCGTTAGTTGGGCAGGGACAGAGAGTGGGTTGATTGAAGATGGCAGTGTTATGGCTGATCTGTTGGCTAGTTTCTCTGATACAGAAATAATGGTCGATTAAGGTTTGTCTAGTAAAGATGTTTGTTTCGATTCTGATACGCAGGATCATGGGAAGAAAAAGGGTGAGGATATTGGCATGAAAGTTCGGAGCAGCAAATGGGTGATTACCCGTTCCTCTAAATTGTATTTATGATAAGTCCAATATTGTATTGGAATATTAGAGGGGTAAGATCTTCTAAGAGCAGGTTGAAAAAGATTTTGAATATGTATAAACCGAAAGTTGTTGCGATAGAGAAGCCCTTTCTACGGGACGAATTATTGGATGATGTTAAATGGGTGTTGGGTTTTGATTATGGGTTATTGAATGGTGCTTGGGACGGTAAATTGTGGATTTTTTGGATGAGTGATGTCAATGTTAATATGGTTAGCTGCGGCACTCAACAGATTACTGTTCTTGTGTCAGATGGTATGATGAAATGTAAAGCTTCATTTGTTTATGCTAAATGTACGTGTGATCAACGTCGTAGTTGTGGGCAGATCTCGCAAAGGAGAGCAACGGAACTGAGCCATGGTTAATAACAGGGGATTTTAACATTATTGCCTCTGATGAGGAACGACGAGGTGGTCGTCCACGTCCTTTGGTGGCTATGGAGGAGTTCAATTATTGGATTCACTCTTGGTGTAATGGGCATGCCGGTCATTCTCAGAATTTTGTTCAAGCATTTCCGGATTCTTTCATGAGATATTTGCCTCATACCTCATCAGACCATGTGCCTATGGTCATTTCTTTGGTGAAAAATGTTGCAGAGTATGGGCTGTCTCCTTTCCATTTTTAACAGATGTGGGTGGATCATGTGGACTTTACTAAATGCGTGCGAGAGGTTTGGGATCAATATGAGGTCGGTAGTGGTCTCCTAAAACTTGCAGTAAAACTAAAAAAATTGAAAGAAGCTCTGAAAGGATGGAACAAAGCAGTGTTTGGATGGACGAGTGGGCATATTAAGGAGTTGGAGGATCGTATTGAGCGGTTGGAGAGTTAGTTGCAGTTGAGCTATTATGAAGAGGTGGAACTTGATCTGTTAGCTTAAAAAATGGAGTTGGATACCTGGAATAATCGTGAAGAAGTGCAGTTAGCTCAGTGTGCTAAAGTTAGTTGGTGGCGACATGGAGATAAAAACTCGCGTTACTTTCATGCTATCCTTAATAAACGGAAGCAATCGAAGATCATGGAGATGCGTCTTCCCAATTTCTTAACGTTAAAGTCCCCTCAAGAAGTTCATGATGGGGTTGTGCACTATTTCAGGGAGTTCTTGGGGCAATCTACTCGTGTAGTGCTTCCAGATCTGGGTGATTTTGTGTGTAAGGTGATCTCGGACGAAGCTAATTTGAGACTTTGTTTGTCTCCCACAAAAGAGGAGGTGAAACAAGCAGTATTCAGAATACCCATAGAGAGTAGCCCGGGGCCTGATGGCTTTGGGTCGGGTTTTTACCGTGCGTGTTGGGATATTGTTAGTTCGGAGGTGGTGGAGGCGGTTACGGAATTTTTTCGGGGGGTTCCTCTTCCCAGATTCTATACTGCTTCTTTTGTAGTACTTATTCCTAAAATGGCTCAGCCGATGGGATTTGAGAAGTTTCGACCTATCAGCTTATGTTCCGTGTTTTACAAAATTTGCACTAAGGTCTTGGTGGCGAGGCTTGCACCTTTATTGTCCTCTTTGATCTCCTCTGAGCAATGTGTGTTTATTCCAGGTAGGAGTATCTTTGATAATATCATCCTTACGCAAGAGATGGTGCAATCGCTCAATAAAAAGGCAATGGGTGGTAATGTTATTTTGAAACTGGATATGGCTAAGGCTTATGATAGGGTAGAGTGAGATTTTCTTTTGCATGTTTTGGTAGCTTTTGGGTTCTCTCCTTCTGTTAGGGAATTGATCAGGAATTGTATTGCTTCGGCTTGGTATTCGATTATGATGAATGGTACGGCTCGGGGTTTTTTTCAAGGTAGTTGAGGTTTGCGACAGGGTGATCCGTTATCACCATACATTTTTATCATTATGGAAGAAGTGTTTTCTCGCTTACTAAAGAAAATTTTTTGTGTGGAAATGTAACGCCCCATCCCCGAGGGTCCGGAGAGTTAACTCATGTCGCCTAAAAATCATTTTTCCATTCACATAGTACATAATCAACTTTTTCTCGATCTCACAAAATACTCATTAATTCACATCAAATACTCCAATATAATTAATCCAAGACAATAAAAAGTCTTAATAAACACCAACCTCCCAACAAATCATATCATCAGATCGCAACAAACTACTGAACAAAAATCCTTAATGCTCATGTAAACCTTCTATGTTTAAACCATCATTCTTAACTCCTCTTACCTATGCTCCATATTCTGGATCCTCAACTGAAATATTCAAATCATCAGAAAAATATTGTGGAGATAAGGGGTGAGTTATCAACAACTCAGTAAGCAGAGAACAAATACTAGTATGTAAACATGAGCCTTTCCGAAAGTATGCAGAAACAAAAACATTTTATTTTTATATGCAGATCTCATAAAAACGTGTTATCAGAACATCAGAGCGACTTTTCAATCTTTTCATACTCAAAATCAACAATTCATATTTAAGGATCCATTTCATATTCAAAAACGTTTTGGCATAACATAACTGAACATCTTCATCTTATCATATACCATGTTTAACCCCCGTGGTAGGGTTGTGCTATCCCGGTGGCCAAACCAGGTGGTATCATGTGGTGAACTTCCATTTTTTCAATCTCGGAGTCTCGAGTGTGCACACAAGAAAGAACACATAAAAAGACCACTTTGTTTCCAAAGTGGGTGCACTCATATCATCTCATATCATGGCGGTACCAACCATATCACGTGAACAGTATCATTATATCAGAACCATATTCAGAACAGATAAGTATGCCAAAGTTTTATCATATCCATATCATATCAAAACACGTGCGAAACATATTCATATCATTTCTATTTGATCAAAAACAGATTCAAATTATTTCATATCACATGCACAAAAATCTCAATGATATCATATTCGCTCTTTTGCATATTTCAGAAACATGTCAAATATTGCTCATGTCTACACATTTCATGTCAAAAATATATATATATATATTTTTTCTCTTTCATACGTATCTCATGAGGGAATGCGAAAACATATACTGAGGTTGTTTTTCACTTTTTCTTTTTAAAACAACATGCACATTTTTTTACAAACCAACCTCAGTTCATTTCTTTTTATGCAAATCTAGCATAAGAACCCCGCTTACCTGGACGACTTAACTTTTTCAAAATTTTTCTCAAAAATGTCGAGCCGACTATAAATCGTCACCTATAAAAATAATGACATAATTTCCGTAAGTTTTCAATCAATCATGTATTTCTATATTTAAGCCTAAACTTAAAAAATAACCTATTTTAATTCCTCAAAACTTAAAACCCTCGTAATTCCAAAAATATGTCATCACTTTCTAAAATCATCAATATCCGCCACAACCCACGTCATACACAAAACACCAATATTTAAACCCGAACAACCAACAAATCTCATGGTCTAAACCAATCATACTAACAACTCCATCACCTAATCCAATCAACCCCGTTACTCCTCGGACTCAGTCCGGCAAAACCAATTAGCAATTAAATACAATGTAATGTGCTAGTGCAAAAATATATTAAATTCACGAGAATTCTTAAGAAAATACTTACAGTACTATATAATAATTTCTGGAGGATCACGGAGGCACGAGAAGTGAAAAAACAGCTGCAGAACAATGCAAAATACACTGTGGCCGTGGGTCACAGATACTGACATTTCAACGGGTGCAAACGAAGACCAGAGATTGATAGGGTAGCTCTAGGGATGTCGGTGAAGTTAGTGGTGGTGATGGTTGGCTGTGGGTGGCGGCACAAAGGTGGTTTAAGGCTAAAAATACCCAAAACGGAAATGGAGTTGGATGTGCTTCACCGGTGATGGATCGGAGGTGGGGTTGGGTCTAATGGGTTGCTTGGAGGTCGATGATGAAGTGGTGAAGAAATGGTGGCCAATAGTGGTGCGACGGCGGCACAACGGCACAAGAGGTGTCGCAGCTTCAATGGGCTCGTGGTGGCTAACGGCGGCTCGGTTGGGGAAGACGGTGGGCCGGGCGGTGTCGGTCACCGCCGGCTCACAGCGGCGCTGGGAGGAGAAGAAGAATCGGACGGAGGGAGAGAGATGGCTAGCATCGCGAGCGGGAGAGAAGCAGGGGAGAGAGGAGAAAAAGAAGAAAAAGAAAGAGGAAAAAAGAGAAGAGGGAAAAAGAAAAAGAGGAAAAAGAAAAATGAAGGGAAATAAATGAGGTCCAAAACTCACATCTTGGGTCACAAAAAAATTATCCAATGGAAACGATTTCGAAACAGCAAGTTTAATAAGATAATTTAAATGTAATGGTAAAGTGAAATTGAAATAATTAAATCCAACAGTAATTAATTGAGAATAAAGAGATTTTAAATGTATAACAATAATTAATAATTAAGAAACACTTCAAAATAATTTTCACAAAATTCAAAAATCATAAAATAAACCCACTAAAAAATCCAACAATTTTAAAATAAGAGAATAAATTTCTGAATAATTAAAAATATTCTCATATTAAAATATACTAAAATACGGGGTGTTACATCCTCCCTCCTTAAAATAAAATTTCATCCTCGAAATTGTAATGTTAAGTATTAACGCCAAAGTAAGATACATGATACAACCCATAACATACTCGAGGCAAACATACCATCAAGACTCCCAAACAAACATGAGTAATGCTCCCACAAGTCTACTCTCATAGGCAATTCCATCATATTCGCATTTGCCTACCAATAGCACCTCACATCTAGTTGTCTTAGGACAGCCACATAATCCCAAAATCTTCGTTTTCATAAAACATTATTACTACAATAGTCCGTAATTTCCGATGATTATTATCTTCCCACAATAAACTGCTAACCTCAATTAGCTCTTATGCTTTAACTTCCAAACCTTCCTTGTATTCAACAAATTGGTAACCTATTAGTCACTCCCAAAGTGAATCATCAATAATATAATTGGTACAACTGAGTGATTAAACTCCAACTACAAGTATCGTCTCAAGAATTCAAGTCATTGCTAATTCTTCAAAATCAGCACAAAATTTGAACTCCTAATTACAACCAAAATATTATGCTCCTGCTGTGCCCTCTGATAATTCGCCACATGCATAAAATTTATGTCCTCATAAAAACAACACCATCGAGCACAAGATGGCTCCATAACTACTAACCAGAAAACTCTTTCCACATTTTGGTAGAAAAAATGCTTGATCTCCCAAAACCATGAATTATTACACTATTTCCTCAAAATCACCAAGAATGCCCTCCTGAATCTACACCAACTATCATCCTTAAATTTGGTATGGATCAAATCCCAAAACCTGCCATTATAACCCCAAACTAATAACAATCATTATCTAAACTAGATCAATACCTTCAATCCCCAAAGAAGTAATCTCCTTGAAAATCCCTATATCTATAACTCAACTCTCATCAACCCCATTTTTAATGGTCACATACTAATCAGTCTCCAAAATAAATCAAGCTAGTACACCAAGCCTGCAGAATTAAAAACTTAAATCTTATTTCAATTCAGTCATTCAAATCTGTAATTCTAAAACCTTAAATTATACCAGAATCATTTTCCGAAATTTGTAAGATCGATGAACTTATATCCAATAATAAAACAATCGACTCCCGAAGCTTTCAAAATCTAAAATATTAAATGATAACAATCATTTCCTAAAGTCTGCAAAACCTTAAACTTTTGGTGAAATTCTCGTAAATCTACCCTTAAAAGTTTGTTGAACTTACAACTTCCTATTCTAAAGGCTCATGCCAAATCTCCACGAAATCAAAAACCTCAATTATCCTACTCCCCAAAGAGTTCATCCAAACCAAACTGTTCCCTTCATGCTCAAGATTATAAAAGCAAACCAAGTCGATAAAAGTTCAAGCCTACTACACTAAATATTTATACCTAACACTAGCATTCTCAGTCGTACCATCTTCCTGCCATAACTTAATCCTTAACCCACTTTTCAACTTCGAACTAAGCGAACAAAATAAAATAAACTTAATAATTAAAATACATAATTTCATTTCAAATAAAAATAAAATCTAATAAAATGAAATAAATTCAATTTAAATAAAAAAATAATAATTCCAAATTAAACCTTTAAACTTTTCTGGTACTACACATATGGTTTTACCCATTCTTAGCCATAACTTTAATCAACTCATATAGTCATTCCTATCATCTAATATTGTAAACCAGATATCGCTCTATACTCCCGTACATATTTAGAATCTAAACCACAAAAATCCAAACCTTAAATCTTATAAAGATTATCTCTTATAGTCCACAAAGTAAGCTTATTGGATCTAAAATCACTAAACCTCAAAATCTCAACACTCAATCATAAAGTCTGCAAAATTTAAAACCTTAAATATCTACAAAATCAGTTCTTATTCTTTACAAATCTACACCTCAAATTTGAAGTTTCTTCCTAAACCTACGGATATCCAAACTTAAATGTTTTTAGTCTGCAGAACCTCAAACCTAAAATATTCCCATAATCATGTCTTAGTTCTCAAATTTCTATATATATATCAATTATGAAATTACTTCCTAAAGCGAATCGATATCCAAAACCTCATATGTTATAGTCTATAGAACCTCAAACTTATCATACAATTGAACTTATGTGCACCTTCAAAATATAAACATTACATCTTATAAAAGATTCTTACCTATAGTCAACAAAGTATGCCTACCTGATCTAAAACTCCAAGTGTAAAGAAAGTCATTTATTAAAATCTAAAGCCTTAGTTCTCTTCAAAATCTTCTTTTTAAAACCCACACCATCTAAGACCTCAAACATCCTAGAATATATTCCAAAATGTTGCCGGATTCTAAAACTATAAAAAACAAATAAAATCATATCTTATAATCTTCAAATTTCCATACCTCCAATCTGAGTTAACTTCCTAGCCCATAGATATTCAAAACCTCAGATTTCGTACGCCATCCAACATGAGTATGCAAAAGCTCAAACCGAATATCTTTAAAATCATGTCCTAGTGCTTTCAAAATTTTAAAACCTTAAATATCATCAAACATCTTATTATAGTATGCAAACCTCAAACCTGGCTTTCGCTCAAACTTATGCAAACATTGGAATCTAGATCTCCAAGTCATGTCCTGTAGCCTTCAAAATAAACCAATCAAATCTAAAACCTTAAATTCCTAAAACCTCAATCCATAAAGTCTGCAGAATCTCAAACCTGGAATTTCTCCATAATCATCTAGCTTGTAGTCCTCAAATTTCTATACCCCAAGTATAAAATTACTCCTTAAACCAACAGATATCCAAAACCTCATGTTATAGTCTGCAGAATCTCAAACCTGACTCTGATACCAACTGTAACGCCCCATCCCCAAGGGTCCGGAGAGTTAACTCATGTCGCCTAAAAATCATTTTTCCATTCACATAGTACATAATCAACTTTTTCTCGATCTCACAAAATACTCATTAATTCACATCAAATCCAATCAGCAATTAAATACAGTGTAATGTGCTAGTGCAAAAATACATTAAATTCACGAGAATTCTTAGGAAAATACTTACAGTACTATATAATAATTTCTGAAGGATCACGAAGGAGTGAGAAGTAAAAAAACAGCGGTAGAACAGTGCAAAATGCACTGTGGTCGTGGGTCACAGATACCCACTCTTCAACGGTTGCAAACGAAGACCAGATTGATAGGGTAGGGTCTAGGGATGTCGGTGAAGTTAGTGGTGGTGATGGTTGGCCGTGAGTGGTGGTGCAAAGGTGGTTTAAGGCCAAAAATACCCAAAACGGAAATGGAGTAGGATGTGCTTCACCGGTGACGGATCGGAGGTGGGGTTGGGTCCAATGGGTTGCTTGGAGGTCGAGGATAAAGTGGTGAATAAATGGTGGCCAATGGTGGTGCGACGGTGGCGCAGTGGCACAAGAGGTGTCGCAGCTTCAATGGGCTCGTGGTGGCTAACGGCGGCGCGGCTGGGGCTGGAAATGGAGGGGTGGCTTTGTCGGCGGCTGGGGAAGACGGTTCGCCGGGCGGTGTCGGTCACCGCAGGCTCACGGTGGCGCTGGGCGGAGAAGAAGAATCGGACGGAGGGAGAGAGATGGCTGGCGTCGCGGGCGGGAGAGAAGCAGGGGAGAGAGGAGAAAAAGAAGAAAAAGAAAGGAAAAAGAGAAGAGGGAAAATGGAAAAGAGGAAAAAGAAAAATGAAGGGAAAGAAATGAGGTCCAAAATTCACATCTTGGGTCACAAAAAAATTATCCAATGGAAACGATTTCGAAACAACAAGTTTAATAAGATAATTTAAATGTAATGGTAAAGTGAAATTGAAATAATTAAATCCAACAGTAATTAATTGAGAATAAAGAGATTTTAAATGTATAACAATAATTAATAATTAAGGAACACTTCAAAATAATTTTCACAAAATTCAAAAATCATAAAATAAACCCACTAAAAAATCCAACAATTTTAAAATAAGAGAATAAATTTCTGAATAATTAAAAATATTCTCTCATTAAAATACACTAAAATACGGGGTGTTACAGGAAATATTAAAAAAGTTTCTCATCCAAGAGGTGTGCCTCGTGTTTCTCACCTTCTTTATGCTGATGATTTAGTGATTTTTGCTAATGGAGTGAAGCAATTTTCGAAAGAATTGATGAAGGTTATTGAGACTTATGAGTCTTAGGCTGGGCAGCGGGTGAGTAAGGAGAAAAAGGCCATGTATTTTGCGAGGAATGCTACTGCAGGGCGGAAGAGGGAGTTACTCAATATCACTGGATTTAGTGAAGGTACTTTTCCATCTACTTATCTTGGTGCACATATTGTCAATGGGAGGCTTACGAACTTACATTTAAACCCTATCTTTAATCGGGTGAGGAAAAACTTGGGGGGTGGAAATTAAAATGTCTTTCGGCTGGGGGCAAGTTGATTTTGTTGAAGCATGTGTTAGCTAGTATGCCGATACATATTATGTCTATCCTTCAATTGCCAAAAGGAATTTTGAATAATCTGAACAAGCTTCTTAGTTCATTTTTTTTGGGGTGAAAAAGATGGAAAGGAAAAAAAGAAATGGGTTGCTTGGAAGTCGATGTGCAACCCAACTTATGAGGGGGGGGAATTGGGCTTTGAGACTTTGATGAGGTCCAAACTTCTCTTCATATGAAATTTACATAGAAGGTTATGACTGTGGAGGATCTTTGGTCCCAATTTTTCCGGGCTAAATATATTGGTGATAAACATGTTTCTTTATTAGTCCCAAAAAAGGCTCAAGGTTTTGAAAAATGGTGGTGCAGTGCATCCCGACGGTCTTGGATAATTTGAAATGGAGGGTATAGGACAGTAATATTTCTTTTTGGTGGGATCACTGGTTGAATGAAGGTCCTTTTGCTAATTCTTATCCTGTGGCTGATGTGCCAAAGCTGATGTTGGCTGATTTAAAAATCTCTAATGGCTGGGACGTTGAAAACGCTGAAATTTTAGAGAGGCTAGTGGGAGTACAAAAAACAGACGAGATTTGTAGTTACTTGGGTGCTCATAAATCTGGTCAAGATTTACTTGTTTGGCTTCATAATAAAGATGGTTGCTTCTACACCAAAAGTGCTTGGCAATGTATTCGGGTCACTGCACCAGCTGCGCCTTGGGCTAAATGGGTGTGGCATGAAGTTATACAAAAAAAGTTTCCATACTAATGTGGAAGACTTTTCATAATGGTTTAAGTGTGGATGATAGATTGAGGAGAGTTGGTATTCCTATTACTTCCAAGTGTGATTGTTGTGTGCAGGAAAAATATGAGGATTTAAATCATGTTCTTGCTGCAGGTGACATTGCTACTGGGATTTGTAAGAGGTTTTCGATAATTTTGGGTGTGCCTTATGACCCAAATAAACGTTGGTTTGAGTTGGTGTTACTTTGGTTTTGACCTGCGTCTACCAAGTCCCAGGTGGGTTGTATTTTGGGCTTGCTTCCTTCTATTATTATTTGGAAGTTGTGGCAACGCAGGTGTAAGGCAAGGATGGAAGATAAATACATCTCAACGGAAGTGCTTTGGAGGTCTATTTGTGTTTGGATTGGGAAAATGCATAGTAGCTTGCCAAAATTTACAAAGCTTGCTTGTGCTGATGAGGAGAGGTTGAGAGATTTGAACATTCTAGTTAGTCCGATTAAATTGATGCCGTTTAAATTGGTTTATTGGGTGAAGCCTAGATATGATAGATTCAAATTAAATAGTGATGGTTGCAGCCTTGGCAACCCAGGGAGCTTAGGCGCAGGAGGGGTGATTCGGGATTTGAATGGTGATATGGTGCTTTCCTTTTCTTGTTATCTTGGGGTGGGTTCTAATAATCTTGCTGAGTTGAAGGCATTATTAATAGGGCTGAAATATTGCCGTTCTTTGGGCTTTTAACATGTGGACATTGAATCTGATTCTTTGGTTTGTGTATCCTGGGTTCAGAAGAAGTGTTGTGGAGTGTGGTATTTAGAAGACATTTGGGAGGAGGCTATGGGTTTGTTTGAAGGTGGAGATTTTGGTATAAATCATATTTATCAAGAAGGAAATGCACTGGCTGATTATTTAGCTAAAATGGGAGCTCAAGGTTCGACCTATGTTTGGCGCTCTTTATTGAGAGTTCCAAAACAACTGAAAGGATTGCTTCGCACGGATAAATTGTCCTTGCCTTATCTGAGAGGTCTTTGAGTTGTTGTTCTGATTTTTTATTCTGGTTGTTAGTCTTATCTTGGTGAGGTTTGGTTTTTTGTGGCATATTGCTTGTTGTGTATTTTTTATATGCTTGAACTATAACCAAGGTATTCATCTGCCATAAGTGAGGGTTTGCTCTTAATAAATTTGGGAAGGGATCACTCTTGGACATGTGGCCCTAACTCTTTAAAAAAAAAAAAGTATCTCTCTCTTTATCCATCTATTCGGCAGGTTGGACTTTTTTTTTTTGAAATAAACCATACATTTTCGCCTGCCTTTGTGGATGACTCTCGTCGGCCTTTTCTTGTCGGCCACATAGTAGACAAGTTGACTTTTCACACCCCCAAACTTATGATTTTGATAATATAACTATAATTAACTTTACTTGTAGAACTTCTACCTCTCATACCTTTCATGCATTTGTGAGTCTGTGACTTTGTATAAACTTAGTTCTCTTGAAAGGTAAGAAAATCAGTGTTTAATCTCAAATAGGTAGGGAATATGAGGTATACAAGAAAGAAAAAATATAAGACCAAAATATAATTCAATAAAACTCAAAGGGGTGACTAGGGATAAAGATAATAAATAGGTAAGCTTGAAAGGTTCAATCGGTCCAAATAATGCCTTAATCATTTCTCCAGTAATATTCTCTCTAGGACTTCACCTTGAGTGTAATCAAACAAGTTCTAGAGTAAGTTGAGACCATACAAATTCACATAAAATTTCTCTAGGTATGCAAAACGATTAATGATCATTATAAGCATTCATTGAATATAGAAAATGTTAAATTAAACAAGATCAAGTAAAGAATTAACAACTAGACTTAAGCAATGATAATTTTTCCTAAAAATTATAATCAATTTCAATAATATTCTTATCATAGGTTTTTTATTCATCAAACCATATTGTTTTTTTTTTAAATAAATAAAATAATTTCCTTTCCCCCAAACTTAAATATCATATTGTCCTCAATGGGAAAGAGGAAGAAAAACTAAAGAAGAGAATGAGAGAACGTAAAAGATGCTCTCCTGATTTTTTTTCCTTTTCTTCCAATTGAATATTTTCCTTTAAGATGCAACCGTGTACTCCTTGGAGATCTCCCTGACCTTCATTCCTGCAAGATGAAAGCAAAAGAATAAGATTAAGCAAAAATAAAACTTAAAAAAAAAAAAAAACTTGGGTTGCCTCACGAAAGTGCTTTATTTAAAGTCTATAGCTAGACATTATCCTCTCATCAGTTATCACTGGCAAGATCGATGGAGCACTTTTCCGAGTTAAAGTCTTCATCCACATAGGGTTTTAATCGGTGTCCGTCTAATTTAAATATCCCTTTTGTCTCGTGATGGACTTCAACCGCCCCATTGGGAAAGAAACGGGTTACCACAAACGGTCCCAATCACCGGGAGCGCAGCTTTCCCGGGAAGAGTCGAAGTCTTGAGTTAAATAATAAAACTTTCTGCCCGACTTCGAATTCCCTTTTCAGAATATGTTTATCATGCCATCTTTTAGTTTTATCTTTGTATATCCGAGCATTCTCATAAGCATCATTGCATAACTCATCCATCTCGTTGATTTGCAATATTCTCTTCTTGCTAACCACTTGTAAATCAAAGTTCAGTGTCCTTGTAGCCCAATAGGCTCTATGTTCTAGCTCCATGGGTAGATGACATGCTTTTCATAAGCGAGCCGATAAGGCGACCTCTCGATTGGTGTTTTGAATATTGTTCGATAGCCCCATAGCGCATCATTTAACCTTCTCGCCCAGTCTGTTTGAGAGATACTCACGATCTTCTCTAGTATGCACTTCAGCTCCCGATTAGACATCTCGACCTGGCTGCTCGTTTGAGGATGGTATGGTGTCACCACGTAATGGGTGACTCCATACTTAGTTAGTAGCGCTTCAAATTTGTAATTGCAAAAATGCTTGCCGCCATCACTAATTATGGCTCTCGGAGTGCCGAATGGGGAAAATATGTTCTTCCGCAGGAAATTTACTATAACCCTTGCATCATTGGTAGGCAAGGTGACCGTTTCCACCTATTTGGAGACAATCTACAGCCACCAAAATAAATTTATTAGAATATAAGGATAGAAAATGACCCATGAAATCTATATCCCAAACATCATATAATTCAATCACTAAAATATTATTTAAAGGCATCTCATGTTTCCTAGAAACGTTGCCAACCCTTTGACAATGATTATATAAATTAAAAAATTAAAAGAGTCTTTACAAGTAGTCGGCCAATAAAAGTTGCATTGTAAAACTTTCACTGCCGTTTTTGCTCCACCAAAGTGGCCGGCCGCTTCCAGTGAGTGGCAGTGTCTGAGTATGCTCTCCATCTCTTCCTTGGGCACACATCTCTTGATTATCTGGTCTACACAATGCCGGTATAGAAAATGTTCCTCCCAAAAATAATATTTCAAGTCGGAGAAGAACTTCTTCTTTTATTGATATGTCATCTCGGTTAGTAGAATTCTGGACACTAAATAATTTACCATGTCAGCATACCATGGAATGACTTGTATAGCCGCTAATTGCTCATCCAGGAAGGTATCATTAATTGTGAATTTCTCCTCGGTAGCCGCCTCTTTAAGCTCAAGACGAGAAAAGTGGTTGGCCACTACATTCTGGGTACATTTCTTATCTTTTATTTCCAAATCGAATTCTTGTAAGATCAAAATCCATCTTAATAGTCTCGGTGGCATCCCTCTTCAACAACAAGTATTTAAGAGCGGAGTGATCGGTGTAGATGACCACATTTGAACCTATCAAATAAGAACGAAATTTGTCAAAGGCAAACACAGCTGCTAACAATTCTTTTTTAGTAGTAGCATAATTAAATTGAGCTTTTGTTAAGGTTCGACTTGCATAATAAATAACATGAAAAATTTTATCTTTTCTCTGCCCCAAAACAGCCCCGATAGCATAATCGCTAGCATCACACATTAATTCAAAAGGTAAATTCTAATCCGGTGATACAATGATAGCTGCTGAAATTAATTCATTTTTCAATGTTTCAAAAGCATACAAGCATTTACAGAAAACTCAAACTGAGTATCTTTAATCAACATATTGCAAAGAGGTTTAGTGATTTGGAAAAAATCCTTGATAAACCAACGATAGAACCTGGCGTGACCCAAGAAACTTCTCATGCCTTTCACATTGGTCGGTGGTAGGGGTTTGACAATAATTTCTATCTTTTCTCGGTTGACCTCAATTCCCTTGAAGGAAATGTGGTGGCCAAGCTTTATTCCTTCCTTGACCATGAAATGGCATTTTTTCCAATTTAAAACAAGATTTGTCTCATTGCATCTCTGCAAAACCAAAGATAAATTAGATGAATAATTATCAAAAGAGTGACAAAAAACCGAGAAGTCATCCATGAAGACTTCTAAAAATTTTTCCACCATATCCAAGAAGATGAATATCATGCATATTTGGAAAGTGGCTAGCACATTGCAAAAACAAAAAGGCATGTGCCTATATGCAAAAGTGCCATCAGGACAGGTGAAAGTGGTCTTCTCTTGATCCTCGGGTGTAATGACTGTTTGATTGTAACCGGAATATCCATCTAGAAAACAGTAGTAAGCGTGGCCGGCAAGTCTTTCGAACATTTGATCAACAAAAGGCAAGGGAAAATGGTCTTTTCGAGTTGCATCATTAAGCCTTCGATAGTCTATGCATACTCACCATCCCGTGACCGTCCTCGTTGGGATGAGTTCATTGTTTTTATTTTCTATCACGGTTATCCCTAATTTCTTTGGAACGATTTGCATTGGACTTACCCATACACTATTTGAGATTGAATAGATGATCCCGATATCTAAAAGCTTCAATACTTCTTTATAGACCACTTCTTGCATTGATGGGTTCAGTCACCTCTGGGGTTGGATGGTCGGCTTCAAATTATCTTCCATTAAAATCTTGTACATGCAAATTGAAGGACTAATTCATTTGATGTCCGAGATGGTCCAACTCAAGGCCATCTTGTGTTCCCGCAAGACCCTCAACAACTTGTCCTCCTCTACATCACTCAAGGAACTGTTAATAATAACTAGAAAAGTAAAGTCTTGGCCTAAGAAAGTGTACCTTAACTTTGATGGAAGCGGTTTGAGTTCAAGCTTTGGTGGTTCCTTACTTGGTGATGTCGGCTGAGATGAGCTTAGATCTTCCACTTTCGGTTTTATTGAAGGAGGAATTGATGGTGTAGCTTCCAAATATCTCACACTCCCTAACCTCTTCATCTTCGGATTCAATAGACGTAGAGTGAGTAAGACATATCTCAAGTGGTAGCTTTGGAAATTCAGCTCTATAAGTCTCGTCGGCCATGACCACGTCTCGGTTGCTTATTTGAAAACAAGAATGTACCTCGGAAGGGAATTCCATAGATTTGAATACGTCAAAAGTGACCTATTCCTCGCCGGCCCCCAATGAAGTCGGCAGCTTCTTTTGTATAAAAAGGATCTCCTTATCCTCCTCCATATCGAGCACAATGAAGTTGGCCAGAAAGATGAACTTATAAACTGTCACAAGTCCGTCCTTAATGAGTCCTCTTGGGTATTTAATATATCTGTCCGCCAACTGTAGAGAGATGGTGGTTGACTTTGCTTCTCCAAGTCCTAGTTTCCTGAAAACAGAGAGAGACATTAGATTAATACTTGCCCCTAAGTTGCATAAAACTTCATCAAAATAGGATTTTCCTATAGTGCAAGGGATCGTGAAACATACTGGATCTTTCAACTTAGGCGGCAACTTCTTTTGTAAAATTGCACTGCTCTCCTCATTCAACATTACAGTCTCATGCTCCTCCAACTTCCGCTTGTTTGATAATATATCCTCAAAAATTTTTGCATATTTAGGCATTTGCTCTAAAGCTTTAATGAGAGGAATATTAATATACAATTGCTTAGATGTACTAAAAAATTTAGAGAACTGATTATCAATCTTATTTTCTCTTAATCTTTGGGAAAAATGAATTGGTGGATCATAAATTGAAGGAGAATAAGTTTCAGATATAAACTTCCTAGATTTCTTGGGGTTTGAAGCCCCTTTATTGTCCTTAGTCTTGTCAACTTGCTGGTCAGCCGCATCCCGCTATACTTGTTTCACCTTGAACTCGGCATTTTTGACATCTTCTGCATCTCGCTCGGTACTTACTGTTTGTGGCTGGCTAGTCATATGATTGTCCACTTCTCAATGTTATGGCTTTGACATGTTCCTTCGGGTTTGTCATAGTGTTGCTCGGCAAAGTCTCTGTTGTCCTCTCAGTTAGCATGTTTGAGAGCTGACCGATTTGGCCTCAAGATTGTAGATTGAAGTCAAGTTATTTTGGATCACCATATCAGTCTTTTGCATGTATTGCATAAAGATATCCTCAAGTGCTGGTTTCTTCGCTTGTTGTGGAAACTGTTGAGGTAGCCTAGCCGGCTCTTAATTATTGCTCCATGAAAAGTTGGGGTGATTTCTCCATCCGGGATTGAACGTGTTTGAATAAGGATTGTTTTGACGTTAGAAATTGGACACGTAATGGGCTTGTTCATAACTCTGTGGGCAAAAGGACCCCCCACTTGGAAATCTACACTTGAATGATTTCCTATGTAATGGTCACAAACAACATTAGTTTGAATAGCATTAACGTTCATCTTACTTAGTTGTTTGGATAGAGTTTCCAACTGGGCCACAATTGCGTCAACTGATAGTTGTTAAACGCCAACTCTTCCAGATGTTCATATGCAGCTTCATAGGTCTTACTCATTAATACTCTTCCTGTGGCCATATCAACCATAGATCGATTTGTGGGTCCCAAACCATTGTAAAATGTTTGTACTTGAAGCCAGGCTGGGTGGTCGTGATGCGGACACTTGTGCAATAAGTCATTGTATCTCTCCCATGCCTCATATAATGATTCACCTTCAAGTTGGGTGAAGGTAGTAATATCATTCCTTAACTTCGTTGTCTTGGCCAGAGGGAAGTATTTTGCTAAGAATTTTTATGGCAACTCCTCCCAACTGGTGATGATGTTGGACGACAAAGAGTTTAACCAAGCTTTTGCTCTAGTGTACAAATTCCTAAATTGATTAATTGGAATCAAACTACTCTCCCTAATGAATGACAATTCGATTAATTGGTTTTTTTGAATTTGTGAGTGCTTGTTTTATTTCTAAAGTTTAGCAATATGTTCATACATGTTGTTGTGATTTTATGCTTACTCTTGAAATAATTGTGATTATTATTTGTGAATTTTGTGAATAGTTTGTGAGTTTATGGTGTTCATTGATGAATTAATATGTGTAGAAATATTGTTGTGGAAATATTGTTGTTGTTATGATATGTATTTGAAATATTGTGATTATTGTTTTTGAATTTTTATTGAATATGTTTAACAAGAAAATTATAAGTTTAGGATCTTAATTTAAGTAGAGATTAAAGACGGGGCTGTTTATTGGATTAGTAAATAGCAAGGCAGTTTTAATGGGAAGATCGATCCCTTTTGTTTTCAAAGTAATGTTCAAACATCCTCCATGATTGTGTTAAAAGTAATAAATATATAGATGATTGACTAACTAGCTTGCTTGGTGATCACATTGTAGTTGCGTACCTTCATTTGTTGTATTTGTGGCTATGAAGTGGGCCGTACGTATCTTCAGACATCGATATAGGTGTCCATTAAGTGAGTCCCAGCCGTACGGGCCTCTGCTGATAGTCGTGGTTACATTAAGTATCTATGTCGATAGTGTAAAAATTTGTGTGCGATAGGGTTGAATGAAGTTGAAAGTTATATATTTATGAACGGTTTGGATTTGGGTTGGATGAAGTTGAAAGTCATACAAATTATGACCCTCAGATGATGTGATTCCAGAAAATCAATACTACATAGTATATATATGGTGCATTATATATGCACAGTTATATGCAGGCGGTTAAACCGACCATATGCATGTATGCATAAAAAAAATAGATAATAACAATTTGTATAAACGTATAAGCTTTATTAAATTACAAAGCTTAAAAACTTTAACAAAATAATCAGGTAGTGCAGATTTGAACTTACAATCAGGGATAGTGGACAGGAGATACTCAAAGAGAGAAAGGAGAGAAGGGTTTTTTGAGTTTTGCTTGAATATGAAACGAGGTTCTTCTTTTATAGCACAAGGAGGTCTTGTTTACAATTATTAAAGTGAAATAGTAAAGTAAATCCGTGAGTGAACAGTAGGGACTGTTTAAGCACGGGGCATAGGTATCATCATTATGTCGTCCAGCTGTCTCTGTGGGCTGCTGCTTTCGGCATGTGATGACAAAATAGTATGATGGTCGTCTTTATGTCTTTTCAGCTGTCTCTATGGGCTGCTGCTTTCGGCATATGGCGACAATATATTTAAAGAGAGACTGGTCAATCTTCTTTGAACTCAAGTAGTGGTCAGTCATCAGATAATTTTGGAGTATCTGGTGAATCATGACCAAACACATTACTGTATGAAGCTGCTGATGATGCTTCTGAACTTTTGTCTTCTTCAGAATCATTACTCAGGGACTTCGACAGTTGTTTTTCTAATATTTTGATTAAATCATTTTTATTAAGTCTATCAAGAAAACTTATCCTTGATCATTCGGTCAATAGTTTTTTGTACATATGAAAACTTATCCTACCACTTAGTGTAGTAAGAGCGGGTCATAACATCATCATTCCTTTCGTAACTCCATTTAAAAATTCAAGGCAATTTGTAGGATTTGCAAAAATGAGAGAGTAAGGAAATTTGGCCAGGTGTCGATCTAATTTGGGACCGACGATCATAGTATAATGTTTAAAAGCTCGAGAGAGCCCATCAGGAAAATTCTCTGGAATTAAACAAAATTGGTTCCACCATTGGAGAAACCAAAAAGGAAAGCTTCCTTTGAATTTGGCATCAAAATTAATGAACCAGGAGTGGCTCATATTAGGTACTTGGATAAACATGAAATGATTCCAAGCAATGATATAATCATGGTAATTAAAAGAAGTGTCTGTATCAGAGAGTCGTTTAGGAGCGGAGGGGTTGGTTCCCCACTCTTCTTCTGTGATGACTCGGAGGGTATAGGCACTATGATAAATCAATTTATTTGAGTTGTTTTTGTCATAAATAGGTTTTATGACAAGGGAATTGGTTAGAAGCAAAATATTGAAATAAAATTGGAGATTCTTTGAGGAATCTTCTGGTATCCAGTGGAAATAAGGGGGAAAGTATGAAGAAGCAATTTTGAAGTTATCTGTATACACAGACCAGTTTGGTTCTCTATGAAACAGATAGGAAACAAAATGTTTCTTCAAATAGACAAATTTTTCTTTTGGGAGGAAATACTGAGCAGAAGCAAGGGTATTAACCTTTGATGCAATTGCCTTAGCATAAGGATCAAAGGGCATAGAAACCGTTAACGCAAAAGTCGCAGGTTGAACAATTTTCTCAAGAGGTGTAAACATATTGGCAATATCTAAACAAGTTGACACAAGGGGTTGTGCTGGCTCATTTTTTGTCAGCTTTTGGCTGGGAATTGGGGGAGGTGCATTCGTCTGTTTTTCTTTTCCTTTTTTCTTGCTCATGGTTGGGTGTCTGCAAGAATTCACGGGTAAGAAAATCAGGAATAGAGTTGTAGGTGCCTTTGATAAATTCAATATCAAAATAAAAGACACTTAAAATCACTTGTCAGCGTGCAAAAATGTGTTTTGATGCAATGTTTTCAACATCTTTTTCTAAAATAAATTTTGCACTCATGCAATCAATCCTTAATAGGAATTTCTTATTAAGTAAATCAGATTGAAATTTAGAAATGCATAATACTATAGATAAAATTTCTTTTTTAATAGTACTATATTTTTCTTGTGTAGGATTCTAAACTCCAGAATGGAAGCAAACAATTTGTTCAAAAGAGTCTAGTGAAACAGATTGTTTCAGAATGCCACCATAACCAATGTCAGAGACATCTGTTTCGACAATCTTAAAGGAATCAGAAGTAGGGATACCAAGGCATTGAAGAGTTTTAATGTGTTTCTTAATTTTCCTTACTAGATTAGTGTGTTTTTTTGTCCAATGAGGAGGATTCGAAATGAGTCGTTTAAACAAAGGACAACATTGTTTCCTCATATCCTTGTAGAAATCTGCAACATAGTTGAGAGATCCTAAGAATCTCTGCAATTTTTTTTGTCAGTGATGACATCAGAGAATTTGTCAGCAAATTCAATGGCTCGTTGGATGGGCTGGATTTTGCCTTCAGAAATATCATAGCCAAGGAATCGAATCTTGGTTGGGAATAATTTGATCTTTTTCGCAGAAACAACAAGACCATTCAATCTTATGATGTCAAGACACGAATTCAAATGTTTCCAATGTTCATCAATAGATTTGGAAAAAACAAGGACATCATCTATATAGACGATAGTAAATTGGGACAACGAGTTGAAAATATCGTTCATGATATTTTGGAATTCACTAGGGGCATTTTTGAGACCAAAAGACATCACATTCCACTCGTAGTGTCCAAATGGGGTAACAAAGGCAGTCTTATACCTATCCGACTCAGCTATCTGGATTTGCCAAAATCCTGATTTTAAGTCAAACTTGGAGAAGACTACTGCATCACTTAACCTATGAATTAAGTCATTTTTATTAGGAATATGATACCTAATCCATTCTAAAACTTTGTTCAAGGGTTTGTAATTGATGACTAGTCGAGGGGTTCCTCTTTCTAGTTCGGCATTCCTCTGGACATAGAAGGCAGGACAAGACCAGGGGACTTGCTATGTCTAATTATTCCTTTTTGAAGAAGATTAGCAATTTCAATTTGGCAAAATTCTAAAGTTTTGCTATTCATTTGAGTAGCAGTGGCTCTAGTTGGAATAGTTTATTCATCAAAATTTTTGATATATGGAAGGGAAACGATGTGTTTTTTCCTATACCAAAAGGCATTGGGTAAATCATAACAAACATAAAAAATCATGTGTTTGTTGAAATCATCAATTTTAGAAAGTAGTAAAGGGGAGGATAATTGTTCAGAAATCTTTTTATATTTGATTTCTTGTTGGAGGAAATTCAAATGTTTCTCTTTTGCAAAAATCAAAGATTTTAAACCGTTATCCTGATTAATCTCAAAACGAGAAGCAAATTTGAATTTGACTTTTTAACCAAAAGGGTCGGTAGTAATACCATCTTTTTCAGTAAAAAAAGATATAAAGATGAAATAAAAGGAATCCCTAAAATCACTTTGTCAGACATGTTTCTAACTAAAATAGAAGGGATTTTAAAACAAACATTATTTTGGCAAACATGAGCATTATTAAGCTCATAATTGATCTTCATCTGAGATCCATTTGCCGAAAATAATCTTTCAGTATATTTTTCAAAATACTTACTAGGGATTAATCCTTCTTGAATACAATTCAAGTCTGATCCAGAATCAATCATAACAACAACAGAAAATTGAAAATCTCGAGAAACAACAATAGTAACTGGTGAATACTATTTAGGAGGAATAGTATGACGGATCAAACATATCTGATTATCACCAGCCTGATCATTATGGCTAGAATCAGATTCATTTGTTTGCTCATTATCAGAAAGAATATCCTGATCAAGTTGATTATCGTTTTTAAACAATAAAAATTCTTGTTTTAAAATCTCATTTTCAGATATAAGATTGTTAATCTCAGATCTGCGTTCAACAATTTCTTTTTTAACGGAATTTATTTCTTGCTGTAAATCAGAAGTAGAAACATCTTTGGATTTTTTCTTTTGAAATCTTTCTAAGGTTTCTTGAAATCTAATCCTTTGCTTAGAAGTTTTTGGTTCTTGACGAACCATCGTCTTCTTGAGTTTAAGAAGATATTCTTCTTTGAGCTCAAGATTTGTAATTTGAGAAATTAAGGTTAGCAAAGATTTTCTTGTTCTTCGGCCTTGGTTAAAACATTGATTGTTTTACCAGAAGGCTTACAACAAGTGCTATTACAATTGCAACCAACCTTTGGACCAGTAAAATCAGGAATTTCAGTTTCTGAGTGATATTCTGAATCACTAGAGCTGAATTCGAGGATATCAGATGATGAAGATGAGGCTATTTCTAGGAGTTGAAATAGTTCTTCTTTATCATTGTTATCAATATTTAACTGATTAAGCTTATTTTTTAGTTTTTTGGCTTTTTTGGGACATTTATCAGCAAAATGCCCAGGTTTGTCATAATGAAAACATTTTCCTTGTGAAGAATCTTTATAATTCTTTTTCTTAGAAAATGGTTTGAAAAATGGTTTTTTATAAGTTTTCTTATAAAATTC
Organism: Juglans mandshurica; assembly: GCA_022457165.1. NCBI lineage: Eukaryota > Viridiplantae > Streptophyta > Magnoliopsida > Fagales > Juglandaceae > Juglans > Juglans mandshurica. The sequence goes on from CM039622.1 coordinate 18,140,171, forward strand.
ATCATGGGGTTTTCTCCTTGTACCGCCATGAGGTTTAGAAAACTTAGGGGAATATTTATGCTTTCTTTTGGATGGGGTAATAGAAGGAAGGCCAAATTGTTCACAAAAAGTTTCCATTTCGTTTTGGCTTTCTTACTATTTCTCATCTGTTCTCAAAGCATTCTTTGATCATTACACATATTAATACCAAGTTTCTTTGTTACGTTGAAAATATCATCATAGGTGTAATTTTTATAATTAAGAAATCCCTAGATATCAGTAAGTTTTTCCTTCACTTTGTAAGCAAACAAACAAGGTAGACCATCAATAAATTCCTCCTTCCATTAAGGCTTCTGGCTGTCATCTCAAAGCATTACTTTGGAAACAAAAACATCTTGGTACCATCTATAATCAGACATCTGATGACATCGAAGATTATTCAATTGATCGCTAACACGATTAGTGATATTAGATAGTGTGCCAATAAATGCTTTAAAATAGTGTAGATCAAAGTATTAACACCGTCAGGATGTACCATCCCTATAGTGTCATAAAAAATAGGTAACCCTTGTCATTATGCTTTACAACATTCTGAATGGTTTCTTTAGCATCACCTGTGAGATGTTGATCCCACCAATGACGAAGCACTCCAGAAAAACCTTGGGTTAAAATCATAACAATATCAGGTTGTCTTATATTGTTGTTAATATAGGCATTTGCAACTAAAGACATCTTACTCATGGTATTGAGCATTTCTTGTTCAGATAATCCATCAATATTCCATTCGTAAACTTTGTCAGCAGAGTAAGAAGATTGGTTTTCAAAAACTTTTTCTTCAAATTATAAATCAGGAGGAGTAGGCCTGGAATACCAATTCTTCTTAAGGCTTACTGGTTTAGGTCCTTTTGAAGAAAATCTGGCAATTTCAGATTTTAAATCAAAATCTTGAAAATTTCTTTCAAGTAAATCAATATCCTTTGCAACAGATGAATCATTGTCAGATGATTCTTCTGTGGTTTCAACAAGAACAAACTCCTTTTCATTGCTTGTTAAAGCACTGGTAGAAGGTTGTTCTTTTTTGAGATCAGCAAGCATTTGATCTATTTTATCCAGTGTCTTGGCCTGTGAATATTTAAAATCAATTTTTGGCCAACTATCTGGTAAAATAATCAAAGGTTTTTCAATAATTTTCAAATTTTTCTTTGGCTGATCTTTGGGAGGAACCAAAGGATTTTCTATTTTGAAAACTGGATTTGAAGTGAAAATAGGCTTTTCAACATTTTCTTCAATCCTATCTAGCTGCTGTCCGATCGTATGAAGAGCAAGGTTTACAAAATTATTCTAATGAATAATATTTTTTGTTTCTCTTAAAACCTTGTCCTTCTTAGGATCTCTGGAAACGGTTTCAGGGATTTTGAAAGGAGAAGCAGCTACTTCAGATCTTTTAAAGGGGATAAGTACTATCTCTAAAGGTGGGTGGCTGGCTTGAACAACCATTTTGCCTTCTTCCTTGACAAAATTTTTTTTAACAACATTTAAACTATTTTTAGAAACATAATAATTTTCAACAAAATCAAATAAAAGAATATACCTTTGAAGCTTATTCATTTCTTCTTTCCATTTGCGTTTAACACGCAATTTTTCAATTTTTGTAAATTTAGCATGATAGGCTTTTCGCCTAACATGGTTTTCATCAAAATAAAAACCAATTGCGAATATTCAAGGTTGTTTTGGTATCAAAACCAATCTGGTATCTAATTGTTGCAATTACTTCTCTCATTTCATTTATTTTGTTGCTTCACAACCCCCACCCTGAGTTCTTACTTTGTTTGGTCTATCCCCTTTTTGTCCGTCTAGTACCTTGGTAAGTTCTGTTTGCTAGGAGAGCGTTGAGGGCAGTTAGGTTGTCGGGTAGGGAAAATGATGGTATTAGCAGGACCCTGAAGTGCGAAGGTCGGTGTTGTTTAATGACAAAATAATTAGAATGAATAGATCTAATTCAACCATTAGTTTCAGGTCGACTATGCCTCCTAACATGATTAATGAAGAAGATTGCTCTTTTGAAGAGGCAATTCCAACTATGCTGGAATCCTGGAAGATTCCAAAACTTGATGTTAATTCCAACCTCTTGGGTTCAAAATACTTTTAAAACTGCTTTCAATGTTCGAACAGTCGAACAAACTTATGCTCTTTCAAAATCTCAAGAAAATGTTATCTTTTCAAAAAGAGTAACAATGATAAGTTTTTGCAAAATGGTTACAAATATTTACATATTGGATCTGTTCAGATTGCTGCCAAACCTTTAACCAGGAAAGGCATTAATGCATCTGTATTGTTAAACTTTTTAAGTTTTGTAATTTAATAAAGCTTATATGTATATACAAATTGTTATTATCTATTTTGTTTATGCATACATGCATATAGTCGGTTTAACCGCTTGCATATAACTGTGCATACTCTGATATCCTCTCCTGTTCTCTTGTTCTTCAGTCTTCATTTGTTTCCGCTGTTTTGGTATCAGAGCCAATTTGGTATGTAATTGTTGTAATTACTTCTCTCATTTCATTTATTTTGTTGCTTCACAACCTCCACCCTGAGTTCTTACTTTGTCTGTAAAACTAACAACAAAACTTATATATTTATAATACACTACATAGTAAGAACTCATATATTATTGATTCATATATATAGTATAGTATATATACTATAGTATGTTTTTATTTAAAGTATTATACTATCATCCTATATATATATATATATATATATATAGAATATAGTATATATACTATATATAGTCCAAATTACTCACATTGGCATCCACCTCTCATAATCTTAAAAATGAACATTTTTCTCCAACATATTCACAAGTGATTGGAGATGATGCCCAAATACACACCTTGAGTAAAGAATAATTTAATAAGTAACAAAGAATATATCGAACAAACGGGTTATATGAAAGAAGAAAATAGTGACAAAAAGTTATATTTTTTACAACTTTTCAAAAAAAAAAAGAGATTACATTGAAGAGAAATATTATGAGTATCTAGAAAAAAATACATATATGTAACTCTTATATTAACAAATACTAACTATTGAATAAAAGTAACATTCGAACATGAATTTTTAACCTTCGAACTTTAATAATGTATTCCCGTTGGATTTTTTTATATCTGTGATGATCTTTTCACGTTCGAACGGTAATGGAGGTGTATGAGAGTTCATTTTCATGTTCGAACGTACAATTATAATACGTGAGAACACGAGAAGAAAGATGAGGGAAATTTTCCGCTCGATTTAGGCATCTTTGTGATGATATGAAACGTTCGGACATTGAAAATGTACGTTCGAATGTGAGAGTAAACATTCGAACGTACATTTTCTAACATTCGATTATGAAAATAAAAGTGCGGGAAATTTCCCGCTCGATTTAGGTATCTCTGTGATGATTTGAACGTTCGGACGTTGAAATTTTACGTTTGAACGTTAGTCGATGAAAATCAGTTGGAATTTATAAACGTTTGAACGCCAAATTTCTTAACGTTCGAACATGAAAATAAAAGTGTGGGAAATTTCCTGCTCGATTCAGGTATCTCTGTGATGATCTGAACGTTCGGATGTTGAAATTTTACGTTCGAACGTTATTCGATGAAAATCACTGGGAATTTATAAACATTCGAATGCAAAATTTCTTAACGTTCGAACATGAAAATAAAAGTACAGGAAATTTCCCGCTTGATTTTGGGCGCTATCATAGGAAGATACGTTCGAACGTGTATAGAAAACATCCGAACATTTTTCGCAAAAAATTTATCCAAGTTTTTTAACTTTCAAACGTTATTTAAAAATTGGGCCAGATAATATAACGTTTGAATGTACAACTTAAATGTTCGAATGTTTTATTTAAAAATTTTATGATTGAACGAATACACGCATGGGAGGCATCAAACTCATTTCTGCTGCTTCTCCTGTGCGCGCAACAGAGAGAGACGTGAGAGAGAGTCTTCGTGGGTTAGAGAGAGAGAGGGTTAGAGTGAGAGAGAGTTGAGTGAGAGAGGGACGTGGGTTACAGAGAGAGACAGTTAGAGTGAGAGAGTGTTAGAGTGAGAGTTGAGTTGAGTTTTAGTAAGGAAAAATTATTTTTCTTTTGTATTTTCCTGAATTTTATGATATTTGTCTTGTGTTTTTGTTATATATATTTCTAATAAGTTAGTGTTGTATTTTTTTGAAGGATTGGTTGTTTTGGCAAGTTGGAAGCTTTTAATTTGTAAGAGGATATTGTGAGTGTTAGGTATATTTCTAAACTTTAGCAATGTGTTTATACATTTTATGCTTACTCTTGAAATATTGTAATTATTGTTTGTATAGTTTTTGAGTAGTTTGTGAGTTTATGGTATTCATTGATGAATTAATATGTGTATAAATATTGTTGTGGAAATATTGTGAATATGTTATGATATGGATTTGAAATATTGTGATTATTGTTTGTGAATTTTGTTTGAATATGTTTACATGTTAGAAATATATTGTCTTTAGGTTTTGGATTTATGTGAAAATTTTGATATAATATTTTTTGGGTTTGAAGAATTTGTGAGTGCTAGTTATATTTCTCAAGTTTAGGAATATGTTAATACATGTACATGTGATTTTATGCTTACATTTGAAATAATTGTGATTATTATTTGTAAATAGTTTGCGAGTTTATGGTGTTCATTGATAAATTAATATGTGTAGAAATATATTAATGAGAATATTGTTGTTGTTATTGTGATATGGATTTGAAATATTGTGATTATTGTTTGTGAATTTTTATTGAATATGTTTATGTGGTTATAAATATATTGTGTTTAGTTTTTAGTATTTATATGAATTTTTTTGTATTTGTTTTTTAACAAGAAAATTATAAGTTTAGACTCTTAATTTAAGTAAAGATTAAAAATATTTAATATACATTTAATATGAGACTTAATATTTAACATTTAATAAGTATATATAATATATTCATACTAATTTAGTTAGAATATGATTATTATTCAAGTTATAACTATAGCATAAAATTTAATTTAAAAAAGAAAAAGAAAAAAGAAGTATATAATTTAACTATATATAAAGTATAATATATACATACAATAAGTATAATTAATAATTACGTATTAAATATTCTTACCATTGTGAGGTTCCAAACCATTATATTATTAAATATATATATATATAAATATATAAATAAAGAAAGTAAAATACTCTTCAAGAAAAAAGTGTTGAACCTACCAAATAAGTAGAGAGTTGGAATAAATAAATATACTTATTTATAATTAAAATTAAATAATAATCTTTGAAATTATATATAACAATTACAATAACAATTATATATAAGAATTAAAATTACATAGTTATCAATTAACAAAGTCCTAAGATATATAATAATAATTAAAATTATAATTTAGGAATAATAATCCGAGATCAATCATTATAGTATTTCGTATAGTATAGCCCCAGCCAATCCAAAATCACTATAAAAAACTTTGTTGCCTGTTGAAAAATCTGAAGTTTCGATTCCATAACTATTAATTTTTATTTTTATTTTATAAATGAACAATGTCACCTTCGTATTGTGTTATATTGTTAAACTAGATAGAGATAAAAGAATATGTGAACAAGTTTCGTGTCTTGTACCCCCTGAGGAAGAATGATATTGGAGAAATGTCTGTCAAATTGCTTAACTCTCAAAGTCTTTCCGGCCTTGAGAGTTGTCAAGGTCGGATAGTTTGTGACTGTTAAGTAATTAGACTAAAATTTAGACATTTCTTCAAGATCATTCTCTCTCGTTGTGTACTGATAGGAAACTTGTTCACATAATCTTCTATCTCTCTCTAGTTTAACAATATAACACTACTAGAATGTGACATTGTTAATTTAAACAACATGGAGATATTGTTTGTAGTGTTTTTTGATAGATATGTTGTGACATTGCATAAATAACTTTAGACCCGTTTGGGAATTAGTGTACATTTATGTGTCCACTAATTCCTGAATTGTCTAGTGTGGAAAGTTTGGGATTATATTATCTGTATTGCACATTTTTATTACTCCTACTTTCCAAGTTTAATGTGAAGTTTCGGTGTCTTCCTCTACTATTCTTCTGGTATACTGTTCGGAGGGTCACAATCCCTCTATTTCAACATGTATACTTGGAGAACTACGAGGAGGTGCTGCTGAAATTTCTACTAACGTGGAAAGTAGTAGAGTGACGAGATTTGTGCAATATGGATAATATAATTTCGAATGGGATAGGAGCAACTACCTTATAAAAAAAGCAATGAGAATTGGAGCATGCATGCATTTGAATTTTCTATGTACTTGTTATTAGTAGATAGATTTTTTAGAAATGGACAAAAATTGGATGCGTATGGGCGATAGACTTGAAAAGGATTACATACCCTATGTGTGTGGAGTAAGAACCTTCATTGATTTTGTACGGACATCTGCTGATAGTCGTGGATACATTAACTGTCTATGTCGAGGGTGTAAAAATTTGTGTGCGATAGGGTTGGATGAAGTAGAAAGTCATATATTTGTGAACGGTATGGATCTGGGGTATACCCGATGGGTACTGCATGGTGAGCCGTATGAATAGTCAGCAGATGTATTGGTCGATCATCACAATTATTTGCGGCACATGAATGATGATTACGAGCAGGATGAAATGGAGGAGATGTTGGGTGACATTGGAGTCGGGATGTTTATGGATGAGGTTTACGACAATGCCTCAAGTGGCGGAGGGATTGATTGTGAAAATTTCACTTCAATGTGGGAAGATGCAAAGCGCGAGCTTTATCCAGGCTGTACAAAACATTCCAATATTTCGTTTATTGTGCAATTGCTTCACATTAAGTCATTGTGTGGGATGTTGATGAAAACAATAAACATGGTATTGGACTAATTTAATGAAGTGCTTCCCAAAGGGTCTGCATTGCCCAAGAACTTTTATGAAGTGAAACAGTTGAGAAATATATTAGGATTTGAGTACAAGTCTATACATGCATGCAAGAATGATTGTGTTTTGTTCTGGAAGGAGAACGAGGAGAAACAAGCATATCCTGTATGTGGAGACTCGAGGTGGAAGGGTAACAAAAACGTGCCGGTTAAGGCGTTACGGTATTTTCCCTTGAGACTTAGGTTGGAAAGACTATATATGTATAAGAAAACAGCTCACGATATGAGGTGGCAGGAGGAGAAAAGAGTTAAGGATGACGCATATATGAGGCACCCAGTTGACTCACTTGTGTGGCAGTCTTTCGATAATCAATATCCAGAGTTTGGGATAGAAGCTCGGAACATACGCCTGAGACTCACAACCGATAGATTCAACTCTTTTGGATATATGAGTACAAGTTATAGCACTTGGCCCGTAGTGTTGATTTCGTACAATCTTCCACCATGGAGGTGCATGAAGGCACCCAACTTTTGTTAACTTTACTTATCCCCGGCCCGAGATCACTTGGTAATGACATTGACGTATTCATGCAGCCGTTGATTGAAGAGCTGAAAGAGTTATGGGAAATAGTTAGGGGTGTAAACTCAAACCGGAAAACCGGTTCAGACTGGACCGGTTTTACCGGTTTTGAACCGGTTCGGACCGGAACCGGTTTTTAAAATGTAAAAACCGGCTGGTTCCGGTCCGGTTCCGGTTCTGGGATTTTTTGGACCGAACCGGACCAGACCGGACTGGTTGATTAAAAAAAATATATATATTTTTATATAAAATATTATATATATATATATATAATATTAATATATATAAGTTTTATATATAATGTATAATTATAAATTTTTATGTGAAATTTTTATATATAATATATATAATTATATATATTCATATATGAAATAATTTCTTATTATAATTTATAAATTACATAAAATGTTAATACTAAATCACTAAAAATTTATAACTAATACGAATATATAACTTATAACTATACCAATAGTCTAATATTAATACTATTATATAGTTTAATATATTAATAAAAGTATAAAACAATTTTTTTTTAAATCAGTTTTTTTTTTTTTTTTATAAACAAATTTTTAATGACAAATTGTGAAATTTACATTTAAAAAAAACCGAAAAACCGGACTAGACCGGAAACCGGTAAAATTGGAAGTACCGGTTTAGGAGGGTAACCGGTGCGTAATCGGTTTTGAAAAATACAAAACCAGTACATACCGGTTCGGTCCTAGATTTTATCCAAAACTGGACCGAACCGGACCGGTTACACCCCTAGAAATAGGCATTAGAACTTATGATGCATTCACGTCGACATCTTTTCATATGCATGCTGCAGTAATGTAGACCATAAATGACTTCTCGGCATATGGGAATCTTTCCGGCTGGAGTACGAAAGGGAAGTTAGCGTGTCCGGCGTGTAATAAAGAAACTGCTAGTGAGTGGTTAAAATATTCTCAGAAGTTGTGTTTCATGAGTCATCGATGTTATCTACCAACAAATCATGCATGGAGAAGAGAATGTGCTAAGTTTGATGGGAGAGTAGAGGATAGAATTGCACCAAAAGAGCTGTCAGGGGAAGAGATAGTGGAACAACTTGTACATGTTAGAGTGAACAATTTTGGCAAAGGTCGGGGAAAAAACAAGAAAAAATGAGGCGCAACAAAATTGAATTGGACAAAGTGTAGTATTTTTTTTGACTTGCCGTATTGATCGTCCTGCATGTTACGACATAGTTTGGATGTAATGCACATAGAGAAGAATATTTGTGATAATATACTGGGTACATTGATGAACATTAACAAAAAGACGAAGGACATGATCAAGTCGAAGAAAGATCTTGATAGAATGGGACTTAAACATAATCTACATTGGCGGATGGAAGGCAATAGGGTGGTCATGCCGCATGCATGTTTTACGATGACGAGGGAGGAGAGGATGAACTTCTGCAAATGGTTACAACGTGTGAAGTTGCCAGATGGTTATGTTTCAAATATTGGTAGATGCGTGAATCCTGATGACTGGACAATCAGTAGATTGAAAAGTCATGACTATCACATATTTTTGTAGAAGTTATTACCTGTGGGAATTCATGGGAAGCTGACATCTAATGTATTTGTCGCCATATCCGAACTTTGTATGTTTTTTAAGGATTTGTGCGCTGGGGTAGTAAATCGAGATGTGTTGCAGAAATTGGAAGAAGACATTGCTACTATACTATGTAAATTCGAGCAGATCTTTCCACCATCATTTTTTGATGTCATGGTCAATTTAGCAATACATTTACCACGAGAGGTACTGTTAGGTGGACTGGTGCAATTCCGTTGGATGTATCTAGTTTAAAGATATTTGGGTCGACTGAAGCGCACTGTTGGAAATAAAGCCAGAGCTGAGGGTTCAATAGCAGAGGCCTATATACACGATGAATGGTTAGCATTTTGCTCTCTATATCTTCGTGGTATTGAGACACAATTTAATCGTCAAGAGCGAAATCCTGATCTTGCTGCTCTGCCTCCTTGTGAGCTATCAGTGTTTTCCCAAAATGTACGACCCTTGGGTGCACAAACGGATTACGATTTAATTGATGGAGAGTTGGGTAAAGTTCGGTGGTATGTGCTAAATAATTGCCGAGAGATTGATGATTATCTCAGGTATGTCGTTCCATGCTTCGAATAATTCTAATGTTCTTCAAGTTTAACTATAACTGTTGTGCTCAAAATAAACTTCTTTTGCATTTATCTCTAACAGTGAGCACATTGACAAACTTAGGACATAAGGCGTAGGAAATATAGAGGCAAGACACGAGGAAGAATTTCCCAGATGGTTTGAAGAACATGTATGAACTAAAATTATATTTATGTTATATTTTGAAACTTTTAACTCTGGATAATGAAATAATAAATATATACTATTTTAATTGTTAGATTTTGGAAGAACGTGCTCGTGATCCCGGATCAATTTTTTCTAAATTGTATGCATTGGCCCATGGTCCTTCAAATAGAGCACTTCGATACACTGCATGCACGGTTCGAGGTTATAGATTCCATACTCTGGACCATGAACGTAATAGAAAGACTCAAAACTCTAGTGTGTTGGTCGAGGGGAGTCATGGAACATATGATATTGACTATTATGGTGTCATACGTGATTGGATTGAAATATCTGGATGGTTCTGTAACATATGTCTTTAAATTTGATTAGTGGGATCTAGGCGGTGGTCGGGTTTCGATACATAAGGATAATCACTTTACAAGTGTCAATACTGCATCTAAATGGTACGAAGATGATCCATTCGTATTGGCTTGTCAAGCTACCCAAGTCTATTACTTGACTGATCCAATGAAAAGTGCTGATGAAGATAGTGGAGAGATAACTTGGTGAGTCGTACAAAAATTTGTCCCCCGAAATATATATGAAGCAGGAACGAGTGCAGATTACGAGAATAGTGGAGATGAAGATGACACTCCAATTGTAGAGGCATACCAGGAAGATGGAGAGGGTATTAACTTGTTTGTTGACCTCGGTGCACTCCCCTTGTGTAGAGATGATGTCCCACTTGTCCATCTCGACCTGTCCGTATTAAATGATCATTTAATTCAAATAAGTGAAGAGGAAGAAGAAGAAGAAGAGTTAGAAAATGAAGATGAACCAGAATCCGGCCAGGAGGTAGATAAGGAGGATGAAGAAGAGGAGCATGATGACGATAAAGATGTTATTGAGGGAGATTCTGAAAACAAGCATGGAAAATACATCTGAAGATGAAGAATAAAAGTACTAAATATTTTATTCATATAAGTGATTATAAAATATCTTGAATTTTCATAATTTCTTCTAATTAATTTTCTTTGATATAATTAATTTTCAAGAATGCTGCCAAAACGACAACGAAGAAATGTGCCTCTGCCAAGTCCAAGTCCAGAACCCATTAAGGACTTCCTACTCTAGGAATTTGCTCCTGAAGGTCAAGTTAATACGCAAGAGAACAACAGCTATTCGACACCTACTAGTAAGGAAATATTGTCGTTGATAATTAATTATATAGTTAATACTTTTGTCTCAATAACTATATAACTATAATTATACTATCTATTATCATCTAGTTGATGCATCTGGACGTTGCGGTCGTGGCTATACACATGGCATCTCTCTTGAGAAAAATAGAAGGCACGGAAAACTCAAGATCACCATTCCTGATAATTCCATTGGAGGAGTGGATGATAGTACAACAGCGCTTTCCTCCTATTTTGGCACAGTAGTTCAAGCTTATACTTCATTTTATGTGCGCTCATGGCGAGATGTTCCAAATGAGATTTAGGAGCACATTCGAAGTCGTGTGCTAGTGAGTTTACTTTGAGAGTACATTTTTTTCACCTAAATTAGTATATCATATTTTTGACCTGATTCACTTGTTAGGATGAATTCAACCTCGACTTTGGTCATAGCGAGGATTTGAGAACTGTGAATGAGTTAATGGTTACACTATTCCGATGTCACAAGGGACGATGTCATGACCACTTCAAGAAGTTTGAGACATTGGAAGAGACTACGCAGTCTCCTTTCCAGCAGATGAAGTTAGATGATTGGAGAAAGTATTGTGATCTTTTCGCATCTCCAGGTTATCATGTATTTTATATTTATATCTTTTAATTATTTACATTCTTATTAGTTCTATATATTATATGTATACATATTACATTTAACATTCTTAATATATTTTGTAGCACTTGAGTTCTACAAATGCACAGAATAGATCCGCTCTGACTGTCCACCATCGTGCCAGTTCAAGGTCATTCCACGGTCTTGCTGAAAAAATGGTAATTAAAAAATTGTTGAATTCATTTATTTTTCTGATATTCTTATATCTAACTACTAACATTATCTTTTTAAAATTGCTAATGTCGCTTTGTTAGAAACGTGATGATCCTGAAAACTTTTCCATCATTCATGTCTATGATGCTGCTCACACTAATGAGCATAGTGAGTGGATGGATCCTGTCGCTGCAGATAATTATGTAAATAATGTTAATTTTGTTAAATAAATTATGTAACATGTGAATAATTTATTTTTTATTCTATTTCTTTCAATACATTACTTATTAATGAACATTACCTTTCAAATTGCAGGAAAAAATGATGGAGATGCAGTTGACTTCTGAGGAATCCTTACCTAGTGACATCGACATATTCACGCATGTGCTCAGGCCGCAGTTTAGTATGACAAGAGGTTTGGGATGATCTATCAAGCATAGATGTTCATCTTCCTCAACCTCATCGACTTCACAAATTAATAATCTTATCAAAGATTTAGAAGCTGCACAGCGTGAGAATGAGTATATGAGGTCGAGACAGCAAGAGTTAGTCTCTCTTAGAACAACAGTCTCATTAGAGACGTGTTCGCAGGACCAACAGAGAGACCAGGAGGAAAGAATGCGCAGTGAAGTCTAAGAGCAAGTGCAACGGGAAATGATGGTGCAAATGGAGCATTGCAACAGAATTGCAGTGAGCGAGGAAAAAAGAAGAAATAAATTTATCAGTAGTAGTGGCTAGTTTTAATATCTAATTTTAGAATGTTATAAGACATTGTTATTTGTTAATTGATAGTATGTAATATGATACAATTAGTATGCTTTTAAATTTTATGAAATTAATATTTCTGATCTGTACGTTCGAATGTAAAGTAAAAACGTTCGAACGTTGGCTCACATTCGAACGTGAATACATAAAATTGTATAGTAATGTTTGAACGTAGAGGCAACGTAGGCCTTTACGTTCGAACGTACTGACCCTCAAACGAACAAAACGTTCGAATGATTAAACGATTAACGTTCTAACAAACCTCTGAATGTACCACTTGCATTCGAATGCTCCTTCATTTACATTCGAAATAACGTCCGAAGGTTAAACCCGTTAATGTTCGAACGAAAATTTGAACGTTTATTATAATTAACGTTCGGACGCATAAACGTTCGAACGTAAATATGATACGTTCAAACTATAATCAACGAACGTCAACTTCTCTCATTCGAACTCCAATCGGTCGAGTTGTCGTTCGAACGTTCAATTGGATGTCCGAAAGTTACTTTCTATGACAGTTCTCAATCGTCACAAAAAAAGGGAACATTCGAACGTTCAACCAAATGGAACACCTCCAACTGTCACTAAAAGTATTTTTAGTGATGGTTTAACAGTAAACCGTCACCAATTGTTTTCTGTGACGCACATTTGGTGACGATCGTGATGACGGTTTCAAACCGTCACCAAATATCTTTAGTGATTTTTAGAAACTTTTGGTGATGGTTTCCTCTGTCACAAAAGAAAAATTCTGTTGTAGTGTTCTGAACTTATTCTGAGTCCGGGTTTCGACTTTAGACGTGGTGTAATCATGTAAAATAATAGTAATTTCCAGAAATTAAAATTAATAGAGTAATTATTATATACCGTAATTTCAAAACTAGATTTTAATTTAGTAATTAATATGGCGAGTATTACAATGAATCACTATAATATCACTTAGAACATTTATTTTATGGTTAAATATTAAAATAGTTCCTATCAATTGACCTTTTGACCAAGCCATCTTCTTGGGTCAGAACCAACCACGTTCGGAGAAATTCTAGGCATAGCCAAAGTCTTCATAGACAGTTCTTGGTGCAACTCAAGCCATGCTAGGCACAACTCAGGTGGAGCTTGGTTTACAGGACCTAGGTCATGCAACTATTTGGGTTGTCTGATCAGGTGATACTGACGCTAGACAGAATTTAGATTAATTTTGCCAGCTAGTTTCATCAGATAATCAAAATAGAGAAGACAAACGATTTGCCCAAAACAGAGAAAACAAATTTGTTTTCAATTGAAAATGATCAAACTCCCGAATGTCCAACCAAACCACAAGTTGGGCTAAAATAGTTGTAAATCCGAAAATATTGGGATTTTACCAAAAATAGAAAAATATTAATAAACACAAAAAAATAAATACGAAAATAAAGAAGCTATATGCCTAAAATCTGGCCAAAATAAGGATAAAAATCACATCATAACCTAGAAACAAAATATTACCTTAAAAGGAAACAAACTTCTAAAACTAGAGTTTTGAAGTGGGAAAATAGCTAATTTTGGGCTTGAAAACAATGCCAACCGAGCGTCGCTAGTGACCAAGTCATGCGCACCGAAAAGAGCTTTCCTTATTGGGGTCATATGTGCGAATTCGATACCCATAGCCAAAGTTATGGCCAAAATATCGATAGGTACTCAAAATTGTCCCAAATAAGGAAAAGTCACTCTTTCCTATTGTACTTGCGCTGACCTGCTGTCTCAAGGTAGTTCAGTGTCATTAAGGTGCAATCTAACAGCTCAACATCATCTAACTCGGATCCCCCTACATTAGATACCAAGGCGTTAGGTAGTTTAGTTATTTTTTGTTTAATTTTTTTTAATGACATATGCTATCCTGTTTAGAGGTGGCAATTCATGTTTGCAAGGCATATTTGTGTCATGTTAACTCATGAGTATTAGACTATATGGGTCACTCCAAACATGACCCGTTTAATTAAAAGGGTCATACCCTAAAACCCTAACACAACTTATATAAATAATGGGTAACACGATAAGACTCGTATAACTCGTTTAATAATTAACTTTTACTAGGTTAACTTGAACAAGTCTCGTTTAATCGTTTCATATACGTGGATTAAGCTGACCCGTAGATCTTTTTTTGACTTGATTAATATAATTTTATATATAATACTAGAATTACTATATAAATTATTCACAATTACAAGTGGATCTTGATAAAATATTTTATGATTAATATTCAAATCAATAATATATAAGAAAATCAATATTTTCATAAAATAAAATTACACAATAACAAAAAAAGTTTAATAATATGAGATTTTAAGTACTCAAATACTAATACTAATATTACATCTCAACAACAATAAAGGCATATAAAACTAAACATTTGTAGAACTTTGAAAATTAAATTTATTCGTCTTATACGGGTTGATTGCAAGTTTCATGGGTTGACTCACAATTGACCTATTTATTAATCGTGTCTTATTGAGTCAACCCATTTTGACTCAGATCCATTTACATAAAATCCAGACACGTTTATTTCATATCCTGTCTATCTCGAATTCATGAGTGGTGTCATATATTGTCTCCCCTAATCTTGTTATTGGTGCTACTATGGCTTCTTAACTAATTAATTGCCGTGGAATAGAGAAGTACTAATTAATCAATGTTGAAAGCATAGAGATTAGAAAAGCTCAAATTAGAGTAACAATAATTTGACAAAAACTAGCTTAATATTTATCCGTTCATTTTTTCTATTTTTTTTCTTTATCTTCTTACTTTACTTTCTTTTTCCCCCTCCTCTACTTTTTCTTCTTCTTCCTCCTTGTTGCTCTTCTTTATATTCACTATGTCATTGTAGAGACCCACAACTCTCAAAGCACAAAGATCCATGGTCGTGGATCTAGCTGCACTCAAATCCACCCCACCATAGACATTGTGGGACTGGATGTGCACAAATTTTGTATGGCATTTGGTCTAATTGTTCATGATTTTGGATTCAGTTTGAATGGGCGGGGTATACAGATGATGGGCTTGAAAATCCACCTGTCCATCTGGGGAGTGCAAGCCATGGGTGCAAGTGGAGAGAGGATAAGGGTAGTGAAAAAAACTACCCACCCATCTAGGGCAGGTAAAAGCCATGAGTGGGTAGGCCAACTTATCCAAACCTCATAACAGTATGTAATGGATCGTCTTGTGCTATGACTGTTTCGAGGTGGTCACCCTCCAAGAAATAGAGAGAGAAAGTAGAGAGAAGATTGAGAAAGAGAGAGAGAGAGAGTTGGAGGGAAATGAGCAAATCAATCTAGAGTTGGCCTCTATCCCAACTCGTGGAGCTCTTATATATGATTTATCAAAACACAACGTATCAATGTCTACAACAGCATAACACTTTAGCTCCAGAACGACATTGTTCCTTATAACACTCACTAACTCAAACGACAGCGTATCCCATATACATTCTACTAATTGTTACAAACAACACTCAAAATGACTTCGTATTGTACTATTGCGAATGAACAAAACTGTCGCCTCTTCCTTCTTCTTTCCACCACACAACTCTATACAACTCCACTTCAGCTCCACCGCAGTTCATGACATACCCCTCCCCTTCAAAGCACGTTGCGCACAAGGTGAGGGAATTTATGCCTTAACTACCAATACAATTCCCATGTAGCATCCTCCACTTCAGCTCCTTGCCACTGCACTAGAACTTCCACCAATGCTATATTATTGACCTTTTTACTCCTATGATGTAAAATGGCTACAGGTTCAGGTGAGAACTCTCCCTAAAGATTAACTGGAGGTAATATAGAGAAAGGTGAAATATTTTGCCCCAACTTCCTCTTTGTACAGGACACATGAAACCCAGGATGAATTGAAGTGTGTTGTGGTAAAGCAAGTTTATAAGCAACATGTCCAATTCTATGAGTAATCTAGAATGGCCAAAAAAACCTAAGAAAGAGCTTGAGATTACGCCTAACAATCAATGAATGCTGGTTGTAAGGCTGAAGCCTTAGATATACCCAATCACCTATTACAAATTCCCTCTCAGTTCTGCCTTTATCAAACTGAAGTTTCATTCTCTCTTGGGCAGCTACCAAATTCTGTTTGAGAATAGTCAAAATCTGATCCCTTGACTTTAACAAGTCATCCACTGCTTGATTAGTCGTCAAACCTGGTATATAATGCTGTAATTTTGTTGGAGGCTTGCCATACACTGCCTCGCATGGAGTCAACTTGGTTGAGGTATGAAATGTAGTATTATACCACCACTCAGCCAATGTCAACCATTCAAACCGTTGCATCGGTTTATCACCTGTAAAACTCCTATAAAAAATGCTCCACACACTTATTAATAGCCTTAGTCTATCTATCACTTTGAGGGTGATAAGCAGATGAATAAAAGAGAGTAACCCCTTGCAACTTAAAGAGTTCCTTCCAAAACCAACTTGTAAAAGTATAGCCCCTATAAGAAACTATGGTTTGAGGCATACCATATAATTTGAACACATTATCAAATAATAGAGAAGCTACCTTTGCAATTGTAAAGGGATGCTTTAGTGCCATGAAATGAGAGTATTTCGACAGCCTGTCTACAACTATCATAATACATGATGAGTAGCCCTTTGAAATAGGCAAACCCTCCACAAAGTCAATAGACAAGTTAGTCCAAATCTGCTGAGGCACAGGTAAGGGTTGTAATAGCTCTGCATGGTATACATTATCCACCTTATTCCTTTTACAAGTATCACATTCCTTGATATACTGCTTCACCTCTCTCTTCAACCCTGGCCAATTAAAATTGCCCTTGGCACGTAGCAAGGACTTCTGAAAGCTTGAGTGACTTGCAGTGGGACTGGCATGAACAAAATGCAAAATCTTGAGTTTTAAGTCACGAAAATTTGGAAAATATATTCTTCCTTTTTTAAACAGAAGGCCATGTTTCAAGGTGAAGGAAGAAGTGGAAGGTAACCCAATTTGTAACAGATTAAGTTGTTATTGTGCCAACTTATGAACAACATAAGATTGCTTCAATTCCTCCAACCAGGTTGGAGTAGGAAAAGAAATAGCAGCAAGCATGCTAGAATCATCTGAACATCTACTCTACACAATGCATTAGCCACCTAATTCTCTGCCCTTTTTTTTTATACTCAATAGAGAACACATACCCCAATAACTTCAAAATCCATCTCTACTGAGCTGTTGTTCCAGCCTTTTGTTCCAACTGATATTTCAAGCTATTTTGATCTATTTTAATGATAAATGCATTACCAAGCAAATACGACCTTCATTTCTTAATAGCTATTACCAAAGCCAATAGCTCTTTTTCATAAGTTGATAGCAACGAATTCTTTCCCTTAAGTACCTAACTTAAAAATGCAATTGGTTTTTGGTTTTGCATCAAAGCTGCACCCACCCTCACACCACAAGCATCACACTCAATGATAAAGTGCTTTGTAAAATCTGGTAAGGACAACACTGGAGGGCTAGTCACAGTCTGCTTCAACTGCTCAAATGCCTTTGTTGCTTCTATAGAACACTAAAATGCATGTTTCTTCAGTAATGTTGTCAAGGGAGCTATTATTTGACCATAGCCTTTAATAAACTTCCCATAATAACCTATCAACCCCAAAAAACTTATCAAGGACTTGACATTTTTAGGGACTAGCCAGCTTATCATAGACTCAAAGCTTCTTAGGATCAACCCTCACTCCATCTTTAGAAATCGAATGTCCTAAATATTCAATTTCTGTGCACGCAAATTGACATTTAGATTTCAATGCAAACAACTGATTTTTTGCCAGAGTCTCTAAAACAGTAGCCTCAAGAATGGCCTGAAAACATCATTCATAGGTGCTTGGAAGGTTGAGGGAGTATTAGTGAGTCTAAAAGGCATGACAAGGGAATCATAATGCCCCTCATGTGTTTTAAAAGTTGTTTTATGTACATCTTTAGCACTGATTCAAATTTGATGGTAACCTGATCTTAGGTCTAGCTTGGAAAACACAGTGGTGCCAAACAACTCATCTAATAATTCATCCACCATCGGAATGAGGTATTTGTCTTTGAAAGTAGCCTCATTCAAGACCCTATAATCAATACACATTGTAACACCCTGCCTAAATTACCCGTTTGGATTAACCCTTAGTCTCCCTTAGAACAAGCTTATAATACTATATTATATTTTTGGGCTTTATATGTTTTTTTAGCATAAGATTTATTATTAAGGGATTTAGTTAGACTTGTTTTACCCATTAGACTATGGCACTTAATGTCATTAGTGGTCAAGCTTAAGGGTAAGTATGGGTGGTTTAGTAAGCAAGCACATTAGTGCTACACTTAAGGCCCTTAAAACTTTAAAATATTATGGGCTAAGACTTAGAAGCCTTGAACCAAGCCTTATAAGATTTAAGTCTTTGTGGGATAGTCTTAGAAAGATTTGGCCCAAGTGCGAGGAAGGCATAAGGCCATTTGGGCCTAACTTGATGTTAGCTTTGACCTATGACCCATTTATGATAAGGCAAACCTTTTAAGCCCCATCTTTTTGGATCTTGAGTCCCCTCATGACCTATTAAAATCTGGAACCAAGCCCTCCCATCAACACACACCCAAAGCCCATAAGCCATGCAACTCTCACTCATGGCCTTTTTAAGCCCAACAAGGCCCAATGCTTTGGTCTTGCATTTTCACACTTCTATTTGAAGTCCACATACACCATAAAACTGGTTTCCTCAAGTCCATATTGCACCCCACACCTCTAAGGACTTCCTTGGACCCAAATTAAGTTTTGAACTTGGGTTAAGAGCATTATTATAGTTCCACATGATTAATGATCTCTAAAATCATGTTTTAAGCTTAATTTCATTTTTTTATTATTTCTCACCTTTTTGATCTGGACTATATTATTTTTATTATTGTTTTTTTATCACTCTTAGACTAAATTAGAAGATTAGTCATGATCCAACATATGTCATTGGAGGCAAAGACATGTCAATGTCCAAAAAATACAATCGGCCCCTTGATACATCACTTGGTGCATTATACCAATTCAACCCCTAGTCCATGCCAATTTCATTCTTTCCTCAAGGGTATTTTTTTCTTTTAACCCCTCACATTAGTCCCCTACTTCAGCTGGAGTGTTGGTCATTTTGGCTCCAAAGAACCAAACCACAAGAAGCCAGTTGAATCCATTGGACAACTATTTGAACTAAACAGAATGGCTTTGTTTTGTTTTAGTTTTTGCACTTGGTTGAATCAAAACCACACGCCACCTCCCTTTCCCACCAATCCCTAGTGAACCCTCCAGGCACTCATGAGCTGGTTTGTCACCTTATGCCCTAAAGTGAACTCAAACCGATTGGCAAGGGATGAGGATGGCGCATGTCACGGTTGAACCACCACCACTTTACTCTTCTTCCTTTTCCTGCTCATGTATGACCACTTGGCAACCAACAAAGAATCACTCCCTCACCTGAAAAGCCAGCAAATTATGGACATTAGACCTGCAAAACAAGTCCAAGAAAATGAGATAAATTAGTGATGAAATCTGCCCAGCCTTGAAGACCCCTACCCGGCGGCATCCAGCATGACATCACCTAACAATCCATTTTATTTTGTTTTGAAATACTGAACCAAATCAGCCCCTACATCCATAACCTCAATGCAACACCTGGTTTGGATGAAATCATGAGCGATAGGGAACTATTAACTTGCACAAGTGATGACACAAAGCTAAAAACTTCACCACCTTACTCAACCACCCACTCCACCAATCATAAGGCTCTCCTCCAGCCTAGCCCGACCTCTCCCTCCCTTCTTGAATCCTCTAAAAGCCCCCTTCATTCCCTCATTTCTCAACTTCTCAAATGCTCTCTTGAGTTCTTGAGAGGTCTTCTCCTCCTAGTGTGTAAGAGAATTGAAGCCGATTAGGTGTGAGAGTGATCTTGAAGTGAGTGAGTTTGAGAGCTTTTGAGGCCACAATGTTTGTAAGTATTATTGCTTAGGATTTTAAAATGTCTTTAGTAATTACTTTCAGTTAAAGGAATTGAATATGCATGCATTCATAAGGGTCAATAGTTGAAATTACACTTAGGCATCAACTAGAGTGTATGCCACGAGTTGAGTGCATTTGGAGTAGTTTCACTTTGATTTTTAGAATTCTAAAAGCTTAGATGGTTTTCGAGTATGAAAAATATGGGGTTTATGAAGTTTAGTTAAGTTTGGCTTATTTACAAATAGTGAAAAATTAGGGCCTTAGTGGCAATATTTGAAAGTTTAGGGGTATTTTGGTAAATACTCATTTTTGAAACATTTTGATTATGATCATCTTCCGTAGTAGTCCAAATCCTAACTTAGTACAACTTTGATTATAGCTGCTATGAATTTTGCAAACTCAGGTAGTTTGTAAGTTGGCCTTTAACTTACATCTTGATAAGTTATTTAAGATTTATTGATAAATGCAACATTCATGTTATAATTGTCATTTTGAGCATCATGTTATATGATACATTGAGTACATGACTATTGGCCTACATGACATATGAAACTTCCACCATTTTTAGCATATTGCATATAAATGTCATTTTCATATGAAAGCTTGCAACATATGTACATGTCATGAACTACATTTTTCAAGCATTGCATGAAAATAATATTTGTCACGGCTCCAAAGTGCTAGAAATGGGAATTATCCTAGTGAAACTTCTCCGTCTACTCTAGAGTGAGTAAAAATGGAGTGATAACTCCTTGGTTGATGAAGAACAATCAATACGCTTCGAATAGGTTCTTTTTAAACAATGGCAGAGCGATTATGACACCTAAGGCTGGTGGGTGTATATGTTATGATGTTATGATGATGTTATATTTTGTTACCAATGCATTGAGGGCGAGTCTGTAGATAATGTAGTTTCAACATAAGTTGTACTACGGTCACTAGCAGGTACTCACAGTGCATATGGGGAACTGTGATGATACCATAGATATTAATGTTATGATTAAATGTGAATTACTAATAATGATGAAATATATGTCTTTTGGCAGTTGAAGTGAAAAATGTTTTCTGTAAGAAAATGTATCTCAGTTTTATGAAAATATTGAGGAATCTGGATGGGAGACATATACTGATTTTTTTGCATTGCACGCATTTCATATTTATCATTCATCATGCATAATTTATCCTTGTGTACGTTGGTTGTCTAACTTACTGAGATTTTAAGTAAATCTCATCCCTTGTGGACCCACTTGGAATGATAGATGTTGAGTCAGGACCTGATAAGGACGGACCCGATGGACCAATGGATCCGTTTGATTGAAGAGGAGTTGAATCTCAACAAAGGATTAGACTTCATTTTGATGTTTCTTCGTGCATTAGAGCACATGAAGTAGTTGATTTAACTATGGTGACTTCTTATCAAGAATAATTGTACTAAGATTATGCTACCTTATGATTTGAACTTATGATGTTTATGAATGACATTGGGATGTTTTAGTTTATTCTGGCATAAGTTTTATTTAGTCATCCTTATTCCTCTGTGGTTATTGCATAATGCTAGATCCATTTGTAGGATGCATTGCATATTAACTATCATGAACGGGAGTATGTAATCTTTTGTTACATGTCCTGACACTTTAAGTCTTCATTCCATTTCAAGCAGAGGTTGGACGGTCATAGGGTGGTATCAGAGCAATTACGTTTTTGTGTAAAGCTACATGTCCTTAGGAATGATATCCCAGAGTATAGGTTTTAACCTTTAGATTGGATAGGCATAAATCTTGCAGCAGGAACTGGATCTGATACACGTGCCTCACAGGATTTGAAGATTGAAGTAGAATGGCACATGTGAGAAGGGAAAGAAATCCTGAAGGGTCCTATGCTCATTAGGAACAGGATCGTTGTTTGGATGGAGGACACGATTTGGCAAACACAATTCGCTAGATGACAAAAACCATGAAGCATCAACATGAGATAATCCTGAGGCAAACCAACAGCAGCCACACCTATAGGTTCAAAGGCAAGAGAGCCGACGTTGCTCGTATGAGAAATTTCTAATATACAGATACTCTAGTTTGATGGGAATCAAAGGACCCATGAAATCCAACAAGTGGCTACTAGATCTCGATAGGACCTTCGAGATCAGTGGCTGTACGGAAGAGCAGAAAGTACAATATGTAGGGTATCTGCTACAGGGAGAAGCCGATATCTAGTGGGATACCGAAAGGCAACTGCTGATTAGGGAATTAGGCAATTTCGCTGCTTTGACATGGGATAGGTTCAAATAGGAATTTAACAATCGATTCTTCCTTGAATTGATGAAGACCCAGAAAGCTCAAGAGTTTACCATTTTGGTACAAGGCAATCTCACAGTCGAACAATATCCTTCGAAATTCATGGACCTAGGAAGGTTTGCTTCACATTTGATCGCTACCGAAAAGATGTAGGCATATAAATTCCAAGGATGATTGCAATCCTGGATTCACAGTTACGTAGCTAGGTTTTGGATCAACAATTTCCAGCAGTTAGTTAATGTGGCCGTGATAATAGAAGCAGAACAATGAAGTGTGGTAGTCTAGATTAACATAGAGCAAAAAAGGGCTTCTTCTTTCTCTGCAGGAGGAAATAATGCCAAAAGGTGGATTATATAGGGAGCCAACAAAGGCAAAGGCATTATGTCAACCCCACTTTCCACTTGTAAAAGGTACGGAAAGAATCATGGTGGAGAATGTTGAGTGGGTTTAGGAGTATGTTTCCGATACAGTCAGCCAGGACACATGATTCAGGAGTGCCCTAAGAATAAACAAGGCGGAAGGAACGCTCCTAACAATCGGCCCAATCAGAGGCCGCCTACCCAAGCTCGTGTGTATGCTATCACTCCTGGAGAGATAAATGAGGAGATTCCTGAAGATGAAGAGACGACAGTCATCACTGGTATTTTTCTTTAAGTACACCTCTTTTGAAATTAGCTTTTATGAATTAGCTACTAAGTATTTGGTAGTTGATTACAGCTTAGGCACAATCGCGCTATAGAAATATACGGCATATGCTTTGTTTGACTCCGGCGCTACGAGGTCTTTTGTGTCCACGGCGTTTGCACGCATATGTAACTTGCCGACCTAGATGTTACCTCAGGCTATAGTAGTGTCAATTCCTGATGAAGCACGATACCATGTACCCACGTATTGAAAAACTTCCCACTAAGCCTAGAAGGAAGATTGATTGAAGCCGACTTGATCGTCTTCAACCTATTAGGATTTGACATTATACTAGGGATGAACTGGTTATCCGAACACTATGCTAGGATAGATTGCCGGAACAAGGAGATTATCTTCGAAACACCCAAAGATGGACAAATCCATTAAATGAGAGGGACTATGAAGGCTACCCCCTCTCTAATTTTGGCTTTGCTAGGAAAGAAGTGCATCACTAGTGGTGCCATGGCCTACCTAGCATTCATAGTGGAAGATAATGATAGTAGTAAGGAGATTCAAGGGATACCTATAGTTAAAAGACTATCCTGAGGTTTTCACTGATGATCTACCCAGATTACCTCCCGATAGAGAAACATAATTCATTAGAGTCAGAACCTACTACAACGCCTGTCCATAAGGCACCTTATTGTATGGCCCCTTTAGAACTGAAGGAACTGGATGAGCAAATAGAAGAACTACTAGAAAAGGGGATTCATTCGACCTAGTTCATCACCTTGGGGTGCGTTAGTTCTGCTTGTACAGAAGTAGGATGGGTCTTTGAGAATGTGCATTGATTATAGGGAATTGAACAAAGTAATGGTTAAGAACAAGTATCTGTTACCATGAATTGTTGACATGCTAGATCTATTGCAAGGAGCATTGGTGTTCTCGAAGATAGACTTAAGGTCTGATTATCATCAGCTCAAGATCAGGGAACAAGATATCCCTCAAAATGGCATTTTGACCTTAAGGTCTCATAATGCTCTTTGGTCTAACCAATGCCCTTGCTGCATTCATGGATATGATTAATAGAGTTTTCAGATCTTACTTGGATAACTTTGTTGTCGTATTCATTGACGACATATTGATTTACTCTAGGAGTGAGGAAAAGCACAAACAACATCTCCGTTTGGCTTTGGAAAGGCTGAAAGAACAGAGGTTGTACGCAAAATTTAGCACATGTGAATTAGGGCTTAAGGAGGTAAAATTCTTAGGGCACATGATCTCGAGCCAAGGAGTGATAGTTGATCCAAGCAAGATTGATGTTGTGGTATATTGGAAGCGTCTGACTAGTGTGCATGAGATTTAGAGTTTCCTGGGATTAGCTGGTTACTATTGGTGATTCGTGGAAGGATTCTCCAAGCTATCAGGACCCTTTACTGCCCTAACCAAGAAAAATGCTAAGTATATTTGGATGGAAAAGTACGAGCAGAGTTTCGTGGAACTCCAGGAAAGGCTCACAACCGCACTAGTACTAGCCCTACTTGAACCCTTTAAGCCTTACGTGGCAATCATCGACGCGTCGAAGTTTAGAGTTGGATGTGTACTCATGCAAGGGGAGCGGGTTGTCGCCTACGCTTCATGAAAACTGAAGAACCATGAGCAAAACTACCCCACCCATGACTTAGAGCTAGCCACTGTAGTTTCCGCCTTGAAGAATTGGAGGCACTACTTGTATGGTGCAACTTGCAAAATCTACAC
Organism: Juglans mandshurica; assembly: GCA_022457165.1. Taxonomy (NCBI): domain Eukaryota; kingdom Viridiplantae; phylum Streptophyta; class Magnoliopsida; order Fagales; family Juglandaceae; genus Juglans; species Juglans mandshurica. The sequence goes on from CM039622.1 coordinate 18,165,390, forward strand.
TGACCACAAAAGCCTTAAGTACTTATTTAGTCAACAAAATTTAAATATGAGGCAGAGGAAGTGGTTGGAAATGATTAGTGATTACCAGTGTGAAATCAAGTATCACCCTAGCAAAGCTAACGTGGTAGTAGATGCGCTAAGTCGAAAGTAGCGGAAAGATGATCCCACATATCCTGCCTTTAAAATGGAGTCACCCCTACACAACATGAGAAGTTTATTGATTAAGGATCTTCGTCCTGATGCATCTCTCACTGCAGTATAAGAAATTGTACATGTAGAATGGGAGGAAATAAAGAAGCGAGAGATGGAAGATCCCAAATGGGTAGAGATTAGGTAGAAGGTAGAGAGGAAGGAAGGACTAGAAGGATTCTCCATCAGGAATGATGGATTGTTATACTACCAAGACTGAAAGGTGATTTCAACTGATCTAGAGATGAAGGATAAGATACTAAGGGAAGCACATCAGAGTCTATACATGGCTCATCCAGGAGGCACAAGGATGTATCGGGATCTAAAGCGACACTTTTGGTGGGAAGGCTTAAAGAAGGATGTAGCGGAGTATGTTAATAAATGCTCTGTTTGTAGAACAGTCAAGGCAGAACATCAGAGACCCACTGGTGAATTGCAGCCACTTCCAATCCCAGAATGGAAATGAGTGGATATATCCATGGACTTTGTAGTTGGACTACCAAGAACTTCAAATGGAAATAACTTTATTTGGGTCGTCGTCGATTGCCTAACAAAAAGTGCTCACTTTTTGTAGGTGAAAAATACCGACCCTATGGAGAAGTTAACTTGGTTTTTTATATCAGAAATAGTGCGATTGCATGGAGTTCCAAAAACGATCGTATCGGATAGAGATACATGTTTTACCTCTCGTTTTTGGCAAAGCCTTCAGGACGCTTTAGGCACCAAGTTGAGATTCAGTAGTGCCTATCACCCTCAGACTGTTGGGCAAACTGAACTGACAATTCAGACTCCGGAAGACATGTTGAGAGCCTGCATTCTACAAGGAAAAGGCAACTAAGAGAGACACTTACCCCTAATAGAATTTGCTTATAATATTAGCTTCTAGGCCACCATTCAGATGGCACCCTACAAATCTTTATACGGAAGGAAATGTAGGTCTCCCTTCAAGAAATGAAGGATCCAATCTAGATAATAAAGGAAAGGATGAAGGCTGCCCAAGACAGACAGAAGAGCTATGCCGAATGTCGAAGAAGGAACCTCAAGTTCAAAGTTGGCGATTGGGTCTACCTCAAAGTATCGCCCATGAAATGATTGTTTTGGTTGGGAAAAAAGGGGAAGTTAAGTCCAAGATACGTAGGACCCTACGAGATATTGGAAAGAGTAAGAGCAGTCACTTATAGACTGGATCTTCCCGTTGAATTCGAAGGAATTCACAATGTATTCCATGTATCTTCCCTCAAGAAGAGCTTTGAGAAACAGACACCAACAATTGTAGATATGAAGGATATTTCATTACAACCCGACCTAACTTATGAAGAAATTCCTATTCAGATTACGGACTGGAAGGATAAGGAATTTTGGAATCAGAAGATTCCTCTAGTTAAGGTCTTGTGGTAGAATCACGATGTCGAGGAAGCTACTTGGGAAAAGGAAGTTGATATGAGAAACAAATACCCCTATTTGTTTGGCTTGTGACTTGTGTGGCATCAAACAACATCATGACATTCACAACCATTCATGCACACATGACATCCATATTATTTTTTCCTTTAACCCACATTTCTCTCGTCGTTTACAGTTGCACCATGGTCGGAACGGTAGAGTCGCCCGAAGACATATATGACCCCCAGTCGATTCCGAAGGCTTAGGGCTGAGCAACGACGTAGATGACTAGACCATATGATTGATGCATTTTGGACTCAATAGGAGAGGTTGGAGTACCATAGGACTCACACCCTTGACCATGATGGGAGAGGTAATGTCCATATTAGGAGATGAAGAGCGCTAGTTGTATGACCCCGTTAGGTGGATGGGAGAGACTAGGGCCTGATTGCTTAAACGTTGTATTAGTCGACTCTTCCAGCTACACTAGATCAACCTGAGTCTAGATAGAATGACACCAGGAATAGCTGTACCTTGCTCCCCCACCCATCAACACGTTTATGATGTCCGATTCGTCATCAAGAAGAGTGCGCTTTCGCGAAGAAGGGGATCCAGAGTTGGATAGTGATGAAGTCAGGCAGTGGAGGTTCGATGAGGAAAGAGTCAACACTTTTTATGATTCTAAGAATGATGAGTACTATTACCACGCACAGGATGAAGAGGACATCGAGGGGTCCCTCTTCTGAGCCAGGAAGTAGTTGGTAAGTTTACATCTTGCACCTGTTTAATGCATACCTGTGTTTTGCTAAGACCCCGATTATGAGGACAAAATCTTGTTTTAAGGGGGGAGGATGTAACACCCCGCATAAATTACCCATTAGAATTAACCCGTAATCTCCCTTAGAATAAGCTTATAATACTATATTATATTAATGGGCTTTATATTTTTTTAGCATAAGATTTATTATTATTATTATTATTATTATTAAGGGAGTTAGTTAGACTTGTTTTACCCATTAAACTATGGTACTTAGTGTCATTAGTGGTCAAGCTTAAGGATTAAGTATGGGTGGTTTAGTAAGCAAGCCCATTAGTGCTACACTTAAAGCCCTTAAACCTTTAGAGTGTTATGGGGTAAGACTTTGAAGCATTGAACCAAGACTTATAAGAGTTTAAGTCTTTGTGGGATAGTCTTAGAAAGATTTGGCCCAAGTGTGAGGAAGGCATAAGGCCATTTGGGCCTAACTTGGTGTTAGCTTTGACCTATGGCCCATTTATGATAAGGCAAGCCTTTCAAGCCCCATTCTTGTGGATATTGAGGCCTCTCATGACCTCTTAAAGTCTGGAACCAAGGCCTCCCATCAACTTGCACCCAAAGCCCATAAGCCATGCAACTCCCACTCATGGCCTTTTTAAGCCTAACGAGGCCCAAGGCCTTATCTTGTATTTTCACACTTTTATTTGAAGCCCACATACACGATACCATTGGTTTCCTCAATCCTATATTATACCTCATGCCCCTATGGACTTCCTTGGACCCAAATTAAGTTTTGAACTTGGGTTAAGAGCATGAATCAACTTCCACATCATTAGTGATCTCTAAAACCATGTTTTAAGCTTAATTTCATTTTTAATTATTTCTCACCTTTTTGATCTAGACCTTATTATTTTTATTATTTTTTTCATCATTCTTAGACTAAATTAGAAGATTAGTCTTGATCCAACACATGTCATTAGTGGCAAAGACATGTCAATGTCCAAAACATCACAATCGGCCCCTTGATACATCACATGGTGCATTATACCAATTCAGCCCCTAGTCCATGCCAATTTCATTCTTTCCTCAAGGGTATTTTTGTATTTTAATCCCTCACATTACCCCCTAGTTCAGCTAGAGTGTTGGCCGTTTTGGCTCCAAAGAACCAAACCGAATCGATTGGACACCTAGTTGAACTAAACCGAATGGGCTTGTTTTGTTTTAGTTTCTACACTTGGTTGGATCAAAACCACATGCCACCTCCCTTTCCCACCAATCCCTAGTGAACCCTCCAAGCACTCATGAGCTGGTTTGTCACCTTATACCCCAAAGAGAGCTCAAACAGATTGGTAAGGGATGAGGATTTCGCATGTCACGGCTGAATCACCACCAATTTACTTCTCTTCCTTTTTCTGCTCATGTATGATCACTTGAAAACCAACCAAGCCCCACTCCCTCACCTGAAAAGCCAGCAAATGATGACATTAGACTTGCAAATCGAGTCCAAGAAAATGTGACAAATTAGTGATGAAATCTACCTAGCCTTGAAGACCCCTACCCGACAGCATCCAGCATAACATCACCTAACAATCCATTGCATTTTGTTTTGAAATACTTAACCAAATCAGCCTCTGCACCCCTAGCCCCAATGCAACACCTGTTTTGGATGAAATCATGATGGATAGGGCACTATTCAATTGCACAAGTGATGACACAAAGTTGGAAACTTCACCACCTCACTCCACCACCCACTCCACCAATCACAAGGTTCTCCTCCAGCCAAGGCCGGCGTCCCCCTCCCCTCATTAAGCCTAGAAAAACCCCTTTCACTCCCTCATTTCTCCAAACCACTTCTCAAACCCTCTCTTGAGTTCTTGAGAGCTCTTCTCCTCTTGGTGTGCAAGAGAGTTGAAGCCGAGTAGGCATGAGAGTGATCTTGAAGTGAGTGAGTTTGAGAGTTTTTGAGGCCACAGTTTTTGTAATTATTCTTTCTTAAGCTCTTTCTAAGTTTTATAACTACATGTTAGGTTTTAATTTATGCCATAAGAATGAATTTTGATTGAGTTAAATAAGGTTTAGCATGCTAAGTTCAAAACCTGGTCAGATTTGAAGTTTGTTTGGAAATAATTATGTTGCGATGAATTTTTATCCATGGCATGAGTTGGTATGATTATATGTGATTTATTAATATCTTAGAATTATTTTTGAAAGTTTAAATTTGAGGTTGAAAACGTGCTATGTTAGGTTTTAATTCTATCTTGTGTTGATCATTCAAGCATGCACGATTTTGATTAATTTATACTTAACTTATGAAATTTTGAATTATTTTACTTAGGCTTGAAATCTGAACATTTAGAAAACCTTGAGATTGGGATAAGAAGGGAAATGTATGATTTAATTCCAGTTTTTGAAACTTTTCTTGATTAAAAGGACTAAGAGATATCATGCATGTTTAACGACTAGTTTAATAGAGATTAAGGTTTTAAGCCATGACTAAGTGTTGGGATGAACTTGTTCACCCAAGATTAAGTTTTTAACATGTCATTAGGGATTATAGTAATTATTTTCAGTTAAATAAATTGAATATGCATGCATTCATAAGGGTTAATAGTTGAAATTACACTTAGGCATAAACTAGAGTGCATGCCACAGGTTGAGTGTATTTGGACTAGTTTCACTTTGATTTTTAGAATTCTAAGGGCATAGATGGTTTTAGAATATGAAAAATATGAGATCTATGAAGTTTGGTTAAATTTTGAGTTTATTTGCAAATAGTGAAAAATTAAGATCATAGTGGCAATTTTTGAAAGTTTAGGAGTATTTTTGTAAATACTCATTTTTGAAACTGTATGATTATGAACATCGTCCATAGTAGTCCAAATTTTAAGTTAGTACAACTTTGATTACAGCCGCTACAATTTTTCCAAACTCAGGCAATTTGTAAGTTGGCCTCTAACTTACACCTTGATATGTTATTTATGATTTTTTGATAAATGCAGATTCAAGTTATAATTTTCATTTTGAGCATCAAGTTATATACACTGAGTACATGATTACTAGCCTACATGACATGACATTTTCACAATTTTTAGCATATTGCATATAAATGTCATTTTCACATAAAAACTTACAACATTTTTCAAGCGTATAATTTTTGTCAAGACCCCAAAGGGCTAGGATGAGGAACTATCTTAGTGGAACTTCTCTGTCCAATCTGGAGTGAGTAAAAATAGAGTAGTAGCCATTGGGTTGATGAAGAACAGTCAACGAGCATCGAATGAGTTCTTTTCAAAGAACGTCAGAGCGAAGTCAAATGTTATGAAACCTAAGGCTGGTGGGTGTATATGTTATGATGTTATAATGATGTTATGTTATGTTATGTTATGTTATCATTGCATTGAGAACGAGTCTACAGACAACGTAGTTTTAACATAAGTGTTGTGCTAAAAATATATGAAAGTGTAAAGAATCGTAATAAGTAGTAAAGTGTTTTAAAGAAAATGAAACCCACAAAGATTAATTATGCTATTGAGTACTGAAATTTACTAAATTAATTACTATTTGGAAAACCAAAATTTAAAGAATAGATTGTCTAAATTAAACTGAAGAAGAGAACATTAAAATTTAGATTTTAAAGATAATAAGAATAGATATAGAGTGTTTGATTTCACCTAGCAAATCCCACACAATTTATTCCTTATTATATAATTGCAATTATCCTAAGTTGATGATAAAAATCCCTTAACTATTCAATATTTTATCTCGAACAATAATAAAATATCCCAAGTTCTTTGGATCTTTCTTGAAAATCATACTAATTGCGATAAAGTATTTCTACTTTCACTCAACTAATGGTGTATAGTTCTAGAGATCTAATCACAAATCACCTCTCGGTCTCATTGCAATTCAATAGATCGAACAATAATTGGCTAGAAAATTACAAGCATTAAGAACAAGGAATAAACACTCAATTATGGAAATATTGAAAATAAAATAACTTAGAATATAAATTGTATGTTCAAAGCTAGACTACATCAAAGCTCTAGAAAATAAAATTAGTCCATAATGAAATTGAAAAGAAAAAGAATAAAACTAGTGTTCTTCGTTAGAGTCGGTTGATGAAGCATGCGGCTCTTGTCTCTATTCCCCAGATCTGCCTCCTTGAAAGAAACTTAAAGAATAAATTCTGGAATATTGGAATCTAAAACTCAGACCCTTCTCTGATATACTTATATAGGGAAGAAAAGAAACCCTAATGCTTTCATGATTTCAGGCTAAGAAATCGTTTAACGTTTAGGACTTATATTGGCAACCTTGAACGCGCTTCCACTGCATCATCCATCCTCACATCCATGCATACCTATCATTCTCACTTCATCATTAGCTCCCCGGATAGTTTTATGCGAACAAGTAAATAAATAATGGATCTCTATACACTCCGTAGGCTTGCTTTTCAAATCACTCTCCACTAATGTAGAATAGAAACTGTCATCAGGGATCAATAGGTATTTATTAAGTTTGTAATATAAGGCTAGGGTGAGGGCTACAAAGAAAATATAGCAAGAGAGCTTAAGTTTGAACACCAACAGAATAAATAGAGCATTCTCACTTCTAACACAAACATCTCTTCTCAATCATTGTGAATCTCTCAACATAACTCTTTTTATTGTACTTTCAAATATCTCTCTCTTTACCCCTCTATTCGGCAGGTCGGATATTTTCTTTTCTTTTTAGAAATAAACCATACCTTTTCGACTGCCTTTTTGTATGACTCTCGTCGGCCTTTTCTTGTCGGCCACATAGTAGACGAGTTGACTTTTCACACCTCCAAACTTATGATTTTGATAATATAGTTATAATTAACTTTACTTGCAGACCTTCTACTTCTCTTGTCTTTCATGCTCTTGTGATTCTGTGACTTTATGCAAACTTAGTTCTTTTGAAAGGTAAGGAAATCAGTGTTTAAGCTCAAATATGGTAGTCTTGGGGTGACTAGGGTTTCTGCATGGCGCCTAGCGCCGACCCTGTGCCTCCGTCGGCAGGGCGTGAAGGGGTGGTTTTGCCTCAAAAGTCTGTGCCGATTCCGTCTGGCAGTGATGGTAACATGGCTAAGGAATTGAACGGGAGGCGTTTTGCAGATGTGGTGGGATCTAATCCACAAATGTTGTTGAGAATGAATTTTCCTCAACGTGATCCGAAATTTCAAGATGGTGAGATGTTTTTCATTTTTTCGAAGGCTGAAGTGCAATTATCTATAAAGCCGTTTTGGTTCTCGGTAGTTTTGATATTTTTACGTCGAAGGCCTTTGCTTGACCGTGTTCATGGATTTATTAAAAATCGATGGGGTTTGAAGTCAATTTCGGTGGTCGGGCAATTGAGGAATCCACAAAATGTTCTAGTTCGGATGTCGAAGGAAGAATATTTTATTTTTGTGATGGCGAGGGGAAACTTTGAGATGCTTGGAGTTTCGTTTCAAGTTTTTCATTGGACTCTGGATTATGTGGAAGATGAGGATTCTTCATGGGTTCCTGTTTGGATGAACTTGCCGGGTTTACCACCGAATTATTTTCAAGAATCTATGTTGAGTAGTATTGGAGATGGTTTTGGTCAATATTTGAAGAGAGACAATGCAAAGGCATGTGTTACTTGGCTGGAGGCAGCGAGCATTTGTGTTGAATTGGATATTTATGTTCCTTTGAGGCATTATTTTTGGTTGGGTCCTCCGGGTGGGGAGTCTAGTCACTTTCAAGAAGTTTTCTATGAATCAGTGCCGACTTATTGTGTGAATTGTCACAAGTAGGGGCACACGAGTTTAAAGTGCAAACAAGGTCGTGTGAATGAAGACCTTAAACAAAAGCATGATGTGTCGATAGTTGATGGAAAAAAGAATACAGAAAAGCAAGCTTGGAGGATGGTGAATTACAAGGAGCCGAATGGAAAATATTGAATGCGGAGAGGGTGTTTGGTGAATCTTCGAAATCTAGGCGGGATGTTATTTTGGAGGAAATTACTTCTCGGGGAAAATTAATGGCTGAGAGTTCAAAGGGTGTCTTATATGTTTCAGAATTGGGAGTGGTGCATGAGAAGTGTGATATTGTGTGTAGAGAAGAAGCCAATCCGTTGTCACAAATGTTTCATATGATATGCAGAAGCAGGAGGATATTGTATCTTTGTTGAAGGGTGGGCAAGGAGAGTTTGAGAATTTTTTTTCTGCTAAGAGCAAGGTGGAAAATTCAGGGAAGTGGTGTGATCTTGTTGATGAATTTTTGGAGGATGAAGAGTAGCCTATTGTGGATCAATCGGATCCTAGAAGTTCATTGCAATTAGTAGATGAAGCACTGGAATTTGAATTAGGTGCTTTGGGACAAAAAGAGATTTTCGTGAATGAAATTATGATAGAGGCGAGTGCTCTTTGTCGGATAGTATCAGATGGGGAACTGAGGGAGAGCTGAATGAATTGGCTGCTAAAGCCTTTGATTTTGATCTCGAGATGCATGTTTTGTTGAAGAAAGTAAAGGGGGTAAGAAAAAGAAATCTATTATGGTGCTAGAACGACTTTCTCATTCTAAAAACTTGATTTAAGTTTTTTTATGAATATTCTTACATGGAATATTAGAGGTATTCTTTCGTTAAAAAGTAGGCTTTGGCGTATCTTGAATAAGAGCCATTCGTCTGTTGTGGCCATTTTAGAACCTTTTCTTAATTATAATAAATGTAGTAGATGGGCAAGGTGGATGCACTTGCCATGTTTTGCTAACAATGCAGATGTGGGGGGTAAAATATGGATTTTTTGAGAGGAGGAAATTCAGTTTGAATTACTTTCTATGTCGGATCAAGCGATTTCTGGCTAGTTTTCTCTTGGAAATTGTTGTGTTTTGTTGACTTTTGTGTATGCCAGTTACTTTTGTGCAAAAAGGTTGGAGTTATGGGATTTTCTCAGATTGCAAGATCCGCAGGGATTGCCGTGGTACATTGGGGGGATTTTAATATTATTTGTAATGATGGTGAAAAATTTGGTGGATTGTTGCAAGCATCTCGAGCTAAGGCTGACTTTAATGGTTGTATTCACGATTGTGCTTTGGTTGATCTTCCTTTCAAAGGCAATCATTTATCTTGGTGTAGTGGCCGACTTGGAGGTAGAAGAATTTGGGCTTGCCTGGATAGAGTCTTGGTGAATTTGCCTTTTATGATTTGTTTCGGTAATGCTAAGTTGATGTATTTGCCAAGAACTTCTTCTGATCATGCTTCGATGTTGTTAAATTTAAATAGAGATACAAAGGTTATTGTTCAGCCTTTTCGTTTTTTACTTATGTGGGGGTCTCATGAAGGTTTTCTTCCCTTCGTTCAGCAAGTTTGGGGGGCTAATGTTGATGGTTGTGCCATGTTTCGTATCAGTTGGAAGTTAAAAAAATTAAAAGGCATACTAAAGTAATGGAATCAAGTAGTTTTTGGCCGTGTGGAAGTTGAAATTAAAAGGTTGGAGGATCGGATCATATGGCTGGAAGAAGAGGTGAGTAGAGATTTTTTAGTGCAGTCCAAAAATGAATTGATGCAGTGTAAACAAGATCATTTGACTTGGGTAAAACGGGAGGAAATCTTGGCTTGTCAAAAATCCAGGATTAAATGGCTCTCGGAAGGGGACTCTAATACAAAGTATTTTCATGCTTCTATGAGAGTTAAGAAAAAAATAAAAAGATTGATCGTATGACTCTGGATGATGGTAGAGTTTTGCAGTCATCAGATGAAGTACATGATGGTGCGGTGATGTTTTTCCAGCAGCTTCTTTCTAGCACGAACGTATATATTTTTTTTATTCGGCGTTAAAGTTGCTTGAGCCGGTAGTGTCTTTAGGAGAGAATGAGTCCTTGTGTGCAGTGCCGACTTTGGAGCAGGTTAAAAGATCTCTTTGGTCTATTCCTGTGGACAGCAACCCAGGTCCTAATGGTTTCCCAGCTAGTTTCTTTATTATAGCTTAGGATATTGTTAAAGAATATCTTTTGGAGATGGCGAGAGATGTTTTTGATGGACAACCTATTTCTACATTCTTTGGTGCTACAAATTTGATTCTAATTCCTAAGGTTGATGAGCCTTTGGGATTTGGACAATTTCGGCCTATTAGTCTTTGTTCGGGTGCGTATAAAATCATGACGAATATTATGGTTTCTCAGTTGGCACCTATTCTTGAGAAAATTATTTCTTTGGAGCAGTCACTGTTTATTCGGGATTAACAAGAAGGTGTGAGGTGGAAATGTCATGTTAAAGAATGATATGGCCAAGGGTTATGATCATGTTAATTGGCAGTACCTTTTGGAAGTGTTACGTAGATTGGGTTTCTTTGATAATTGGAGAAATCTGGCTTATAATACTATTTCCTCTCCTTTTTATTCGCTGATGTTAAATGGTTGTTCAAAATGATTTTTTCAAGCATCTCGTGGACTTCGACATGGTGATCCTCTATCACCTTATTTATTTAGTTTATTTCAATAGGTTCTTTCCTGTATGCTTCATGTGCAATTCAATTTGGGTCGTATAAAGCCTTTTCATCCTGGCGGAGGTACCCTTATCTCTCATTTATTGTATGTGGATGATATTCTAATTTTTTCAAATGGAGGTAAGGCATCGATCAGGAGTCTCATGGACATGTTGCATAGATATGAAGGAATTTCTGGCCAGCTGCTTAGTCCGCAAAAGTCTTTGGTGTTTTTATCTTCTTTGATTTCCACGGCTTGCAAGAATGATATTAAAAGGATTTCTGGTTTTGAGGAAGGATCATGGCCTTGTACTTATTTGGTTGTCCCTCTTTATGTGGGGCGATTGAAGATTTGTATGTTTGATTTTTTGCTGATTAGAATTCAGAAAACATTAGCAGGATGGAAGAGCAAATATCTATCCTTTGGGGGCAAAATTATTCTTATCAAGCATGTTTTGAATAGCATGCCGATTCATATGCTATCAGTATTGAGTCTACCAAAAGCTGTTTTCAGATTTTCTTTGGGTTCATCGGTGGAAATCAAGAAGCAAAAATGGATTTCATGGAAGGCGATTTGTAAACCGGTTGAGGTGGGGGGGGGGGGGGGGGGTCTGGGCATCAGGATCTTCTTGAAGTTCAAGATTATTTGCTTATGAAGTTTGCTTGGAAGTTCATAAATGGAGACTCTATGTGGGCGAATTTCTTTCTGAAAAAATATGTTAGAAATGAACATATTTATAAGATTATGTTGTTGAAGAAAGGTACCCGTTTTTGGAAGGGAATTATGTGTCTTATGCCTAGAGTGTTATGGAATTCTAAATGGATTGTTCGGGAAGGCCAAATTAATTTTTGGATGGACAATTGGTTGGGGGAGGGTCCTCTGATTGCTTCTATTCCAGTAATTGGAAGGAGTGACTATTGCTAAGTAATGTTTTTGATGAAAGAGGGCAGAAGGTTGCTGTGGTTCAAGAGTTGGTGACGCATGATACTTGGAGAAACATTTATGACTCAGACATCCAAATTCGACAAGGGCAACATGTGTGCATTTGGACACATTCTATTGATGGTACCATAAGTACTCGATCGGCTTGGGAAATTATTAGACAACATGGGCAAAGTTGTGATTGGAAGAAGTGGCTGTGGCAGAAGGAGTTGCCAAAGAAAGTTTCTTTGTTCTATTGGCGAGCTAAGAGAAGAGTTATTCCAGTTGATGATATTATAAAAAAACTGGGAACTTCGCTGGCATCGTAGTGTCAATGTTGTGTGAGTCCTCAGGTGGAATCTCTTAATCATATGTTATGTGAAAGGGATGGTGCTAAATTGATTTGGAATTTTTTTGTAAAGCGTTGTCATATAAGGTTTTTGTTGATATGAAGTTGGGAAGGTATGGTTAATTTTTGGTGGTGGCGTGCTTCATTGAATTCTCAAGTTGGTTGGGTTCATGGTGTTATTCCAAGTTTGATTTCCTGGACAATATGGAGAGCTCGATGTGACTCGCATATGGATTTTAGTGCTGATAATGTCACCCGTAATGTTAATTTTTTAATTAGAGATGTTGCTTCTCAATTAAAAAATTTCCAGTCTATGGGTTCTAATGATCAGTTGGTGTTGGAGGATATTAATATTCCGATTGCTCCTATTGTTGGTAAAAGACCGACTTTTATTTATTGGAAGAAACCAGATAGGGGAAAGGTGAAATTGAATGTTGATGGTGGATCTTGTGGTAACCCAAGAGAGTCAGGAAGGGTGGGTATCATAAGAAATTCTTCAGGAACAACGATTGCTCAAGAGATTAATGCTCGCTTTTGTCATATTTTTTGGGAAGCTAACATGGTGGCGGATCATTTGGCAAAAGAGGGAACTCAGGGCGTGAATTTAGTATTGATGGATCTAAGGACTTGCATGGATACATATGTGGACTTATTTGCATGGATAATTTGGGTTTGCCTTATATTAGATTGAGATGATTATTTTGTTTTTATGCAGCAGAGATGTTTGTAGAGTTCTTTTTGGTAAATAGAATTTTTTTGTCACCTGGGTTTGATATTTTATGTTTTATCTTGTAAACCCCTAGGTGATTTGTGATGTTACCATCGTCTCTCCTCCACCAGAAGTGAGGTTCTCTTAATAAACTTGGGCGGAGGTCACTATTGGACATGTGACTATCCTCGCTTTAATAAGAAAAAAAAAAGCTCAAATAGGGTAGGAAATATGAGGTTTACAAGAAAGAAAAATATAAGGCCAAAAGATACTTCAGCAATGCTCAAAGGGGTGGCTAGGGATAACGATAATAAACAGGTAAGCTTGAAAGGCTTAATCGGTCCAAAGAATGCCTTAATCATTTCTCCCGTAATATTCTATTTAGGATTTCACCTCAAGTGTAATCAAACAAATTTTAGAGTAAGTTGAGACCATACAAATTCACAAAATTCACATAACATTTCTTTAGGTATGTAAAACAATTAATGATCATCATAAGTATTCATTGAGCATAGAAAATATCAAATTAAGCAAGATCAAGTAAAGAATTAACAACTAGACTTAAGCAATGAGAATTTTCCCTAAACATTATAATCAATTTCAATCATATTCTTTTCATAAGCTTTTTATTCATCAAACCATATTGTTTTTATTATCATTATTATTATCATTATTATTATTATTATATATTTTTGAAATAAATAAAAGAATTTCCTTTCCCCCAAACTTAAATATCACATTGTCCTCAATGGGAAAAATGAAGAAAAACTAAAGAAGAGAATGAGAGAATGTAAGAGATGCTCTCATGATTTTAAAAACTTGGGTTGCCTCCCAAAAACGCTTTATTTAAAGTCTATAAATAGACATTATCCTCTCATCATTTATTACTGACGAGATCGATGGAACACTTTTCCAAGTTAAAGTCTCCATCCACATAGGGTTTTAATTTCTATCAATTTACTTTAAATGTGCCTTTTGTCTCGTGATGGACTTCAACCAACCCATAGGGAAAGACACGGGTCACCACAAACGGTCCCGAACACCGAGAGCGCAACTTTCCCAGAAAGAGTCGAAGTCTTGAGTTAAATAATAAAACTTTCTGTCCAACTTCGAAATCCCTTCTCAGAATATGCTTATCATGCCATCTTTTAGTTTTATCTTTGTAAATCCGAGCATTCTCATTAGCATCATTGTGGAACTCATCCATCTCTATGATTTGTAATATTATCTTCTCGCCAGCCACTTGTAAATCAAATTTCAGTGTCCTTGTAGCCCAATAGGCTCTGTGTTCTAGCTCCACTGGTAGATGACAGGCTTTTCCACAAACGAGCCGATAAGGTGACATCCCGATCGGTGTTTTGAATGTTGTCCGATAGGCCCATAGTGCATCATCTAACTTTCTAGCCCAGTCTATCCGAGAGATACTCACGGTCTTCTCCAGTATGCACTTCAGCTCCCGATTAAACACCTCAACTTGGCCGCTCGTTTGTGAATGGTATGGTGTTGCCACGTGATGGGTAACTCCATACTTAGTAGCACTTTAAATTGGCGATTGCAAAAATGCTTCCCGCCATCACTGATTATTGCCCTCAGAGTGCCGAATCGGGAAAAAATGTTCTTTTGCAAGAAATTCACTACGACCCTTGCATCATTGGTGGGCAAGATGACCGCTTCCACCCATTTAGAGACATAATCTACAACAACCAAAATAAATTTATTAGAATATGAGGATGGAAAATGACCCATGAAATCTATACCCCAAACATCAAATAATTCAATCACTGAAATATTGTTTAAAGGCATCTCATGTTTTCTAGAAATGTTGCCAACCCTTTGACAATGATCACATAAATTAACAAAATTAAAAGAGTCTTAAAAAATAGTCGACCAATAAAAATTGCATTGTAAAACTTTCGCTGTCGTTTTTGCTCTACCAAAGTGCCCGCCCGCTTCCAAAGAGTGGTAGTGTCTGAGTATGCTCTCCATCTCTTCCTCAGGCACACATCTCTTGATTATCTGGTCCGCGCAATGCCGGTATAGAAAATGTTCCTCCCAAAAATAATATTTCAAGTTGGAGAAGAACTTCTTCTTTTGTTGATATGTCATCTCAGTGGGTAGAATTATGGACACCAAATAATTTACCATGTCGGCATACCATGGAACGACTTGTATAACCATTAATTGCTTATCCGGGAAGGTCTCATTAATTGGGAATTTCTCCTCGCCAGCCACCTCTTTAAGCGCAAGACGAGATAAGTGGTCGGCCACTACATTCTCGGTATATTTCTTATCTTTTATTTCCAAATCGAACACTTGTAATAAGAAAATTCATCTTAATAGTCTTAGTATGGCATCCCTCTTTGACAGCAAGTACTTAAGAGCTGAGTGATCGGTGTAGACGACCACCTTTAAATCTATCAAATAAGAATAAAATTTGTCAAAAGCAAACACAACTGCTAACAATTCTTTTTCAGTAATAGCATAATTAAGTTGAGCTTCTGTTAAGGTCTGACTTGCATAATAAATAACATGAAAAATTTTATTTTTCTCTGCCCCAAAACAGCCCCGATAGCATAATCGCTAGCATCACACATTAATTCAAAAGGTAAATTCCAATTCGGTCATACAATGATAGGTGCTGAAATTAATTTATTTTTGAATGTTTTAAAAGCATGCAAGCATTCATCAGAAAACTCAAACCAAGTATCTTTAATCAACAGATTGCAAAGAGGTTTAGTAATTTGGAAGAAATCCTTGTTAAACCGATGATAGAACCCGGCATGACCTAAGAAACTTCTCACGCCCTTCACATTGCTCCGTGGTGGAGTTTGTCTCTTTATTCGATTGACCTCAATTACGTTGAAGGAAATACGGTGGCCAAGCACTATTCCCTCCTCAAACATGAAGTGAAATTTTTTCTAATTTAGAACAAGATTTGTCTCCTTGCATCTCTGCAAAACCAAAGATAAATTTGATAAACAATTATCAAAAGAGTGACCAAAAACTGAGAAGTCATCCATGAAGACTTCTAAAAATTTTTCCACCATATCCGAGAAGATGGACATCATGCATCTTTGGAAAGTGGCTAGCGCATTGCAAAGACCAAAAGACATGCGCCTATATGCAAACGTGTCATAAGGACAGGTGAAAGTGGTCTTCTCTTGATACTCGGGTGTAATGGCTTTTTGATTGTAACCAGAATATCTATCTAGAAAATAGTAGTAAGTGTGGCCGGCAAGTCTTTCTAGCATTTGATCAATAAAAGGTAAGGGAAAATGGTCTTTCCGAGTTGCATCATTCAGTCTTTGATAGTCTATGCATACTCATCATCCCATGACTGTCCTCGTCGATATGAGTTCATTGTTGTCATTATTGATCACGGTTATCCATCATTTCTTTGGGAAGACTTGCACTGGACTTACTCATGTACTATTTGAGACTAGATAAATGATCCCGACATCTAAAAGCTTCAATACATCATTATGCACCACTTCTTGCATCGATGGATTCAATCTACTCTGGGCTTGGATGATTGGTTTAAAATTATCCTCCATTAAAATCTTGTGCATGCAAATTGAAGGACTAATTCCTTTAATGTTCGAGATGGTCCATCCCAAGGCCATTTTGTGTTCCCGCAAGACTCTTAGCAACTTGTCTTCATCTACATCACTCAAGGAACTGTTAATAATAACTGAAAAAGTAGAGTCCTGGCCTAAGAAAACGTGCCTTAAATTTGATGGAAGCGATTTGAGTTCAAGCTTGGATGGTTCCTTACTTGGAGATGTCGGCCGACATGAGTCTAGCTCTTCCACTTTCGGTTTTATTGAAGGATGAAAGGATGGTAGCTTCCAAATATCTCTCACACTCCCTAACCTCTTCATCTTCAGATTCAATAGACATAGAGTGAGCAAGACATACCTCAAGTGGTAGCTTTGGAAATTTAGCTCCATAAGTCTCGTCGGCCATGACCACGTCTCGGTTGCTTAATTGAAAATAAGAATGTACCTCAGAATGGAATTCCATAGATTTGAATACATCAAAAGTGACTTGCTCCTCGCCGACCCTTAAAATGAGTTTCCCTTGCTAGACATCAATTAAGGTTCTCCCCGTCGCAAAGGTCGACCTAGTATCAAAGGGATCTTCTCGTCCTCCTCCATATCGAGCACAATGAACTTGGTTAGAAAGATGAATTTATCAACTTTCACCAGTATGTCCTCAATGAGTCCTCTCAAGTATTTAATAGATCTATCTGCCAACTGTAGAGAGATGGTGGTCCCCTTTGCTTCTCCAAGACCTAGTTTCCTGAAAATAGAGAGAGACATTAGATTAATACTTGCCCTTAAGTCCATAAGACTTTATCAAAATAGGAATTTCCTATAGTCCAAGGAATCATGAAACTCCCTAGATCTTTCAACTTAGGCAGCAGCTTCTTTTGTAAAATTGCACTGCTCTCCTTAGTCAACACTACAGTCTCATACTCCTCCAACTTCCAGTTGTTTGATAATATATCCTTAAAAAATTTTGCATATTTAGGCATTGGCTCTAAAACTTCGATGAGAGGAATATTAATATGTAGTTGCTTAAATATACTCAGAAATTTAGAGAACGGTATTTACTGTTTGTGGTTGGTCATATGTCCGCCCACTTCTCAATGTTATGGCTTTGACATATTCCTTCAGATCGGTCACAGTGTTGGTTGGCAAAGCCCCTGCTATCCTCTCGGTAAGCATGTTTGAGAGAAGACCAATTTGCACCTCAAGATTGCGGATTGAAGCCGAGTTGTTTTGGATCACTATATAAGTCTTTTGCTTGTACTGCATAAGCAAATCCTCAAGTGTCAGTTTCTTCTCTTACTGTGGAAACTGCTAAGGTGGTCTAGCCGGCACTTGATTATTGCTCCATGAAAAGTTAGGGTGATTTCTCCATCCGGGATTGAACGTGTTTGAATAATGATTGTTTTGACGTTGGAAATTGGACACGTAATGGGCTTGTTCATAACTCGGTTGGAAAAAACGATTCCCCACTTGGCAATCTACACTTGGATGATTTCCTGCATGATGATCACAAACAACATTAATTTGAATATCATTAACGTCCATCTTACCTAGTTGTTGTAATAGATTTGCCATCTATGCCGCCAATGTGGTAATAGAATCAAGTTCAAAAACTCCAACTGCCTTTCTTGGCATTGCTCGCTCCGAAGGCCATTGATAGTTGCTGGATGCCAATTCTTCCAGAAGTTCATATGCAACTTCATGGGTCTTACTCATTAATGTTCCTCCCGCAGCCGTATCAACCATATATCGATTTATGGGTCCCAAACCATTGTAAAATGTCTGTACTTGAAGCCAGGTTAGGAGTTCGTGATGTGGACACTTGCGCAATAAATCCTTGTATCTCTCCCATGCCTCATATAATGATTCACCCTCAATTTGGGTAAAGGTAATATCATCCTTAACTTCACTGTCTTGCTGGATGGAAAAATTTTGTTAAGAATTTTTGTGCCAACTCTTCCTAGGTGGTGATGATGCCTGACGGCAAAGAGTTTAACCAAAATTTTGCTTTCTCTCTAAGTGAGAGAAGAAAAAGTCTCAATCGAATTGCATCATCTGTCATTCCATTGTGTTTAAAAGTATCACAAATTTATAGGAAATTTACAATATGGAGATTAGGATTCTCTTGTGACAGCCCCCCAAACTGGACAGTTTGTTGAATCATTTGAATGATGGCCAGTTTGATCTCAAAGTTATTGGCTTGTATAGCTGGCTGCCTTATACTAGATGTCGCCCCATTGACAGAGGGCATCGCATAGTCTCTTAAGGCCTTGTGCTCCTGGTCGGCCATATTAAATTTAGATGCGGCAATATTTTTTCTTTTTCTCTTTATTAATCCGACGTAGGGTTCTTTCAATCTTGGGATCGAAAAGTGTATGCTCTAATGATTTAGATCGGGGCATGCACTTCTAATTCCTGAAAAGAAAAACCAAACTGAGATATAATTTAAATCAATTTTTAAAAATAAAATCCAAACTAGTAAACATTTAGCTAGTATCAACATCAATAACAAATAACTAATCCACGACAACGGCACCAAAAAATTGTTGTCCTGAAAATATCTGCAAGTGCACAGAATCGTAACAGGTAGTAAAGTGTTTAAAAGAAAACAGATGTCGAATCCACAGAGATTAATTATGTTAAGTACTGGAGTTTACTAAATTAATTACTACGAGCCTATAACCTGCGCACCGTTATTTATTATGAATTTTATAACTCTAAATAGTTCATTAATATACATAATCAGTACCACTATTATTAATAAAATATATATAAAAAGGAGCATGCATATATAAAAGAGTTCACTTTACCAATAAATATTCATGGTCAATTTACAATATTAAAAATGTAATATATATATATATATATATATATATATATATATATATAGTTGTTCAATTTAAAACAATGTAAAATAGATACAATTAATATGAGACACGATTGTTCAATTAATATTTTTTTTAGATTTTTCTCCTCTTCGATGATGATGCCTGAGATTTATGATCCTCTTCCTTTGTATTTGAGTTGATGTCGAGATAGATGTCTACAACACTTTCCTAAATATAAAATATTTAAAAATTATATTTCTAGTAAAGTATAGTATAGCAGTGTATTGATCAACATCCTAACGAATTGATTGAACAATGAGAATTAAAACCATTGTAAATATAAAATCTGATAAAAAATATGATTAAATACCAAATTGTGTAATTTAATTGTTGCCTTTTTAATTGAATTTGATTCTATAAATTCGGGATCAAATATTCGCTGAATCATGTAGTTTTCCCATCCATATTTTAAGTTATACTCATCAAGTCATAGTAGAAAGATGTATTCTTTGCCAACAATTTGCTGTAAATCATTTGGGAAACCATTATCATTCTGGTCCTACACAAATACAATATATGTTAAAATAAGGGTATATATAATATTTAATGTACTTATTATACTTTCTATACCAATTCAGTTTAAAAATATTATATTTACTATTTTGTTACCTGGATTTGTTTTTCTGTAAGTTCTTTTGTACTTTTATGTAAGATTTTCTCAGCCTCTTTGTCAAATAGCACCGACGATGCTGACCCTGAATCATCAACTAGCTCCATATTTATCTGATACCTAAATACCGATACACTTTTTAAATAAACTGCACATTTAATTAAAATATAGATGTTGATGTGTGTGTCTGTGCAAATGAAAATATACATGGAATTTGTTTTGTAAAATTACCTTGGTACAATAAGTTTTGGTTCTGCCTTACATCGTTCACACCAAGAAGTTCCGTCAATGAATTTAACTTTTGTTCTGCATATAAGTCATGAACTATAATACCATCCAAATTTGTTGTCTATATTCACAATTTTGCATAAGCACGTCACTAATAATTCCTACGATATTAAATTGTTATTGGTTATTATATAATCTTAAAGAATAGTATATTATATTAAATTCAAAACACAAAATCAATACATTTCTGCAGTCCATTCAAGTTCTTTAATTTTAGCAATTGTTTTCCTATTGTAGAATGGAAGTTTTGTATTAGATATCCCCGCATGTTCTGGTTTCAGGGTTCTGACTTCCCTTTAGATGACATCCTTCAACCTAATTGAATCAAAATAAGTTAGTATATATATATATATGTATGTATGTATGTATATATGATATGATCGTGCAAATCTAGGATTAGAACCATCTATTGGATGTAGGGTTCCAATTTTATGATGATTATGACCATTAATTCGAAAGCTGTATGAACCGCCTCCATCATTGATATTCTTGTCTATATTTCTACCTATTGAAGTCATAGCAAGAACGGCATTATAACTTCATATTATACCCATTGCACAACTTGGGTCTATGTATTCTTCCCTGCAAACAAAAAGAAAAAGAAAACATGGCTTATTGAGACGTTTTTACATAAAGCTTAGTTGTTATTACAATTTTGTCCTCTGAATTATAACAAGCATTTTTTTTATGTTATTTTTGTAACCATGGGTTTGTTTACTGGAATCAATAAATTATTTTTAGTGGGTCTAATACCACTTTATACTAGTACCAAAAATCTTATTTCATATAAATAGTTTTTTATAATATGTAAGGTTTTAGTCGGAGAATCTAAGTGGATATTTATGGGTTTGGAAAATGATGGTATTTTAGGAATTATGGGAATTTTAGGTTTTGAGGAATTACATTAGGTTGATTTTAGGTTTAAATATCAATATACATGATTAATTGGAAATTTATGGGAGTATGTGACTATTTTATAGGTGACGATCGATTTTTGTTCAGTACTACTGTGGAGAATTTCTGATAAGCTAAGAAATTCAGGTAAGCGTGGTTCCTATACTAAATTTGCATAAAAATAAAATGGGCTGAGGTTGATTTTTGAAAATATGCATGTTTTGTTATGAAAAGAGATTTGAACTACCTAAGTTATTTGTTCTGTATTACTTATGAGATTCTGTTTAAAAATAAAGTATTTTTTGACATGATTGGTGTAGGCATAGGCTATTTTGTATTGCTTCTGAACTGTGCAAAAAAGAGCGAATATGAAATTTTGTGCATAAAATTATGTTTTGTGATCTGATTTTGTTCTGTTCTGAAGATGTTCAGTACTCTGATATGATATGATGTGTTTTCTGAAAACCTCTGGCATAACATTCTGTTTCTGTTTCTGTTCCGTTCTGACCTTACCACGGGTGTAAAACTATGGCCTCTGTTCGGGTTGGTACCAACTTTTCTGTTTTTGGTATACCCACTTTGGAAACATAGTGGTTTTCTACATGGTTTTTCCAATGTGCGCACTCGGGGCTCCAAGAATGAATATGGAGAAGATTCACATTTTGTTTATGTTCGGTTAGCTACAAGAGTATGAAGTTTTAGTAAGGTGTTATGATTGTAGAGGAATAAGTGTTCGAGGGTACATGTACTTATTGAGAGTCATAGTTAATAAATTGATCATTTTCAGATATTTTGATGTGTTGGGTTAAGGATATTTTTGAGTCTTTGAGAGTTTCTAATTTATTTTATTGAGATTTTCCTTGTTGTTTTGGTGAAGGGATCATGTATATTTAGGTTGAGCAAATGAATTAATATTTTATTGAGCTTACTGGATTCTATAGTTGTGGTATTGGAATTAATATTAGGTATTAAGAGTTGACTCTCTGGACCTCCGGGATCAGGGCATTACAATAATATTGCTCCATAATAATCACATTCATAAAATGGAGGACCAAAATTCCAAGGCTTTGTGTATTTTCCTAGAACATAGAAAAGAAACCAAAAAGCATCATTACTATTAATCCTATTATAAAAAAATATGTTATCATACATGAATTATGTAATTGATTCATTTACTTGGTGGTTCGACAATTGTTCTATCTTTGCTTCATTCACCATCAACACACATAATTGATCCAATTTTATATCATCCATTATCATTCGTCTTTGAAGTCTCCCAATTATGCCATCATTTATATTGTCACTACTTTGTTCATCATCACGATGCATTCTTGCTCTACTTATTTTATAATTAATAATCGTTCGTCTTATACTACGTGCTAGTCTAGCATTTTCCATTTTTAATTTTTTTGAAGAATAAAAATGGTCACAAAGTAAAAAATAAACATAAATGCATCAGATAAATATCATTAATTTAACTTAACATAAGAACATTAATTAAATTACGAATAAATACATGAGAACGGTTACCATGAAACAAATGATCTGAGATAAAGAGCAAAGTATCTAAAGATCAGAGGTGAACAAAAACGCATCAGATAAAACTAAGAAATTAATATAAATGCATCATATAAAGATCAATAGTTTAACTTAAGCAAATTAATTAAATCACGAATAAAAGCTTCAGAACAATTAGCATGAAACAAATTATTTGAGATAAAAGAACAAATTAACTAAAGATTAGAAATGAACATAAATGCATAAGATAAAAATAATTAGTTTAACTTAATACAAACAAATTAATCAAATCATAAATAAACGGAATAAAAAAACTGAGCTCATCTCTTAAATAAAACCATTAGCCATTATTATTAATCAAATTTTAATATATATATATATTAGATAAGAAAATAGACGATTACTTAATTATTTCATTATCATTTAATATTTTTAGTTCATTTTCCATGTCTGTTCCACTTGCAGCAGTCCACTTCTTCCTTTTTCCTTCCGGCCCACTTAAGCCGATACCGCTAGGGTATTTGATCTAGAGCAATTCTACATATTTACCTACACTCTCCACACACCATGTACTCAAATATTTTTTTTTTTTTTTTTTTTAAACTTAAATACACTAAGTGTGTGGAGTGTGTGGTAAATAGTAGAGTGTGAGGAAGATTTTTTCTTTCATCTAACTTCCCCAAATTACTTCATCCATTACCTCTCTCTCTCTCGCCGCACACTTCTCACAGCCCCTTCTCTCTTTTCTTCACTCCCTCACGCCCCTTCCTTCTCTTCCTCGCGCCGACACCATCTCACAGCCCCTCTCTCTCTTCTCACCCATCCCTTCTCTGGGTCGCGTAGCAGAAAACCTCACAGTCACCATAGATGAAGCTCCTCGGGAAGACGATCCCGGTGGCTGGGACTCCGACCGACAGATCTAGAAACTATTCCGAAGCTTAAGGTGGGAGAAATTAGTATGTTTGCCTTTAATACGGTTTCGTTCTCATTCCAAAGCATCGTAACTTTGGTATGTTTGGCTTTTCTCAGACTTTTATTTGGATGGATCTGATATTTTCGTCTACTAATTATGGCGTTAGAGAAATAAGTATATTACTATATTAGTTGGCTCACTCCTCAGGAAACGTTTTTTAAGAAAAGTATCATAAGTGTTTCATTTTTTAATGGTTGACCTAGCTTGGTTGCATTGGGGTTTGTATGTTTCATTGCAAGCTACCACATTTACAGCAATTCTTGGAGAGGGTTTTGAGATCTAGAATGCACTATAAATATGAAATTTTCATTTATACCTTCAGTAAAATTAACATTTAACGTTCAAAAAGGATGAAATTTTAGTTGGATTCCAAAGGATCGTGATACTTGAATTAAAATTGCCCCCATTATTGCTTTATTATTCTTTTTCGTATACCACTCTGGGTTGCATAGTTTATGCTATCAGATGAGAGTTGTGCTACTGGAAAGAGGCGAAGGATTTGTTTATTGATTTTAGCAAAGCTTTAAGAATCAGAATGTTGTATATCACGGTTTGATGTTTCAAAATTCATTGCATGAGGCTCCTTTAAAGAATGTATAATTTTCTTTGGGAAATAGGTACGGAAAGTTGGACATGGGCTTTTAGCCAACAGAGATGCATTAGCTTTATTTGTCTTAAAGCCTATTTTTAACCTCTTAAGTTGTGATATTTTTTATGCATTACTCTTTTTAGGGGACGTGGGGTCTGTCTTGTAAGAGAAATATCGTAATAAGTTTTTTTTTTTTTTTTTTTTTTTTATCATCGGTTGCAGTATTGATAATTTTCTTTAGTAAATAGGTACGGAAAGTTGGACATGGGCTTTTAGCCAAGAGAGATGCATTAGCTTAAAACTATTTATAGATTATTAAAAGTGTTGTTTTTTGTTTGTGTAAAATTGTCTTTTTTATTTAAGTTCATTGAGTGACTTATGTTATAATTGTTTTTGGGAATCCCCTGTTAGTGAGGAATTTTTTGGTTGAGAATTTTTGAAACCGATGTGAATTGCATTCATGTCTAGATTCTTATAATAGTGTGGCTGCCATAACGATAGATTGAAGACATAAATTATCTTTGGTAAGTACACTGTTTTGTTTGTTTATTAAGCATCCAAACGAAAATATCGAAAATATAAGTTATGTTTCAACAATGTTTAGATTGTTTTAGATTGATGGTTTTGCTTTTGTGTGAAGGTTATGGTTTTAATGATATTTTGGATTTCAATACCGTTAAAAAGAAAATTTCATGTTTTGTCTTCATCATGAAAGAAAATTCTACGATATTAATCTCTTCATTTTTGTTTTCTGTCTTCACTCTCATCAATTTACCTTTTCACTTTTATGCTCAATGTCAGTATTATGATCACAGACTCAGTCACTTACTTTCCTACAACCCAAACTAACATTTCCTGGACCCATAATTTCCAAACAACCAAAACATCATATATTCTTGTAGATACTCTTCTGATATTTTTTATGTGGGACCTGTGACTGTGTGGAAAGTAATCTAAATGTAGAACAAATGAACCTAAAAAATAAAAATTAATTTGAGTCTGCACATCATATATTTTTTTCTACAGCTTTTCCAAACATCCCCATACTCTCTTCTGTCTACGTTCAGTGAAAATTTAAAAAGTTATTAAAACTATTTATAGATTATTGAAAGTGTTGTTTTTTGTTTGTGTAAAATTGTCTTTATTATTTAAGTTCATTAAGTGACTTATGTTATAGTTGTTTTTTGGAATCCTGAATTGCATTCATGTCTAGATGCTTATAATAGTGTGGTTGCCATAAAGATAGATTGAAGACAAACATTATCTTCGGTAACTACACAGTGTTTTGTTTGTTTATGTTTCAACAATGTTTAGATTGTTTTAGATTGATGGTTTTGCTTTTTAACAAACCACCAAATCTGAAATTTGGGAGCTTTTATGAATTTCCAGAATTTTTTAAGTTTTATGGTTCATTTATTGTATCAGTTACTGTATTTCTTAGGACTATGAACAAACATGTGTAATACTTAGAAAAACTATATATACCATAACACACAAAAGCCAGTCTAACTCACCTGTTTTATTTTCCTTTGAACTTCAGCACCTCCACACCAGAGAAGCAGTGGAATGCAGAAAGTACAGTGGTCTGGCCTCACTTTATTTGAGAGAGAGCGAAGAAGAAAGTGCAAGAAAAGAATTTTCAACAGAAAGAGTGAATGAAAATTTCTTCTGCGGTTTCTTTTAGAGAAGCAGAAAACTGTTTTCCCCTTTTTTTCGATTGCCGTTTTGCACTGCTTCAGAATTTGTAATTTTTCCTGATTTTGTGTTGTTTTCGGTGCTACCTCATCTGCAAAGCGTCACAATTTTCAACAGAAACAGTGAATGAAAAATTCTTCTGCGGTTTCTCTTAGAAAAGCAGAAAACTGCTTCCCCTTTTTTTCGGTTGCCATTTTGCAACGCTTCACAATTTGTTATTTTTCCTTGTTTTGTGTTGCTTTCGGTGCTACCTCATCTGCAAAGCGTCAGTTGTAATGAAAAATTAGCAATAGATAGCACAGTTTGGAACTTTGCAAACCAATGTTAGATGGCCGAATATTGCGCAGTGGATGTCAAGTCATCAATTAAAACTTGGCTTTTATATAATTAAAAAGATTTGCAAGACTGAAATTTAAAGAATAGATGATCTAAATTAAACTGAAGAAAAGAACATTAAAATTTAGATTTTAAAAATAATAAGAATAGATCTCGAGCGTTTGATTTCACCTAGCAAATCCCATACAATATATTATTCCTTGTTATAGAATTGCAATTATCTCAAGTTGATAAAAATTTCTTAACTATTCAATATTTTCTTTTGAACAATATTAAAAATATCTCCAATTAATAACTCCATATCTCTATGTGAATTTAATTAATTGGAGACTCATTAAGTTCTTTATATTTTTTTTGAAAATCACGTGATTTATTACGGTAAAGTATCTCTACTTTTGCTCAATTAATGATACTTAATCATAGAGCTCTAATCACAAATCATCTCTCGGTCTCATTGCGATTCAATAAATCGAACAATAATTAGCTAGAAAATTACAAGTATTAAGAACAAGGAATAAACATTCAATCATGGAAATATTGAAAATAAAATAACTTAGAATATAAATTATATGTTCAATACTAGACTACATTAAAGCACTAGAAAATAAAATTAGTTCATAATGAAACTGAAAAGAAAAGAATAAAACTAGTGTTCTTCGTTGGAGTCGGTTGATGAAGCAAGCGGCTCTTTTCTCTGCTCCCCAGATCTACCTCCTTGAAAGAAACTTAAAGAATAAATTCTAGAATATTGGAATGTAAAACTTAGGCCCACCTCTTAATTTTGTGCTAATGATATGCTTATATAGGGTAGAAAATAAACCCTAATGTTTTCATTATTTCCGCCCAAAAAATGGCCCAACTTTTAGGACTTATATTGACAGCCTTGTATGTGCTCCAGGAGTCATAATTTATAAATTTTATTAGAGGCAAAATTGTAGCTCGTCAAGATATCTTTTCAACTCATCTAGAATTGCATCCAGCGGATATGTGAGTAGATAGTTATGATCAAAACACTTAAGCATGTCCAAGCTGTCTCCTAGTCTATTCTGAACTTGGACTTTTTGTGGATTCATTCTATGATTTCTTTCTCTTTTTCTTGGTCAAAATTACTTTCAAACCCTTTGCTAGTTGTTTTCTACGATGTCGTTTTGGTTGGTATTTTAAGTTGGTCGGTTAGACTGGTCGCCCAATCTAACCTTCAAAAGCTTTGTCGCCAAGTCTTCTTGCCCAGGAAATAAAATATATCGCTCATCACCTAAATTTCATCGGCTCTTTTCATATCTCGTCGCCTCTCATTGGTCTGGATCCATAGTCTCTTCTTTTGTACCAAAATGCTCTCCTTTTGCACTAAATCTTCTCATTCATTCAAATCCAAGAAAATAAAATAAAATATAGAAATAAAATAAAATCAATAGAATTGAAGAAAAACTGACACTTTTCATAATTAAAAGAGTAATAAAAATCACAGTTATCAATAAGTTGTACTACGGTCACCAACAGGTACTCACAGTGCATATGAGGAATTGTGGCGATACCATATATTATGATATTATTTATGCTATGATTAAATGTGAATTGCTAATAATGATGAAACGTTATGATAAAATATATGTTTTTTGGTAGTTGAAGAGAAAAATATTCTTTGTAAAAAAATGTGCCTCAATTTTCTAAAAATGTTGAGCAATCTGGATGAGACATATACTAATTTTTCTGCATCACATGTATTTCATATTTATCAATCATTATGCATAATTTATCTTTGTGCACTTTGGTTGTCTAACTTACTTAAATTTCAAGTAAATCTCACCCATTGTAGACCCACTATCATTACACTTGGAATGATAGAAGTTGTGTCAAGATTCAACGATGACGAAATAGATGGACTAGTGGATCCAATTGATTGAAGAGGAGCCGGATCTCGACAAAAGATTAGACCTCATTTTGATGTTTCTAGCCCTAACCCTTCGTGCATTAGAATGCATGAAGCAGTTGATTTAGCCATGGAGACTTTTTATCATGAATAATTATTCTAAGATTATGCTACCTTATGATGGTTATGAATGATATTGGGATGCTTTAGTTTATTCTAGCATAAGTTTTATTTAGTCACCCTTATTTCACTGTGGTTATAGCATACTGCTAAATGCATTTATATGATGAATTGCATATTAAGTGTCACGAACGTGGGTATGTAACCTTGTATTATATATCCCGACACTCTAAGTATCCGTTCCATTCCAAGCGAAGGTTGGGAGCATCACACACATTCTCCACGACCCATCTGACTTCCTCACTAACAAAACTGGGGAAGAAAACGGATATTGTCTAGGTCTGATTACACCAGATTTTAACAAATCAACAACTATCTTCTCAATTTCTGTTTTCTGAAAATGGGGGTATCTGTAGGGTCTCACACTCACTAGCGTGGACTCATTTTTTAGTATTATCAAGTGATCTCTCAATCTTTGGGAGGCGAACCACTAGGTTCATAAAAAATCTTAGTGTGTTTTGGCAATAACTCAGAGATCTCCACATCCATTACAGACTCACATGGATTGTCAATAGAAGACAAAAGCTGCAACCAAAATCCTTTAGATCCCACCTTTACAATACTGGAAAGTTCCTTATCATCCACCAACTCAGTAGTGTATTTAAGGCCTTTAAGACAAACTAACTTCCCTTCAAATGAAAAACTCATCTTCAATTGAACAAAGTCCCAAAGTACAGGACCCAAAGACAACAATCGTTGAATTCCCTCACTACATCACAGCCACCCAAATCCAATGCAAAAAAGTCAACTATAAACACAATCCCTTGCATATTAATTCCAATAGCTGAGGCCTTTCCCTTACTATTTAGCATCTCACCGTTAGCCACTCTTACCTGAATAGGGTGCTCCATCTCTACATTCAAATTACATCGAGATTATACTGCAGTATCCAAAAAGTTGTGGGTGCTCCAGTATCAATCAAAATCACCACCTTTTTTTTTTATTAATATGACCCACCACCCTCATTGTCTTAGGGTTTGGAGTCCCAACCATGGCCTGCAATGAAATAGAAGCAATATTCCCATAACCATCAACCCCTTCCAGTGATTATCAATCATTGTCTCTACATCCACTTCTTCATTATTAGAATTGTAAAAAATCTCCATGCCTTCCATCAGATTATCATAACAAAAGTAGCACAAGCCTTTCTTCCTCCTCTCTTGCATTTGAGCTTCAAATATCTTCTAAAAAGGAAGCTTTGTAGTAGGCAAAGACTTAGGTGTGCCCAAAATGGATCCCATAGGACCATTCTTAGAAACTCCCCACTCAGAACTCTGCTGATAGTACTCGACATAACTTTTCCTCCAAGACTTCATTGTACTCCAAATGTATTGTTTTTAGATTCTAGCTAATCCAAAAGCATCATTCAAGGAAGTGGGATTCAACATCCACCCAGGTAATCTAACTTCATCATGCAGCCCACTTAAAAAGCAACTCAACTTAATTTTCTTTTTCCTGAAATTCCCTTAATTCTATTGGAAAACAACTCAAATTCAGCTTTGTAATTAGTAACAAAACTTACTTGCTTCAGTCTTGTAAGAGCTCCATTGGATCATCATACGCAGATGATCCAAATCTGATCTGCACAGCTTGAGTGAACTCTTCCCTAGAATGAAAAGCTCTTGCTTCACTTGCATCTTGAAACCATAGTAGGGCCTCCTCATCTATATGAAATGACGCCATAAAGATTCTTTGTCCAGGTGGTACTTGATGATAAAGAAAATACTGGTTAGCTCTATAAATCCAAGCTGGTGGATTCTTACCCCCAAATCTTGGAAAGTCCAACTTTATTCCTTTTGTAAAGCCTTTGTCCCCCATGTCATGATTGTGAATTCACCCACACCTTCATACATATCATCATTACGACCAAGATTCTGAGCTTCTTGAAAGTTTCTTGCTGTCTGACCATTCCCTTCTGAATTATTGCAAGAAAGTCTCATGATTTGTTGTAGTAACTTAGAAAACCTCTTATCTTGATTCTCCCTGTCCACCCGAGCTGCTTCTTGCTGCTGAACCAACACTGCAATCGTATCCTTTATCTGTTTCTGTTGCCTATCCTGTTGCTATCGAAGATGATTCACCGAATCCACAATCTGAGCATAGGATCGCATACCCTCTGCCATGGTACACTGAAATCTGATACCAATTGTAATT
Organism: Juglans mandshurica; assembly: GCA_022457165.1. Lineage (NCBI taxonomy): Eukaryota > Viridiplantae > Streptophyta > Magnoliopsida > Fagales > Juglandaceae > Juglans > Juglans mandshurica. The sequence goes on from CM039622.1 coordinate 18,195,718, forward strand.
GACCATCTTGTGCTATGACTGTTTTGAGGTGGTCACCCTCCAAGAACCAAGAAATTGAGAGAGAAAGTAGTAGAAGATTGGAGAAAGAGAGAGAGAGAGAGTTGGAGGGAAATGAGCAAATCAATCCAGAGTTGGCCGTTGTCCCAACTCTGGAGCTCTTATACGTGATTTATCAAAACACAATCTATCAATGTTTACAACAACATAACACTTCAGCTCCAGAACGACATCGTTCCTTATAACACTCACTAACTCAAACGATAGCGTATCCTTTATACATTCTACTATTTGTTACAAACAACACTCAAAACGATTTTGTATTATACTATTCCTAATGAACAAAACTGCCGCCTCTTCCTTCTTCTTTCCACATCACAACTCTACTTCAGCTCCACCGCAACTCATGACACAGTAATACATGCTTATAAACATAACCCATGCCAGATAATTCACTCATCACCAACATAAATAAACAACACTACCAACACATGATAAAACAACACATGTACTGTCATCCGTGTTAAGTTATACTGCCCCATGATTCTTGAGATTTGTTGATATACTGAGAATGCTCTTCTTTTGTCCATTAGGAAGGGAGTGTCAAGGAAGAATGCCTCAAAAGTTTTTGATGTTTGGGTTAGCTATATGGAGACTGGGACTACTATCCGATGGGATGATTTGTTAAAGCTGAACGCCATTGTTGTTTGTAGTAAGACTTGCAGGAAAGAGATTTCCAGGCATGAATATTATGGATATGGTACCCCCTGATTGGTAGGGTTATGTGTGTTCTCTAATTACTTGTATTACAGTTCATTGATTATGGATTTCATGGGGTCTGCGCACAATTTGTTTTTTCAGATATCTATCAAAATTATTCTCGAGATGGTTAACAATGCTTGTTTCTTATTACAAGCTTCGGCTAGTCTAAAGGTTGGGGTAATTTTTTGTATTATATTTATATATTTTGCTTATTATGAGATCGTATTAATAATTTTTGCAGTGCTTAATTTTGGACAAGTAATATTTGCTTAAACTTTCGGCTAATTAACCTGGGCTTTATATTTTCATTATTTTCTATTATGAGGTCGTAACTAACATTGGCTTAATTTTAACATTGTTTAGTGCACCACGAAGATTGTTTAGCTTAACCATGTTCACATATTATCAATCTGAATTGACAAAAAATCTGGCACTTCAAGGGCGTGTTTGTTTTAAACAAATTTCATAATTGTTTTCCAAGTTCAATCCAAAAACCTTTCTTGTAAATATGAAAACAGATTTTTTAGCTCTAGAAAAATATCTAAATAATAAATTATTGGCCTAGATTTCAAAAAATAACTACCTAACTAAAAAAGCTTTCACAAAAAACCCAAAATATATAGAAGCTATACACAAGCAATTTTTAAATTCTACTTATTCCCTTTCACAATTTCTTAATGAACCCGGTCTTCAATTAAGTATGGTAACCTTTTCTAAATTCACCCAAAAATTACTCCAACACTTAAAATCACAACTTATGTAAACTAAGATCAACTAAGATCTAGGGTAAGAGAACTTACAAATCTCGTAGCCCACTCAAGCTTCCAGCACAAGAACTTCAAGAACACTCATGCACACACAGACCTTTCGGTTTCTCTCAAAACTAAGGGGGAAGATGGCTCTCAATGCACAAGTGGAGTTGGAGATGAGGTGTGGAAGAAATGAGAGGGTGAAGGTATTTTTTATAGGCAGCCAAGGGGGAGGAGACGTTGGCCTAAGCCCATGGGGATTGGGTGATATGGGCGGTGGTGTAAGGAGCTGAAATTTCAGCTTGCATTTCATCATCTTGTGTCACTTGTGCAAAGTGAATAGTGCTCTAAATCACCATGACTTCATCAATTTAGATGCTACATTGATCCTAAGGGTGCGGGGAAGGTCGTGGTGCCCAATAAGGGTGGTTTTCTTGGGCAGTTTTGATCGTGGCCTTGACTCACCCTCTTGTCTTTTCTCCATGGCTGCTTTGTGCAGGTCATAAGCCTTTCTTGGAAGGCTTTCCTGGTGAGGGAATGGTTCTTGGTTGGCTTCCAAGTGATCATGAAGTGGCAGCTCAAATGAAAGTGGTGAAGGTGAGTGGGTTGTCGAAATGAAGGTAGTTGATGACTTCGGTTTTGTGCTTTCTTTGGGTGGGAACAATTGTTCAAAAACTCATGATGACCATGTGGGCTTATAACGCCCCGTTCCCGGAGGTCCGAAGAGTTAGCTCTTAATACTTAAAATTAACTTAAATAACACAACTATAAACTCCAGAAAATCCCATAAAATATTAATACACTTAATCAAACCAAAAATCTAAATTCCTCCATGGCGACGATAAAGAAATCCCCAATAACATAAATTAGAAATTCTCCAAAAACTCGAAAATATCCTCAACTCATCAAATCAAATACCCGAAAAATAAATCAGTCTACTAACTACGACTCTCAAATAAGCATTTGTACCCTCAGGCACTTATTCCACTACGATCATCACACCTTGCTAAACTTTCTACTCTTGTTCTCCAGCTGAATCATCAAAATTATCTGAAAAATATATGGAGATAAGGGGTGAGTTATCAACAACTCAGTAAGCAGAGGACATATACTAGTGTGTAAACATGAGCATTTACAGAAATCAGAATGCAGAACAAAATATTTCATTTCAGAATGCAGAATCTGAATAATGTTTCAAAATGCAGCATCAGAACATGTTATCAAAAATGTCAGAGCGATAGTTCGAAAATATTCATAATCAAAAATCCTTTTGGCATAGCAAAAACTGAAACATCATATCTTATCTTATCAAATCAGAACAAATACCATGTTTAACCCCCGTGGTAGGGTTGTGCAAACCCCGGTAGCTAACCGAGCAGAAACAGAATGTGAATCTTCCCCTCATTTATTCTCGGAGCCCCGAGTGTGCACATAGGAAAGACCACGCAGAAAACCACTTTGTTTCCAAAGTGGGTGCACCAGAAACAGAAACGTTGGTACCAACCCGAACAGAGGCCACAGTTTTACACCCGTGATGAGGTCAGAACGGAATAGAAACAGAAACAGAATGTTATGCCAGAGGTTTTTAAAAATCACATCAGATCATATCAGAGTACAGAAAATCTTCAGAACAGAACAAAAATCACATCACAACATAATTTATGCACAAATTTCATATTCGCTCTATTTTTCAGAGTTCAGAAACAGAATGTCAGAAATAAGCTCATATCTACACCAGTCATGACAGAAAATAATTTCTTCTTAAACAGAATCTCATGAGTAATGCAGAACAAATAACTGAGGCAGTTCAAATTTATTTTCATAACAAAACATGTCTATTTTCCAAAAATAACCTCAGCTCATTTTATTTTAAATGCAAAGTCTAGCATAGGAACCCCGCTTACCTGAACTTCTTAGCTTTTTTTTTTTCGAAATTCCTCAAACGTCGGACAATAATTAATCGTCACCTATAAAATAATCACGTAATTCCCATAAATTTCCAATTAATCACGTATTTTGATATTTAATCTTAAGCTTATAAAATAACCTATTTAATTCCTCAAAACCTAAAATTACCAATCATCACTTTCTAAAATCGTCAATGCCAAATTAATACTATGACTAACACATTTAAAATCTAGACCTATTTATTAATGAAAACAACCTATGAAGTTTAATACTAAGTAATATAAATATCCCAAAATATTTTAAAATAAACCATAACTATTAATAAAAAGACTAAAATATATCTAAAATGTAGAAATAACAATACAACAATATTATTTACTCTTAACAAAAATCTTCACTTAATAACATATTAAAAATAGTTTTCGGTAATCATAAATAAATAATAGGTTACTAATACAGAATAAAAATAAAGCCCAAAATATAAGCAGTGAAGGGCATTACGGCAATTTGAAGACAAACCAAAATAAAACCTACGTAACTGAAAACATGCACGGCGGAAACTACCCAAGGGAAACCGAGGCGCGACGGTTGGCTGGAGGGACTGCAGTGGTGCGGCAGAAGAGCAGGAGCGCGGCGAAGCTTCCGTCGAGCAGCACTGGGCACGAGACAAAGAGAGGGAGAGGTGAGCGAGAGAGGGCGGAGAGAAAGCTCGGCGTGAAAGGGGACGAAAACTCACCGTGGGGCAGCAAGGCTTGCGACGGTCTGGGGTGGCTATCGTCGGTGGCACGACGAGGCGTGGCTGAGGTACTGGATTACGGGTTCCCTTTGCGCCGCGGAGGAGACGCCCGAAACTGCCGTGCTTGCGGGAGCAACCAATGCTCTGTTTTTCAGACTCAAAACAGAGGAGTTTTGACTCACTCTGTAGATGGTTGTTTCTAGTACTCTGGTGGTGGTGCAGGTCGAGTACAGCGGAGAAGCTGGGCTCTAGTGATGGCCAAGAGGAGGTGATGCACGGCGAGGTGGAGTTGTGATACGTGGAGATGCAAAGCATGCACGGTTGCGTTGATTTCGTTTGGGAGGGCAGCGTGAATTCTGGTTGGTGCACGGTGAAGATGGGTCAACTGATCTGAGGCTCATGAGGGGTGCACTTGTGGCGGTAAAAGGGACGACGGAGGGTTGGCTTATGTGGGGTGACTCTCGGTATGGGAGTGCAAGCAACCGAGGGAGTGGAGGCTGAGGAGGAAGAAGAAGAAGAAAAATATATATATATACTGGACTAAGGTTTCGCGTAGGAGGGCAGCGGCGGAAGCATCTTCGAATATGGAGGAACAAGAAAAATAAAACCCTAGAGAAGTAGACGCGTGAGCGGATGGGGATGAACGTGTGAGCATGCACGACGTGAACGAAAAGAGAAACAAAAAAAAAAAAAAACTTACGGGAAAAGAGATAAGGACCGGAAAAGAAGGAAAATAAAAATAAGAAACATGCGGGAAAACATAACGTGTGAAGAAAATAAAATAAAATAAAATAACTACTCCAGTTTGTAAAATAAAAACTTAAAATACCAAGCTCCAATAAATAAAAAAAACAAAAAAAACAATCTAAAGTCCAACTACACAATTTTGGGTCCTGGTGCTACAGGGCTTCATGGGGATTGGGTGGTGATGGAGGTGGCATGGGGTGGTGGCTCAGCCATGGGCAGAAGGATGGTTGAAACTCAACCAACTTGGTTCCCATCCAACTAGTGCCCAATAAGGTGAAATCGGTTTTAGTATTTTGGTTTGGTTTTTGAAACCAAATTTGTCCAAGGCTTCTTCTGGGTCTAAAGGGATCATATGAGGAGTATTTAAAGACCATAGTGCCCTTTAGAAAAAAATACAAAAAGATTGGGCTTAAGGGCAAAATAGTTCATTGCACACAAAGGGCACACATGTGTGCTGATTGGTGTAGTTTGGGTTTTTGATATGTCATTTCTTCTAATGACATGTGTGGAGGTTTAACTAGGGTACTAATATGATCTAAGAATGATGTAATTGAATAATGAAACAAGAAAATTTCAGATAAAAAAGGCTAAAATGATTAAGAAAAATAATTAAGCTCCAAAACATGGTTTAAAGATCACTAATCATGGGTAAGTTGATTAACGACGTTAACCCAATTTCAAAACTTAATTTGGGTACTTAGGTATGGGCTTGATGAAACTCATGGTATGGTTTATTGGGCTTCAAATTGAAGAGTGAATAAAAGCAAAACAAGGATTAGGGCTTTGTGGGGCTTAAAAGGGCCATGAGTGTGGGTTAATGGTCCAAGGGCAGGGTTTGAGTGGATGGCAGGCCTTGTTTCCAGATTTTGAGGGATTAAGAGAGGCCTCAAGATCCACAAACATGGGGCTCGAAAGACTTACCTTGACATAATTGGGTCATGGGTCAAACCTATACCATGTTTGGCCTAAAATGCCTTATGCCTTCCTAATACTTGGGCCAATACTATCCTACGAAGATTTGTTCTCCTATGAGGCTTGGTTTAAGGTTTCTAGGGCTTGGCCCATAAATGTCTAAAGTTCTAAAGGCCTTAATAGGATTACTAAAGGGCTTGCTTCTCAAATCCTTTATGCTTAATAATTAATGACACTAAGTGCCATGATCTAAATAAATCTAACTATCTCCATGGAAATAAATAAATAAAATAAACAAACAAAATAATGTAATAATAATAGTAATAAAAAAATAAAAAGAATATTTAAAGCCCAAAATCATAAGCTTAATCTAAGGGCGTTTAAAGATTAATCCTAATGGTTAATTAAGTGGGGTGTTACACAATCTATGACACCCTCAGATTCCGTTTGGAATCGGACGGACATTTGAAACTTCAGGATATGCAATACAAGGTTACCTGCCCTCGTTCATGACATATAAGATGCAATGTTCCTAACATGCATCTCGCATTGTGCAATATTCACAGCGGATAATTTTTTTCTTTAGCAATACTATGCATCAAACTGAAAATATCCCAAATACTTAAAACATACTTTATACAAAATGATATACTAAACAACTAAGATCATAATGCTAGTCCAAAATGGCTATGATCAAAAGAGTACTGGAGATTCAACTCCATAGTACAAGTAGTAATTTAAGTTAACTACTATATTAACATTGATGTCGTATCATCGCTCAGTCGACCGTGTCTAGTTGGTCGAATCTCAGTCCTCCTTCAAAACCTGCAACAAGATCTACCATTTGGGGGGGGGAATGGTAGTTGAGACTCCACAGTGAGATTTGATTGTAAATCTTAGTAAGTTAACATGAAACTTCTACACAGGTTAATGATATATGCATGGCAGTAAATGTATGAATGCATAATCAAAGTCAATAATAAGCATAACATAAGTTGACATAACATGGCATGAAATAATAAGCATAACGTGACTTGGCAAAACATGGCATGAGCTGACATAACTTCAACTTCAACTGAACTGAACTTGACTTGGTTAAACTGAACTGGACTTAAACTGAGATTTGACTTGACGTGACCTCAACTTGAGCTGACTTAGACATGAATGTGAACTGATACATGACGTAACATGAGACATGACTTGAACGTTAAATAAGTGACCATACGGGTGCTACACGGGTCCCCTTAAGCCGTGTGTCCCTGCCGATTACCGCATCACAACACAGGTATTTATACTAGTTGTGAGTGCGTTAATACATACTCCACGGTTGTTGTGGCTCCCTGTATTCTCTATGTCACAATTGCTGTGTCTCACGTAGTGTATGCTACACAGTTGTTGTGGCCCCACAAGTTGTTTGTGCCACAATTGCTGTTGACACAAGTAAAATAAATATGGCTCCATCTGCGTTAGGGCCTGGCGCATTACGGTGACCATCTAGTTAGGCCCCATTCGCAACCTGTGGATTGTATTTCGTCAACCCAGAGAATTTCACACCTATTTAGTCACTCCAATGTGAACAAAGGAGTTCCATTAGGATATTACTGGATCCTAGTGCTTAGGGTCATGATTGACATGAATAATTTGACATGATTGTTCTCGAATACATAAACTGTAACAGATAATATTTTGTAACATGGCATAACATGTAACAGACAATATTTCATAGCATAGCATAATGTGTAGCAGTGGATATTACATGACGTGACATACATGTAATAGATGGCATACATGACATGACATACTTGCAATAGATAGAAATACGTGACAAAATATATTATGTAACATTTCTCATGTATTTTGCATGATAACTCCAAAAATCATCCATGTAAATTTTGTCCAAAACTCAAACATCAACTTAGAAAAATTTAAAACGAAACACAACTATGGAAAACTCAGTATGGCCAAAACATCCATAGGTCATTCTCTTGATTTTTGTTGCAATTTCTTCCAACTTCAAAACTCATGATTAAAACAAAATTTAGCAACACAGATCTTCCTACTCTAAGTTTAAAAACATACTTCAAACATCCATTAAGAAAAAAACTAATCATCAACACCAAACTTTTGTAGAAAGACCCAGACTTTTTAACAAAAAGGCAAACCATTGAATCACAAGTTTTGACCTTAATCAAAACATCTCCAAGAATTCTAAAAAATAAAATCTTACATCTAACATATTCATAACATCATCCTAAGACCAACCATGCTTTAAATCACCAAAAAAAAGTCACTAAAAATCACAAAACAACACTTGGAGTTTTTGGTTCTACACTTAGTCCAAAAACATAAGCTTTTCCTTAATTAGCTTTGATCAATCTCTTGCTCCATGGCTTAAAAAGATGAGATCTTCAAACTAAAATATCACATGGTTTAAGAACGTGTCCTAAAGAAGATCCAACCATCAAACTTAAAATCACATGGCTAAAATTCAATAAAATATGGATTTAACCCAAAAACATGAAATCTTAAGTCTAACCGAAACCCTCTTGCATAGAAAAATCATATCTTTGAAACTAATACTAAATATCTTCAAAACAACATCCTAACATGCATATAAGAGGCTTAGAGATAAATGTTATTTTTATGTGATTTTTATCACTCTTTTATTTATGAAAATTGTGATTTTATTTTATTTCTACATATTTTTATTTATTTTATTGGATCTGAAGGAATGACAAAATTTAGTGCAAAAGGAGAGCATTTTAGTACAAAAGAAGAAACTACGGATCCAGACCGATGAAAGGCAGCGGGATCTGAAAAGAGCCGATGAGATTTGGGCGAGGGGCCTTGTTTCATGGGCAATAAAGAGATTTCTCTCATAAAAAGGCGAGAAGACTTACTAGGCGAGGAGACTTGTGACCAGAAAGAGCGAAGACTTGGTGACAAGGCTCTAGGTGGTTAAATTGGGCGACTAGTCTAAACGACCAACTTAAAAAAGACCAACCTAAACGACATCGTGGGCAACAACTAGAAAAAGCGAGATGAGTCTTTCATCCTAGTCGGGAGTCTTTCCACTGTAGGCGAGGAGAGGGTCATGTGGTCTTTGTGACCTCCACACCCGTTATATTCAGCGTACACGACATCTATTCGATGGGATAATTCCTCCCGCCTAGGATCAATCTACTGCTGACCACCAAATCCGAGTTTCGCAATCAATCTGTTGGTGACCAAATCCTCCCAAACCCCACAATTCAAGCCGCATATCACTGAATCTTCCATTTTAGATAATTTTGTTATTCTTGGGATAATTCATTTTATATTAACATTTATCTTTAGAAACTAATTTCCATATCTTTAGGCAAGATTTTAGCCATAGTTATCTTGTTTCCAGATTTAAATTTTGACATCTATTTAATGCTGTCTTGTGGGATGAATAGAGAAGAGTTCTGAATTGGAGTCGAGAGTTTTATGTTTTAGAGTCTGAGTCTGAGTTTAGAATTCCAGAATTTATTCTTCAAGTGTTCTTTCGAGAAGGCAGAACTGGAGAGCAGAGGCGAGAGCCTCATGCTTCATCAACCGACTTCAACGATGAACACTAGTTTTATTGTTTTTCTTTTCAATTTCATTATGAACTAATTCTATTTTCTAGAGCTTTGATATAGCCTAGCAGTTAACACATAATTTATATTCCAAATTATTTTATTTTCAATATTTCCATTATTGAGCGTTTATTCCTTCTTCTTAATACTTGCAATTTTCTAGCTAACTATTGTTCGATCTATTGAATCAGAATGAGACCGAGAGGTGATTTGCAATTAAAACTCTAGAATTAAACACCATTAGTTGAGTGAAAGCAAATATGTTTTACCGCAACTATTGTGATTTTCAAGAAAAATCGAAAAAATGTAATGAGTCTCCAATTAGTTAAATTCACATAGAGATATGGAGTTATTAGTTGGAGATATTTTTGTTATTGTTCGAGAGAAAATATTGAATAGTTAAGTGATTTTTCTCGTCAACTTGAGATAATTAGGATTCTATAAAAAGGAAGAAAAACTTGTGTGAGATTTGCTAGGTGAAGTCAAACGCTCTAGATCTATTCTTATTATTTTTTAAATCTTAATTTTAACGTTCTTTACTTCAGTTTAATTTAGATAAACCATTCTTCAAATTCTGGTTTTCCAAATAGTAATTAATTTAGTCAATTTCAATACTCAATAGCATAATTATTCCTTGTGGGTTCGAAATCCGTTTTCTTTAAAACACTTTACTACTTGTTACGATTCTGTGCACTTGCAGATATATTTTTATGCAAACACTTACGATCATCAAATAAAAATACCAAAGTCATTGGAGTAAGATTAAACCATGAAATATTCAAACTTTCTCAAAACAAAAACTATTTTGCCACTTCCAGTATCTAAGTCGATATCTAAGAAAATCTTTCATCAAAAGCTTTAGTCGTGCAATAAATCCTCAATGAACATTCATAAACACTTGTTAAAAACATGCCATAAAATTCTTGAACCAAGATATGTCCATTAGCTTGGTCAAAAACTCCAAAATATAACACACTCTCCAGTTTAAGGCCCAAAATGACCTTTACATGGTTAAAACAAATTTTTACTGACCAAATAACCACGAAAAGAAACACATAATATATCCACGAAAACTAAACTCAAAGACAAACAATTTTAATGAGGAGTCATTGCAAGAAAATATTTACAAAGAGTCGAAAAGTGCCATGCAAAATTACTTAGAAGACTGCCCAAAAGAGCTCTTTTGGGTTTCTCTCTAAGAAGGGGGTGAAGAAGTTATAAAATGAAGTGAAGTGTGTCTTGCCCTACTTTAGGATTCTGGAGGGGGGAGGTACGGGCTTGAATGATCATTGATTGGAGGTGCATATGTCACATAAAGTGAAAAATAGTGAGGGGCAAGGACTGTCTGCTGCTGCCATGAGGTATGGAGGGTGATGAGGTGGGTTTCACATCAAGGCACTATTGGGTGCAGCCAAGGGCACTGGATGGCCTGCCATGTGGGGGTGGAAACTACTTCAAGACGTTTTGCCAAGGTGGCCAAATTCGTGGGCCTTGGTGGGCCTGAACCAAGTGAGCTTCAATTTGGAGTTTAGAGAGGGTTTGGGATGCTATCAAGCCCAAATATAATTTTTCTTGGCCCAATCAAAATTCCAAGGTTTAAAGCGTTGGATAATGATGTCATAATATGAATTTGAGAAATTAATAGCATGTGAAAGTGATTTAATCAAGTGATTAAACACAATACTAGAAATTGGATCAAATAGGATTTGGAGGCCAACTTTAGGGTTTGGGAAAACCGTTTAGTGTTTTAGTTTTCAACCAAGTTTTTGGGGTTTCAATTGGATTTCAATCATTTAGGATTTTACTAGGGTTGAAACCCTCTTTGGTTTGGCACAATTTGATTGAATAGATGGAAAATAGGGTTTTGCTTAGGTGGAATGATCTCACACCTTGATTTCTTCACAATTCATCTCATTGTTCCTCTTTGTGTCAAGTGTCCAATACTATTCACCAAGTATGGCTAAGATCCTACCAAGTGTCCAAATAAAACTTCTCTAGCCTGATTTGGACATTCCACACTGTGATTTTGAAAACACTGGACTAAATGCTACTATAGAGGTTACTATTCACTCTGAGAAAGTGAAACATAAACTTTGCACTATAAAATCCTAAATATTCATACAAACCTAACCGTACAATTTGTTTATTGAAATTCAATCCCGAAGTGCCTCGAAATAAGCAAAACGCATTCTCGAACAAGCGTTTCATCCAAAAACTGAAAATGAGATTATTGCGCCATAAAATCCTAAATAATCAACTGAGTCTAATGGTATAGACCATATCTCGATCTGACACTTCTAACTACATCAAATAAATAAAATCACAATAATGGCACCATAGTGACTAATAACTCTAGCTATGCTGACATATTAAAACATACGTGATTGGTCGAATCGTGAAAACTTACGGTGTTTTCACGAGGTTCCTAAAGCCTATAGAAATTCCACCATTGAATTTCTAGCGGACTGTTACACAATCCCCCACCTTCTACCACCTGGAAAAACCTTCCAAGAGTGACTCATGACATGCATAAAACAACCATGAAGAGAGGACAAGAGGGTGTGAGTCAAGGAATGATCAAAACTGTCCAAGGATTTCAGCCTTGAACCCAACAGCTACTATATGCTTGATGTCATATACCTTTTTTCTTTTCTTCCTTCTAATGATGCACCATGGCAGCACCTGCACTCTCTCCTTGCATGGCAGCACATGAAAATGAAGAACACCATTTGATTTGGGTCACTATTTACTTGCACAAGGTGATGCAACCAAGCTGAAAAGTCAAACTCCTTCACCATCGCCCACTTCACCCAATCACCATGAACCAAGGCCAACATCCCCTCCCCTCTTGAAGCCTATAAAAAACCCCTCCACCCCCTCATTTCTCCACACCGCATCTCCAAGCTTCCTCTTGAGATCTTGAGAGCTTCCCCTCCCTTAATGAGTCATATTGAGAAACCGAGTGTTCTTGGGAAGTTTTTTTGAGAGTTCTTGTGTTGGGAGCTTTAGAGGGCCACGAAAATTGTAATTTTTCTTGCCATAGATCTTAGATTTCATGTTGTGTTTTGCTTTTAAGTGTTGGAGTGATTTTTGGATGTGTTCAAGAAAGCTTACCATGCTTAAATCAAAACCAAGTTCATTAAGGTTGTATTAAGTGTTTAGATTGTTTTAAGTGGGAATTTTAGCTATAGCATGCCTTAGCATATTTTGATATGATGTTTTAATGTCTTAGAATGATCATTGAATGCTTGGTTTTGAGATTAGAAGCATGCCATGATAGGTTTTAATTCTATGTTGTGTTGATCATCCAAGCATGCACGGTTTGATTAAATTAAACTTAACTTATGGAATTTTGATTTATTTCAACTAGGCTTGAAATATGAGCATTTATAAAACATTGTGATTTGGATAAGAAGGGAAATGCATGGTTTAATTACAGTTTTTGAAACTTTTCTTGATGAGTAAGAGATCATGCATGCGTAAGGACTAGTTTAATAGAGATCAAGGTTTTTAGCCTTGATTAAGTGTTGGGTTGAACTTGTTCAGTTAAGATTAAGCTTTTAACATTTCATGAAGGATTATAGTAATTATTTTTAATTAAAAAAATTGAATATGCATGCATTCATAAGGATCAATAGTTGAAATTACAGTTAGGTAACTAGAATGCATGCCACGAGTTGAGTGTATTTGGACTAGTTCCACTTTTATTTTTGGAATTATAAGGGCATATATGGTTTTAGAATATGAAAAATATGGGGTTTATGAAGTTTGGTTAAATTTGAAGCTTATTTGTAAATAGTGAAAAATTAGGGCCTTAGTGGAAATTTTTGAAAGTTTAGGAGTATTTTTGTAAATACTCATTTTTTAAACTTTTTGATTATAAACATCTTCTGTAATAGTCCAAATCTTAACTTAGTATGATTTTGATTACAGCGCTATGATTTTTCCAAACTCAAGTAGTTTGTAAGTTGGCTTCTAACTTATACCTTGATAAGTTATTGATAAATGTCACATTCATATTATAATTGTGATTTTGAGCATGAAACACCATGTTATATGATACATTGAGTACATGACAACTTGCCTACATGACATGTGACATTTCACCATTTTTTAGCATATTGCATATAAATGTCATTTTCACATGAAAGCTTCAAATATGCACATGTGATGATCTACATTTTTCAAGCATAGCATGAAATTAATTTTTGCCATGACCCCAAAGGCTAGGATGGGAAATTATTCAAGTGGAACTCCTCTGTCAACTCTGGAGTGAGTAAAAATGGAGTGGTAACCCCCTTTGTTGATGAAGAACTGTCAACGGGCTTTGAATGTGTTCTTTTAAAGAACGTCAGAGTGAAGTCAAATGTTATGACACCCAAGACTGGTGGGTGTACATGTTATGATGATATTATGTTATGTTACCAATGCATTGAGAACGAGTCTGAAGACAACGTTGGTTAAACGTGAGTTGTACTACGATCACCAATATGTACTCACAATGCATATGGGGAACTGTGATGATACTTGTTATGATGTTAATGTTATGATTAAATTTGAAGTAGTAATAATGATGAAACGTTATGATGAAATATATGTTTTTTTTTACAATTGAAGTGAAAAATGTTCTCTGTAAGAAATTGTGTGTCTCTGTTTTTTGATGTTGAAGAATTTGGATTGGAGACATATACTGATTTGTTTGCATCATACGCATTTCATATTTATCATTCATCATGCCTAATTTATCTTTGTGCACGTTGGTTGTCTAACTTACTGAGATTTCAAATAAATCTTATCCCTTGTGGACCCACTCTGGTAGTCCCACTACCATTCCCCCCGGAATGGTAGAAGTTGTATTAGGACCTAACAAGGACGGACTAGATGGACTAGTGGATCCGATTGATTGAAGAAGAGCCGGTTCTCAACGAAAGATTGGACCTCATTTTGATGTTTATGGCTCAAACCTTTTGTGCATCTGAACGCTTGAAGCTATTGATTTAGTTATGGAGACTTCTTATCATAAATAATTGTACTAAGATTATGCTACCTTATGATCTGAACTTGTGATGGTTATGAAAGATATTGGGATGTTTTAGTTTATTCTGACATAAGTTTTATTTAGTCAGCCTTATTTCACTGCATTTATTTCATACTGCTAGATGCATTTATAGGATGTATTGCACATTGACTGTAATGAACGGGAGTATGTAACTTTGTGTTACATGTGTCGATGCTCTAAGTCTTTGTTCCATCCCAAGCGGAGGTTGGGGACGTCACAATAATCATTCTGATTGTCTGAGTATCTCTAACGAAATATATTGGGCAGAATCATTCTAATTGGTCACTATTCCTAACGAAATAGCTGGCGAAATCATTCTGATTGTCAAAGTTCATATTTAGTTTCATGTTCAGTTCATGTTAAGCTCAATTCATATCACGTTCATGTCAGTTATAGTTCATATTTAATTAATCTGTTATTTATGAACAAAATTCCAAGTTCATGTTCAAGTTAGATTCAAGTTTCAGTTACATGTTTAGTTTAATGTTATGTTATTTCATGTTTAGTTCAAGTTCATGTCAGTCTCAAGTTCATGGCAATTCAATTCAAGTTATGTTAGCACGTGTGATACTGTTTGCAAGTCACGTCACCTTTATTCATCTTCATGTCAGCATTCCTGTTTTTACTTTCATGTATGCATCTGTACACTGCTATTTAAAGTTATTTGTTAACTTACTGAGATTTGTAATCAAAACTTACTTTGTCGTCCAACCTACCATTCTCCCCGGAATGGTAGATCATGTGTTTGGATCAAGTGACACAACCGATAGTCGACTAGAGGAGATCGATTAGGCGTCAATGCAACGACACAGAGCTTATAGCCTTAATGCTCCTTTTTATCGATAGTAGGTTGGCTTCCTTGGCCGAGTTGCGAGAGATACTTGAAGGACTAGCCTAGTATATTTTAGTAGTCTTTACATGTACTTAAGGAGTGTTATCTCTAGTACTCATGATGTTATAGATCCTTAGACATACACTATAACTTTTGAATGTTTGTTATGTGGATTTTATGAAGTATGTTTATATTTTTGGGATATGTTACGTCTGGTACATAGTATTACTCAAAGAAAATAATTATCTGCTGCGAATATTGCATATTATTAGATGCACACAAAGTGTATTACATCTTTAATTGTCATGAACAGAGGCAGGTAAGCTTGTGTTGCATGTCCCGATGCTTCAGAGTTCACCAAATCCAAAGTAGAATCTAGGGGCATCACACTTACTATAGCAGTTAGAATCTCCTCTGATGGAAAATTCTTCAACAACACGTGTTGCATCCCTTCCAAAAGTGAGTCCACCCTTGTGGATTCTTCAACGCCTTTAGAACCAGATTTACGACTTAGTGCATTGGCGACTATGTTTGCCTTTCCCGTGTGATACTTGATGGTTTCCAACTGTTGAACCCAAGGTTTCAAGCCTCATATAATTACATATCTACATATGGATTTTGATGATAACAAATGAGTTCAAGTATAAAGGAATCTCAAACTCAAGTTGTCTGCACAATGAAGCCAAGCACATCAATGAACCAAGCATGAGCAAGAAACTGAACTAGCTCACAAATGAAGCTCTTAGAGTAATTTTGTACATCTCTTGATAAAATTCAAAATTAGATTAAAGCTCAAAATTAATCTTTTATCATAAAGCATCAAATTACATTTTACACATGTGCATGACATATTTAAAAATTAAAAGTTTGAAATTTGAATTTTTGAAAAATGATTGATTGTCATCTTTCACATGTGCATGTTTTTGTTCGAAAATTTTCAAAAGTGAATGATGTTGTCTTTGACAATTTCAAGTAGGAAAAACTTTGATTTGAATATTTTGAAAAGTGAATAATGTTGTCTTTGACAATTATGAAAAGCAAAACTTTGATTTGAATATTTTGAAAAGTGAATGATGTTATTTTTGATAATTATGAAAAATAAATCTTTGATTTGAAAATTTTGAAAAGTGAATGATGTTGTTTTTGACATTTGAATCTTTTTAAATTTGAAAATGAAGTCTCATATGTCTATAAATAGCTCATTTGAGATCTTCAAAAATAGATAACAATAACAAGAGCATACGTACATCATTGCAAGTTTTACAACATTCATTCAAAGCTTTCACCCTTGTTCATTTTGAGAGAGATATAGTTTGCGCTGTATCATTTTTATTCCACTCATTGAAGAGTATTTTTTGATAACCTACCCACTATCATTTCTTGTATTAGTAAAAGGGTTTGTATGACCCTTGTACGTGTAGAAGGTGTTCTACACAGGGAATAGACGTTGAATCACCACATGTAAGGTGATTGCAAGTGTAGAGGGTGTTCTACACGAATTCTTTGTAGCGATACTGATCAAAGGTGTAATAGGTTTCTATCTCCAATTGGAGGAGGTAGAATAGTGAATTTGGGAATTTTCTTTCTCTTTTCCCTACTCTTTATATTTATTACTACTTCGTATTTTATTCATATTTTATATTGTGTAATTGACCTTATAATTGCAGACTTTTAAATACAACCCAATTCACCACCCTCTTGTGTTAGTCATATGGGCAACAAGTGGTATCAGAGCGAGGGCTCTTTTTACAAGATTAACTATCTTTTGAGTTAAGATCTTATGACTAACATTGCAACTACATTTGGTGAAGGCCAATTTAGCAGTCGACCTCCACTATTTTGGAGATGCGTTATAAATGGACCTTGTATCCCAACAAAAGTTGTTGATGGAGTAAAGGTCAAAAATGAAGAAGAAGAGTTCGATCGTGAAGACGATAGAATTACAACATTGAATTCAATGGTTATAAATCTCCTATATAATTCTCTCAATGGGAATGAGTTCAATAGAATAATGACTTGCAAGACGGCAAATGAAATTTGAGATAACTTGGAAGTTACTTATGAAGGAAATTTGCAAGTTGAGGAATCGAAAATTTATATTCTTACTCATGATTATGAACTGTTTAAAATGAATGATGATGAATTTATTTCTAGTATGTACGCTCGTTTCACTAACATCATAAACAACTTTATAGCTCTTGGCAAAGTCCATTCCAACGTGGAGATAGTAAGAAAAATTCTCAACTTTTTGCCAAAACGCTGGGAATCAAAAGTGAAGACAATTCTTGAAGCTAGAGACCTCAAGAAACTCGAAGTAAATGATCTGTAACAACCCCACCCCAGAAAGGGTGGAATCACTACGTACATACATGTCCTTTCTTTTCTAGAAATATGCGATCAGCATGAACATGACACACGTGTACTCTAAATTTTCAATCTAATAAAGGGGAATACCTGATAGACATTCTATTCAAACATTCATCCATAAGAGACTCTCAGAGTCCATCATACGTTCATAAAAACAAAACTGTCCTAGTTAGGAAGGGACTTCATCCCTACCATACATACAACATCCATAAACATAACCCATAATCCATGCAAAGTCGAACCTATAGGGAAGACACTAAGCGTTTATCTCTCTCTCTGCAGTAATGCCTTGCTCCCCAGCCTCTTCGTCATTTCCTGGACGTTTAAAACATAAACACTTTTTTTTTTGTATATAGAACCCCGATTTTATTGAATGCCCTCGCTTATGGCAGAGGAATACCCTGTTAACAAACAGGATCCATGGGATTTACAAATATTCAAGAAAAACCATCTCAGGCATCAAAACCAGAAACCAAATCAACCCTATATAGTAAAATAAATAAGTAACTCAATAATTCCAATCAAACATGCCTAATAATGAACGAAAAACAAATAAAACGATTATTTCCTTATAGATGGGAATCCCAAAGCATCTAATCTAATAATACCCCTCAATAGCCTCAGTAAGCAATTACCTGATACAAAACTCCAATTTAGCCCCTCTTCTCCTTTCCTTGCCAAATAATTTGCGGCTTGGTTACCTTCTCTGAATTGATGCACCACTTGGAATTGAACACCATCCAGTTCTTGAAGAAAGGAATCCTAGTAATCCCAAAGATACCATAAATTACAGCATCTGTTCTTCACCCAATCCACCACTACCTTGGAGTCACATTCCAAAATAACATGTCGACAGGCCATTTCTTTACATAACCATACCCCTTGAAGTAAAGCTCTTAATTCAGCCTCGTTGTTGGTGCCAAATCCATACTAAGCAGAAAAATGCACCATTATCCGATGGTCCCTCAATACTCCACCCCCACCATAATTTCCTGGATTCCCATGACAACTACCGTCCACATTTAACTTCCACCAGCCAAGAGGAGGCTTCAACCATACTACTTGCTGCGGTTTCTGCTCTATCCGGATGTTATTTCTAATATCCAAGGCATGCAAGATCTGCTTATCAATTAGAGATAGCTTCTTATCATCCATATCATTAACCAATTTCCTGAACCATGACCGAATTGCTCTCCAAACATCCATTACATTAACCTGAGCACCCTTCATCCAAGATTGGCATCGTCTTCTCCACAAACACCACGTGAGGATGCTTGGTAACAAGCCAATTAATATACATACCCCTTTTACTTCCTTCTTTCGCACACACCATCCAGGCCTCAACTAGGTGCCACCAAGTTCTAGATTGCAAATAGGAAATGCCTAAAGCCAAGGAAGCTGTACGCCATACCTATTCTGCGACCTGTCCTGTAGCAAGAATGTGATCCAACGATTACGTTTATGGTGATGTACAACAATCACACTTTGAAGCCATAGCCACTCCATGTGACTGCACCCTTGTATCTGTAGCTAAACAACTAAACCGAGCCCGCCACATACAAAGTGATATTTTCTTCGGCTAGTGTTTGCTCCATATCCAATCCATCCAAGCATGATGATCTTCCTTCACTCGAATTAAATCCCAAGCACTGGCTATAGTAAACCGTCCATCCAGCGTGGGTTTCCATATTAACACATCTTGCCCAGGCCTACCTGCACCAATTTCTTGGGTCATGTCGTCCGCAATCTCCGCACGACCTAGTTACTCAAGCAGGTCAAAATTCCAAGTCTCACCAACCCAAACGTCCTTAATTTGCAAGGAAGGGCTGCCAATCACATCCACCATATTGCATAATTGTAAACCATCTGTCAAACCAAAAAGATGCCCTACCCTCCTTAACTCTGACTTTGGTAGCCTCATAGCCATCCGGAAGAACAGAAACAATTGATTTCCAAAGTCTCGAGCTGTTCCTTCGAGCTACTAACAAAGAAGCATGTTGACCTCTTCCATACTTTGACACCATGAACCAAGACCACAAAGAGTCCATCGATAAAATATGCCAAGCCAATTTCATGCACATCGCTCATTGATTCTCCGAAAAATCCCTCAAACCCAGACCGCCCTCCTCTGTTGGCTTACTGTTCTAAGACCAAGCACACCACTTCGTTTTTGCTTTCACATTGTTCTCTCCCCAAAAGAAGTGGATAGGATGGAATTAATTTTTTTTAGAACAATATGAGGGACATTCATCACAGCCAGTAAATGGGAAGCCATACTGGATAACACATGCTTGAGCAATATCAACCGCCCCCTTGTGACAACAATCTCGCCTTCCACTCTGCAACCTTGGCCCGAATTTTCACTACCAGTTGGTCTAGATGAACTGCTTTCAATCTACCACACACCAACAGAACCCCCAGGTACGTGACTGGGAAATTACCTGGCGCATACCCGATAACCTCACCAGACCACATTGCCGAGCTGCACTAATAACGGGCAAGGTGTAAATTGCCGATTTCTCTCTACTAACTCGCTGGCCAGACCATTTTTCATAGCAGAATAAAATGCTCCCCAGTCGTCTCAGAGATCTCTTTTCACCATTTAGGAAAATTAAAATATCATATGCATATAACAAATACGACACCAGAGGGGCCCCTATAGGATGATAATACATGGCAATGCGACCCTCTTCAAATTCTTTCCGAAGGAGCCTCGAAAGAACTTCTTGCATTAATATAAATAAACGTGGCGAGAGCAGATCCCCTTGCCGAAGTCCTCTCTTAGGCTTGAAAAAACCCTTATACGACCCATTCATCACCACCGAATACCAAGGGGAAGCTACACATTCCTTTACCAAGTTGCAAAATTGTTGCAAGAAACCAAAACTAACAAGGGCATTAAGTAAAAAATCCCAGTGCACCCAGTCATATGCCTTCACCATGTCAAGCTTCACCATAACATTTTCGCCAACCATTTTTGTATTCAAAGCATGAATCATCTCTTGAGCCAGAGAGATGTTCTAAAACATACTATGGTCCGGAATAAAAACCCGTCAAACAGTTCACAAGGATCTTTGAAAAAATCTTATATTCCACTGAAAATAGGCTAATTGGCCGAAATTTTTCAAACCTCTTAGGATCCAGCACTTTTGGAATTAGCACAATATATGATGAAGTATAAAACCTTGGTAACGCAGAACTTGCAAAAAAATCCCTTGCTACCTCCACCACCTCTTCCATCACAATATGCCAACAAGAAATATAGAAAGAGGATCCATACCCATCCGGGCTTGGACTGTTGTGCTGTTGGATTCTGAAAACCGCATTCTTCACTTCCTCTTCCGATGGCAAACAACATAATTCTGAGTTGTCATCCACAAACATTTCCAGGCCCAAAATCGGAGACAGATCCGCAGGCTCAATTTTCAGTATCTCAGTAAGGAATTTTGTGAAATAATCCATAACCCCAAAGTGAACCTGCTCTGGAGAATCCAGTAGCATGCCATCCTCCAGACGCATCTGAGAAATGACTGCTCCATGCCTCCGCCGAGATACTACTACATGAAAAAACTTGGAGTTTTGATCTCCCTCCTTCAGCCACTTCTTCTTGGCTACTTGGGCTACACGGGTCTCCTCTCATTTCTCCCAAACATCAATCTCCAATTTAGTTACTAGATAATCCGCTTTCGTTTCTTCTGAATATTCAAATTGTAGTTGGGCCTCCAATACTGCAAGCCTCGCTTCAAGATCCTGCATGTTGTTTTCAATTCGTCCAAACACATTTTTATTCCGAGTGCGCAGGTCCATCTTAAGACCCTTCAACTTTGCCGACAGTTTCACCAAACCCGATCCCGACGTAGGCTGCCCCCATATCTCCTTTACCAGGCAATGAAATGAATCGTGAGAGCACCACATTTTTTGAAATCAAAAAGGAGAGGAACCATACCTCGTATTAATACATGATAATCTCACCACCATGGGACTGTGATCCGAAGACTTATGTTTAATATACTCAACTTCCTCCATATTGAACCTTTCTGAAAAAGCCATATTCAAAAGAACTAGATCGAGTCTCACCCACTTTCGAGCAGTCCCCTCCTGCCCATTGCACCAAGACAGAGCATTGCTATGGTAGTTGAGTTCCACTTGGCCGCAAGCATCAATACTCATTAAAATGATCCATAGCTTGGGCAGCTCGGGGGCTTCCACCCACATGTTCCCGATCCTCCAGTATAATGTTGAAATCACCCATAACAGCCCACTGATGACTATTGGACCGACATGCCACCAGACTCTCCCACAGGCTTCTTAGATCCAAATGAGTGCACTTAGCATAGATGAAGGATACGAGAGTCCGTGTACCCTCTAGCAGAAACCATCTTGTCACCATCTGATTAGAAACACTAACACCTCAAACTCAAAAGGGGCTCGCCACAAAACCCAATCAACTGACTAAACACGGAAGCTTGTCTTCTCTTGCAAAAGGCTCAAAGAGAGAGATAATGTATCCATTATTTTTCCGAGTCAAACTATGCAAAACACATAGAGAAGTACCCAACCCCCTTATGTTCCATGTAATGATGGAATATGCCATAGATTAAGTTTAGTAGTGCGGGTAGAAACCCACTGAGATTGACGAACAACTATATTTTTCCTTTTGAAGCTCGAAACAGAGTTCTTCCCATTATTAGACTCATATCCCTTTTGTTTAGCCAACCCAAAAACATTTTCCTCCTCTTCCCCATCAGTACCATACGAGACAGGATCCGATGGTACTTCTAGAGGTCTCAGATGACACTCCATATCAAGAACTTCTGATACCATCACAACAAGATCACGATCCCCACTACTCTGCAACTTGGAAGCATCAACCAGAATAAAATCCGTAACAGGACAAACGCCCCTCCCATTGTCATCTGCGAGCGGCACTCTCTCTATATCACTAGTATTCACCATATCGTCTATTTGGATTGAAGAATGCTCTTCCACCTTCTCTTCATTTTGTGGCCCCTCCAACAGTTTCCTCGATGAACTCTCAGGATCATCCCTTGAACCCTCCATGTCATCCTTCCTAGGAGCCAGCACATCCTTTCCTTCGACTATCACCTCCTCATCTACGTTATTTTCTTGATTTTCCTTCATCACTTCACCTGGTTCCTGATCCTCTTGGAAACTTTTCTTCTTTTGATTCTCTTGCCATATTTTCTTTACCCCCCCTTGGCCACATCTCTTCCCTTACGCGATGGTCCTTCACCAGCCCAGCATATAACGGAAGTGTGCCCTTGTCAATAGCATTTTTTACAGTAGAACCCTGGCCGTTCATACCAAACCTCCTGCCAAAATTTTTTATTAGCCACCACTATTGGAAAACTCTGCACCGGCCCCCGATGCTCTAGTTCTATGAAGCGTTGCATTATCAATACCCAGAAACCTCCCAACGTCAGAATTTGCAACATATTCGTTCGATACATATGAAGTGGCAATCCTAGCAGAAAAATCCACTGAGGCGCTAACGTTGATTCTTTTCGAAGATCAAAATCCTTTGTCCATCGAAAAAGCCTAAAGACAGAGCTAGCAATCAAACGGCCTTCTCTTGCCCAACCATGCACAAAAATCTTGCTCAGATTGCATCTTCACCAAAACAAGGTAATCATCCATCCCACTAATCGTCAGAATCTCCAATAAACCCCATGATTTAATGATTGCCAAGCGAATATCATCAATCGTAGGCTTAATACGCACAAACTTTATGACAAGAGCAAAACTGAAATCCTCTGCTGCTTTCGACATCTCTGGTTCTGTAAAAATGAACCCAGGCTCCCCATCCACATCCACTGCGTATCTCATCGGAACCTTGAACGAGGAAGGCGCCATAGCCTTCGATACCACTTGTACAGAGGACAAAGTCCCGCCATTCCCTCCAGCAACCCCCTCCGACGATGGAGGCTAGGTGAGGAGAAATCCAAGAAAGACAAGTATAGTAATTTCGAGAATTTGATTTTTCAAAATCCTCTAAGAGACTTTGACGACTATCCTAAAACATAAACACAAAGTGAGTCGAAAACTCAGTAAGTAGTACACCATGCAGTGAACATACTAGGCATCTATTCTTTTTCTTTTAAAAATGTGCATACATAAACATTTGCTAATTTGACAATGCTTTAATGCATAAACATTTTAAGGAATAAACAATACTTTCATGCATAAACATCTTTGAGAAATAACTATGCTTTCATATTTCATTTTCCCTTGGTCGAAACACACTATTATGCCCCGTGTGTTAGGGTTTGCGGTCTTCCTTTGGACCTGGATTCCGCCTATGGCCACAGGTTGGGAATCCCTTTTAGTCAGGGGGCAGCACTGGGTGCACTACCAGTACTACTTACTCTACATTGCAATCTGCCCATTCCTTTGGTACCATTTCATTCAGCCATGGCTGTTACGTATTTTCATATATTAAAACATTCATTCATTCAATCATTTCTTTCTTTCATTCATTTTATCCTTTCAGTCATTTCTTTTCAGTCCTTTTCATTTAACAGTTCATTCATGGAAAAAAACATCATTTAAAAGCATGAGCTTAAACATCATCTTTCATGGCATCCATAAAGTATCAGTTCATAGGGACATTTTAACATCAGTTCACAGGGACATTTTAAAACACTTTCTTCCTGTCATTTAAAGCATCTTACGAACATTTTAAAACACTTTATTCGCATCATTTAAAGCATCAGTTCATAGGGACATTTTAAAACACTTTATTCACGTCATTTAAAGCATCGCTTAAAGCGTAAGGCATGAGCCTCACGTCTCATTTCGTATCAAAACATTTTCATCATCTTTCTTAGTCCGATGCGTATGCATTTTTATGAACAAGATACATTTTCATACTATACTATATATAGGGATAATCAATAAGTTTCTTGAGAGAGCATGTATGAGAATCTCATGATTTAGAACCTTCGTGCATGCATTACCTTATACACATACACAATTATAATCGATAGGGTGCTTAACAGGGGCTACCAAGAAAGACTTGTACATAATATATACATTTACTTTTTCTTTAGAAGAACATTTGGAAATAGAGAGAGAGACATTCTTTCATAACAGAACTTTGTGCAAGGAGTATGGTCATAGCTACTTACCTGCGAGCTTTACTAGTGGGTTCATTTGGAATAAACACATTAATATTCATCTCACTTTAAGCTTTACTAACCGACACCCTTACACACTCACTTTAATTCCAATTTAGAATTGAAGTGTTTTCCTTATTCCATTCTCACTTAATGAGTATTATCTACAAGGTACAACCTTAGCCCATTTAGCTACCCACCATACATGGCACTAAGCCAAAACATTAAAATCCTCATTCCAAACATTGTAAAGAAACTCAGGAAAGTAAATAACAGGCTTGTTGCCCCTTTAAAGGCCATTGTTTTCTACATGAAGGATAGATGAAAATCATAGGTTAGAAATGTATAGATCGTAGGAATTTATTTAAGAAACACATTTGATAACTTTGTATAGATGAAAGGAACAAAGAATTACTACAAGTCTGAAACTTTCATCAAAGAGGGCATTTGATAACTTTGTAATATTGTATGGAAGGTAAATCCAACAAAAGGGCCAAAGCTCACAAGAGGGTTGGTTTTTGTCACTTGTTTTTCAATGGCTTTTCATACTAAAATTTAACTTCGGTTGAACAAAAGGAGAAATTTTAAGCCCCAAAACAAAATGCATAGGAGAAAATTCTGCAGTGCATGGACAGCCAGCATGTCTTAGTGCATTATTACATTTTAACTCTTCTCATTCAATCACAATCCCAATTACATAGACTAAAGACATTAGTATTAAGAAAACATGCAAGAAACATCATTTTTGGTTTAATCATAGTACCAAACAGCAAGGGTAAATCCCTTATAAAGCAGAAAATCACAACATGAACTCGTCCATTGAACAAAATCCTTGGTTGCTTATTAAGACTATTACTTAGGAAAAATATTAAAAATACACCTTCTCATCTCTTCTAATTTAACACATAAAGCAAACGTTTAAATATAGCTAAGAACATAATTTAAACTCAAGAGAACATGAGAAAAAACTATACCAAAATGCCTTACAAGCACACGACATCAACATATATATATATATATATATATATATATATATATACATATCAAGAGATCAACTATCATCACTTATGACTGACTAAGTTAAATAGCAAAAATACCGGAAGATACATAGAAAAATAGCTTCAACACACTCGGTTTGGGCAAAAAATAGAGCATACCTATTTATTTGCAACATAGGAATTTAGCTACACCAAAACACAAGCTAAAACAACTTAGTTGGCTTCCAAAATCACATTAAAATCAAATGGGTCAAGTTAGGATTTTTACCTTTGGTGAATCCTTCCCAAAACAAGAAAATGGAGAAGAGCAGAGGTGGGTTCGACTTAGTGAAATAGAGAGCACACGAACCCTTGGCTAGAAGTCCAAAACCGAAACATCAACAATCGACAAAAGAAAACCCACTTGATTAAACCATGGCTAAGTTTCGAAATACACAAGGGAGAAGGTTAAGGGTACTCTTACCTTGTTATTTTCCTCTTGAGATGAAGAAATGATGGGTGCTTGGCTTGAGATTGGAAGAGAAATGGAAATGGGAGAAAATGGGAGGTAGATCACACGGTTGGGCTTGAGGGATTTCTCTTCTTTCTTGCCTTAGAGCCAACGGGTGCAAGGAAAAAAAAGAATTTAATTGCTTGCCTTAGAAGCCGATAGGTCCAAGGGAGTGAGGGTCTTATTTGCTTTAGTCAAAACTTGTCCCATAAGCTAAGGAGATGGACGGTGGAGATTAAGTATGGGAAGATATTTCCCTTACCTACCCATCCAATGGTGGAGAGAGCTTGGACCATTTCTTGAATAAATGGAAACTAGAGGGCTTAAGAGAAAAAATATTGTAAAGTCTTAAAATCATGCCCTTGAATTATTTTAATGAACCACATAAAAATAAAAGCACACCCATCTTAAAATAAAATAATAAAAATATTTATCTCAAAATATTTAACTTAAAGAATTAATAAAATTACGTAAGGACCTACGTAGTAGGACTCGGGTATTACATGATCTCATTGGGTCACTTACCATCCATGAGTACACATTAAAAAGAGGAGAAGAAGAAGGAAAGTCAAAGAAGAGCTTGGCACTTAAAGTTGTTCCTCATGAAAGCAAAAGTGATGAAGATGAGGAAGGTGATGACCAAGATGAAGAAGTTGCGCTGATAACAAGGAGAATCAAAAGAATCTTAAAGAAAAATAAAGTTTCTTCAAGGAAGTCCTTAAAAACGTTTTAAAGGAAAGATACAGGTAAAAATGATTCTTTAACTTGTTACAAATGCAATAAGCCAGGACATATCAAGGCAGATTGTCCTCTGCTAAACAAAGATTGAAACAAGGGGAATAAAGTAATGAAAGCTACACGAGATGATGATTCAAGTAGCTCAGACAACGAAGCAAACAATGAAGAATCTGTAAATTTTTGTCTTATGGCTAAAGATGACCTTGAGGTAACAAATCTTGACAATATAGAAAATCCTTCATATGAAGAATTGTAAAATGTCTTGGAATAAGTATATGAGAAACTTGAGAAATTGGGTATCAAATATACTGCTTTTAAAAAGAAAAATTATTCCTTAACAAACGAAATTGATATTTTAAGAAAAGAAAACATCATTTTGAAAGATGAAAATCATGAGTTGAAGAAGAAAGTGACTGATTTAGAAAAGATTGTTGAAAACTTTACAAACGGAAAAAGAAATTTTGAAAAACTTCTTGGTAGTCAAAGATGTGTTTTTGACAAGGCAGGCTTGGGATATATGCCAAAACAAAAATACAAATCTTATTAAAACTTGTTTGATAATCCTTCTAAATCAAAATCCAGTATTTAAAATTATTTTCATAAAAGTAAGTTTTTCAAAGAAAGATACTATTACAATCACTCAAGTTCTTCGTATACGTAACATGCAATTTGTAATTTTTGTAATAGAAATGGTCATAATTATCATGCTTGTCCCATTAGAAGAAAACATACAATAACTATTAGGGTCATATGGGTATCTAAAAATCCTATTTCTTCTAATACTAATAAATGATGGACTCGAAGAACTTGGGTACTAAGAAAAAATATTTTATTTCTTTTTGTAGGTATGCATGAAGTCCTCCATAAATAAAAACAAAAGGTTTTTAGATAGTGGATGTTCAAGACACATGACAGGAGATAAGTCTATGTTCATTGAGCTTACATCTAAAGAAGAAGGACGCGTGATATTTGGAGACAACTCGAAAGGAAAGATCATGGGAATAGGTAAAATTGGTAATGAGTCATCTCTCATAATTGAAAATATCTAAAGCATAATCTTTTAAGCATAAGTCAATTATGTGATAAACGATTTACAGTTACTTTCAAAAGGGATAAATGCATTATTTTGAGTGATCATGATTGCAATGTATGTTTTATTGCTCTTAGAAGCAAAAATGCTTATACTATTGAATTTGAAGACATTGCCTCACAAGATGTTATTTGTCTTTCAGCTCAAAATGAAACTAGTTGGCTATGGCATAGAAGACTAGGTCATGCCAACGTGGAACTTATTTCCAAACTTTCAAAAAATGATTTTGTGAGAAGTTTACCAAAGGCAAATTTTCTTAAAGACAATATGTGATGCATGCTAGTTTGGCAAACAAACAAAAACTTCTTTTAAAACCAATAAACATATTCCACTACTAGACCACTGCAACTGATACACATGGATTTTTTTCAACCAAACAGAGTTGCAAGTCTAGGAGGAAAATATTATGCATTTGTTATTGTTGATGATTTCTCTAGACATACTTGGGTCATCTTTCTTGCTCATAAAGATGAGGCACATAATGCCTTTACCAAGTTATGCAAGAGAATTCAAAATGAAAAGGGCTATACTATTTCAAGTATATGAAGTGATAGGGGGAAATAGTTTGTTAATAAAGATATTGAAGCTTTTTGTGATGAAAATAGTTTTATGCATAATTTATCTACTCCTCGAACTCCTCAACAAAATGGGGTAGTAGAGAGGAAGAACAGATCTCTTCAAGAGATGGCAAGAACAATGCTCAATGAGAACAACTTGCCTAGTTATTTTTTGACCGAAGCAGTAAGCACTGCTTGTTATGTCATAAATAGAGTTATGTTAAGGTCTAAGTTAGATAAAACCCCCGATGAGCTTTGGAATGACAAAAAGCCCAACGTTGGTTACTTTAATGTATTTGGATGCAAATACTTCATTTTGAATCATAGGGATAATTTAGGCAAATTTGATACAAAATCTGAAGAAGGCATCTTTCTCGGGTGTTCTACTAATAGTAAAGCTTATAGAGTTTTCAATAAAAACACTTTGACTGTACAAGAATCTATGCATGTAGTATTTGATGAATCTAATCCTCTACTCTCCAAGAAATACGTTGATGAAGAAAGAGAACGTATAAATAAAATAGATAGTCTCAATCTTAACAAAGAGAACACAATAGAGGAAGTCCAACATGGAGACATCAAGAAAGATCATCAAAACTTGATGCAGGATGCAACCAAACAGTGGAAACTTGTGAAAGATCATCTAGTGGAACAAATTCTAGAAGAACCTTCATGAGGTTTAAGTACTCAATCATCTCTTAAAAATATTTGCAATCAAATTGCTTTTCTATCTTAAATGGAACCCAAAAATATTGATGAAGCACTTCTTGATGAATCTTGGATTCTAGCTATGCAAGAAGAGCTAAATCAATTTGAAAGAAATGATGTTTGGACACTTATCCCTAGACCCAAAAATCATACTGTTATTGGAACAAAATAGGTTTGTAGAAACAAGAAAGATGAGTCCGGAGTCATCATTAGAAACAAAGCTCGACTTGTCGCCCAATGTTTCAATCAAGAAGAAGGAATTGATTACGATGAGACATATGCACCGGTCGCAAGATTAGAAACTATTCGAATGCTACTTGCTTATGCTAGTTATAAAGATTTTAAACTTTTTCAAATGGATGTTAAAAGTGCTTTTTTAAATGGTTTTATAAATGAAGAGGTATTTATTAAGCAACCTCCAGGTTTTGAAAATCATATTTCTTCAAATCATGTTTTCAAGCTCACAAAAGCACTATATGAACTCAAACAAGCCCTTAGAGCTTGGTATGAGAGATTTAGTGGTTTCTTGATTGAGGAATATTTTTTAAGAGGAAAAATCAATACAATTCTTTTCATCAAACATGAAAAAGATAATATTCTTTTGATTCAAATTTATGTGGATGATATAATATTTGGTGCTACTAATGAAAATATGTGACAAGCTTTTACTAAGAGTATGTAGGAAGAATTTGAAATGAGCATGATGAGAGAACTTAACTTCTTTCTCGGATTGCAAATCAAGCAAGCAAAAAGTGAAAAATTCATCAATCAATCAAAGTATATCAAAGAATGAATTACTCAAAAAGTTTAGGATAGAAGGTACGAAGGAAATTGGAACACCAATGAGCCCATATACCAAACTTGAAAAGGATGAAACCGGTAAGCCAATCGACTCAAAGGTATATCGAGGTGTGATTGGTAGTCTATTATATTTCACAGCCAGTAGACCAGATATTATGTTTAGTGTAGGCTTATGTGCACATTTTCAATCATCTCCAACAGAATCTCACTCGACTACAGTTAAGCGTATTCTTAGATATCTTGCTGGTACAATTGACCTAAGGTTATGGTATCCTAAGTATATTTCTTTTGATCTAATCAGCTACTCAGATGCAGATTATGCTGGTTGTAAAGTTGATTGAAAAAGCACTAGTGGAACATGTCATTTCTTAGGTCATGCACTTGTTTCATGGTTTAGTAAAAAGCAAAATTCTATTGAATTATCTACTTTTGAGGCAGAATATGTTGTTGCGAGTAGTTGTTGTGCTCAAGTTCTTTACATGAACCAACAACTTGAGGATTTTAAGCTCATGTACAATCACATTGGAGTAAAATGTGATAATACAAGTGTTATAAATCTTTCAAATAACCCAATACAACATTCTAGAACTAAGCATATTGAGATTAGATAACATTTTCTTCGAGATCATGTGCAGAAGGGCGATATTGTACAAGAATTCACAAGCACACATGATTAGTTGGCAGACAATTTTTACAAAGCCTCTGCCAGAAGATAGACTATGCATGATTAGAAGAGAAATAGGAATGATGCATGCCATGAATATCTATTAAATATTTTTTATTATCTCAAA
Source organism: Juglans mandshurica (assembly GCA_022457165.1). Lineage (NCBI taxonomy): Eukaryota > Viridiplantae > Streptophyta > Magnoliopsida > Fagales > Juglandaceae > Juglans > Juglans mandshurica. Next base: position 18,226,695 of record CM039622.1, read on the forward strand.
TGACTTACAAAAACTTGAGACTTTTAGCCTCATTTTTCAAGCACTCTTGCTCTTCATATATCAACATGTCATCCTTATCTAAAGGATTAGGCAGTCGGAATGAAGAGGTAAGCAAGGATTTTAAATCCTTATTCTGCTGCCTCAAGTCTCCTATTTTTTTGTTTGACTCGTGAGCAAGTTGTTGAAGTACAAAAATCTTCTCGTTAAGCTTTTCAACCTCACGAGTTTTGAACTGCAACCGTCGGGAAAATGCGACAATGGACGACAAGTATCAAGTACTGAGACTCACAAGTTCATAAATGGCTTCTTCATCCGACTTATTAGTCAGATCACTCTCATGCTGCATCATGGCACCTTTTGTAGATGCATAAATAATTGGTGGTTGGGGTGCAGTATACCCCATGTAGTGAACAAGGGGATTGTTGGAAGAAGATTACTGAGTCATTAAAAAAAAAGAGGGAATTAGATGTGAATACAAATAGATTACAGAGAGCAAATAAGACTTGATGCGAAGTAGATGAAACTCTAGATTGATTTATAGAGATGGAGATGAGAACAAGACAAGCTATTAGTTCTTCAAAACTTACTTAGTCAAGATTACAAGATATGCTGGATGCATATTTTATTTAGCTAAGGCAGCGAGATTAACTGCAGACTGTCCCTATTTTTCTCGTAAACGCTGAACCTCTGCTGTTAACTGCTAATGTTGACTTTGTATTTGTACTCTCTCTCATTCCAACTCCTCTATTCGTGGTTGCAGGTCATGAGCGTACTAGTCCACAAATTTCTTCAACTCATTGTTTTATTGTTTTAATCTTTTATTCTTTCTACTTTTATTAGCAAGTCTTTGATGCAACTCAGATATTTGGTTGTTAAGCCGTTCAAACTCACTCACCCTTGCCAGTAACCTCCGAGACATGGTCGTAATAGAGGCAGCATATTGAGCACTGAGCATTCTTGATCCTGCAACAACCTCAGTATCAGTCCTGTTTGAAAAATGCATCTTTGCTACTATCATGGTGTAGACGGCCTCAAGAGAGAAAATTAGCGGTTGAGGTATAAATAGTTCCTAATTCAAATCTAGAACGTTATTGGAAGAATGTTGCTCGGCCATGTTATCGTTCTGAACAGACTGAAACTAGGTCAATAGGCAATGTGAGAATTTGTTATGTGGGTAGTCGAAGGGTGAAATGGTCTTTTTATAGAAACCCAGAGCATTCAAATCTCAGCAAAAGGTGTTAGAGTTAATCCAGGTGAGACCCAGGTGGGGCGCGAGGAATTGAAGCTCCCGTCAAGGACCCAGGCGGCTTCGTATTTTGCGGCCGCGTTAGGGACCCAGGCAGCTATGTGCTTTACAGCACTTGTCAGCACCCAGGCGGCTCCAGGTTTTGTGGCACTTGTCGGCACCCGGGAGGCTCCAACTCTCCACAGTTTCTACAGATGCACCATTTTCATCAATCCATTGGCATTGCTTATTGCGGTTCCTTTTTAATGATGCCAAAAGGGGGAGAAGTTTTAGACTATAGAACATTAACATGTTCTTGCCAATGCTTTATTTGTTAAGCTTGTTATATATTCTTGAAATTATGTTTATCTATTGCTTGAAAAATTAATGCACATTTTCAGGGGGAGTTTAAGTATTACTACAGGCTTCAAAGTTCTATTAAGTATTTGTTATCATAAAAAAGGGGAAGATTGTTGAGCTCAAGGTTTCAAGCCTCATATAATTACATATTTACATATAGATTTTGATGATAACAAATGAATTCAAGCGTAAAGGAATCTCAAGCTCAAGTTGTCTACACAATGAAGCCAAGCACATCAATGAACCAAGCATCAGCAAGAAAGGGAACTAGCTCGCAAATGAAGCTCTTAGAGTAATTTTGTACATCTCTTGATAAAATTTAAAATTGGTGATAAGTGTTATTTTTATATTTGATAAGTGTTATTTTTATCTAATTTTTCTCACTCTTTTATTTATGAAAAGTATCAGTTTTCATTAAATTCTATTGATTTCATTTTATTTCTATATATTTTTCTTTATTTTCTTGGATTTGAAGAAATTAGAAGATTTAGTGCAAAAGGAGAGCATTTTGGTACAAAAGAATAGACTACAGATCCAGACCGATGAGAGGCAATGAGATCTAAATAAAGCCGATGAGATTTGGGCTAGGAGCCTTGTCCCATGAGCAGCAAAGAGATTTCTCTCGCCCAAAGGCGAGAAGACTTACCTCTCGGTAGGCAAGGAAACTCACGACCAAAAGGCGAGACTAGAAGGCATGAAGATTGGGCGACAAGGCTCTAGGTGGTTAGATTGTACAACTAGTCTAAATGACCAACTTAAAAGACCAATCTAAACAACATCGTGGGCAACAACTAGAAAATGCGAGAGGAGTCTTTCATCCCCATCGGGAGTCTTTCCACTCGGTAGGCGAGGAGAGGGCTGTGTAGCCTTTGTGATCTCCATGCCAGTTATATTCAGTGCACACAACATCTACCCAGATGGAAGATTCCTCCCGACTGGGATCAATCTACTGCTGACCATCGAATCTGCGTTCCTCAATTAATCTGTTGGCGACCAAATCTTCCCGAACTCTGCAATTTAAGCCGCATATCACTAAATCTTCCATTTTAGATAATTCCTATATTCTTGGAAAAATTTCATTTTATGTTAATATCTATCTTTAGAAACTATTTTCTAGATTTTTAGGCTAGATTGTAGCCACATTTATTTTGTTTCCGGATTTGAGTTTTGACATCTATTTAATCTCGTCTTGTGGGATGAGTAGAGAGTCTTTGTTCTTAATCTTAGTTTTAGTTTTAGTCTTGGTCTGAGTGAGGAGTTCTGAATCAGAGTCGATAGTTTTTATGTTTTAGAGCCTGAGTCTGAGTTTAGAGTTCCATAATTTATTCTTGAAGTGTTCTTTCAAGAAGGCGGAATTAGAGGGAAGAGGCGAGAGCCGCATGCCTCATCAACGGACTTCAATGAAGAACATCAGTTTTATTCTTTTTTCTTTTTAATTCATTATGAACTAATTCTATTTTCTAAAGCTTTGATGTAGCCTAGCATTGAACACAATTTATATTCCAAGTTATTTTATTTTCAATATTTCCATGATTGAGTGTTTATTCCTTGTTCTTAATGCGTACAATTTTCTATCTAACTATTATTCGATCTTTAGGATTGCAATTAGACCGAGAGGTGATTTGTGATTAAAGCTCTAGGATTACACATCATTAGTTGAGCGAAAGCAAAGATGCTTTACCGTGACTAATGTGATTTTCAAGAAAAATCAAAAAAGCTTAATGAGTCTCCAATTAGTTAAATTCACATAGAGATATAGAGTTATTAGTTGGAGATGTTTTTTATATTGTTCGAGAGAAAATATTGAATAGTTAAGGGATTTTTATCATCAACTTGGGATAATTGAGATTCTATAACAAGGAAGAATAAACTGTTTGGGATTTGCTAGGTGAAGTCAAACACTCTAGATCTATTCTTTTTATTTTTAAAATCTTTATTTTAATGTTCTTTTCGTCAGTTTAATAAAACATTCTTCAAATTTCAGTTTTCCAAATAGTAATTGATTTAGTCAATTTCAATACTCAATAGCATAATTATTTCCAGTGGGTTCGATATCCATTTTCTTTGAAACACTTTACTACTTGTTACAATTCTGTGCACTTGCAGATATATTTTTATGCGAATAAGTGAATTAAGGCTCAAAATTAATCTTTTATCATAAAGCATCAAATTGCATTTTCCACATGTGCATAACATATTTAAAAATTAAAAGTTTGAAATTTAAATTTTTGAAAGATGATTGATTGTCATCTTTCGCATGTGCATTTTGTGTTTGAAACTTTTAAAAAATGAATGATGTTGTATTTGACAATTTCAAGAAGGAAAAACATTGATTTGAATATTTTGAAAAGTGAATGATGTTGTCTTTGACAATTACGAAAAACAAAACTTTGATTTTAATATTTTGAAAAGTGAATGATGTTGTCTTCGACAATTACGAAAAACATAACTTTGATTTGAATATTTTGAAAAGTGAATAATGTTGTCTTTGATAATTACGAAAAGTAAAAGTAAAACTTTGATTTGAAAATTTTGAAAAGTGAATGGCGTTTTCTTTGACATGTGAATCTTTTTAAATTTGAAAATGAAGTCTCATATGCCTATAAATAGCTCATTTGAGATCTTCAAAAATAGATAACAACAACAAGAGCATACGCACATCATTGTAAGTTTTACAACGTTCATTCAAATCTTTCACTCTCTCTTCTCTAAGCATTGAGCCTTAACCCTTGTTCATTTTGAGAGAGATATAGTTTGCGCTGTATTGTTTTTATTCTAGTCATTGAGGAGTCTTTTCTGATAACCTGCCCACTATCAGTTCTTCTATCAGTAAATGGGTGTGTATAACCCTTGTGCGTGTAGAAGGTGTTCTACACGGGGAATATACGTTGAATCATTATGTGTAAGGTGATTGCAAGTGTAGAGGATGTTCTACACGGATTCTTTGTAGCGGTACTGGTCAAAAGTGTAATAGATTTATGTCTCTACTTGAATGAGGTTGAATAGTGAATTTGGGAATCCTCAACGGGTAGCCTGAGGCGAGGATGTAGGCAGTGGGGCTAAACCTCGTTAAAATACTGAGTTTGCTTTCTCTTACCCTTATTCCTTATATTTATTACTGCTTCGTATTTTGTTCATATTTTATAGTATGTAATTGACCATATAATTGTAGATTTTTAAATACAACCCAATTCACCCCCCTCTTGTGTTAATCATCTGGGCAACAAGTTCTTGTTAGGATCAAGCCTTACCACTAGGCCAAAAGCAATTGTTGTTAGCAGAGGCGCAACTTTATTTCCTTATACACTTTGGCAGCGCAGAGCCCCACATCTATACATGCTGGGGAGGGCATGAGCGGCTTCACAGTGCACATAAGGTGCACCGACAGGTTGGACTGTCAAGCACTGATAGACTCCCATATGTCTAGCAAGTCCCTAAGGGAGATCGCTAAATCCCATAATCCAACAATTTCCCCACTAGCGACACCCGGGGGACTCAAACCCGCGACCTCGCTCTGATACCACTTGTTAGGATCAAGCGCTTACCACTAGGCCAAAAGCAATTGCTATTAGTAGAGGCACAACTTTATTTCCTTATACACTTTGGCAACACAGAGCCCCATATCTATACATGATGCGGGCGGGCATAAGGGTCCTCGCAGTGCACACAAGGTGCATATGCCACTAACCTTCCCTCTTGCATTAGGACACAACCTAATCCAAATTTGGATGCGTCACTAAACACCACAAATGGTTTCCAACATTTGGGCAAAGCTAAAATAGGGGTTGTGGTCAATCTCCTCTTAAGTTCGTCAAAACTCCACTCACATTGTCAGTCCAAGTGAATTTAACATCTTCCTAGTTACTGTTGTGAGAGGACCTGACAACTTAGAGAATCCTTCCACGAACCTTCGATAGTAATCATCTAAGCCCATGAAACTCCTCACCTCATGCACCGAGGTGGATCGTTGCCACCTTACTACCACTTCAATCTTTCTTGTGTCAAGTGTGACTCCTTCCTTGGATATCACATGACCAAGGAACTTAACTTCCTCTAGCCAAGACTCACACTTGTTTAGCTTGGTGAACAATTGATGGTCCTTGAGTCTTCCCAATACTAGTCTCAAATGATCCTCATGGTGCTCAGCATTCTTGGAATACACCAGTATATCGTCTATGAACACCACCACAAATAGATCCAAAAACGATCCAAACATTATATTCATAATGTCCATAAAAGTCGCAGGGACATTAACTAACTCAAAAGGCATCAATGTGAACTCAAAATGGCCATACCATGTTCGAAAAGTTGCCTTGGTATGTCTACTTCCTTAATCCTCAACTAGGGATATCCTGAAAATCTTAGAAAACACCGTAGCTCCTTGTAGTTAATCAAATAACTCATACATCCTAGGTAACGGATACCTATTCTTTAGGATTACCTTATTCAGCTCTCAATAATCGATACACATCCTAGGAATCACATCCTACTTCTTAACGAATAACAGTGGTGCTCCCCAATGTGAGATACTACGCCTGATAAATCCCTTTGTCAATGACTCTTGTACTCGGTTCTTCAATTCTCTCAACTCTGTTGGAGCAATCATATAAGGTGACTTATACACTGGAACTATCCATGGTTCCAATTTAATTGAGAACTCGACTTCCCTAGGAGGGGTAGGCCTGGTATTTCTCCAAATATTACATGGGTATACCCTCTACGTCCTTAGGTTCTTTCTCCTTAAGTATTACATGCACGAGGTAGGCTTCGGCCCTGGTCACCAGCTCCTTCTTAGCTTGCTAGGAGGTAATTATTCTTGTAATTGATACCAACTTACTACCTCGGAAAATCCTATTCTTCCTTCCCGATAATCTATACTTGCACATGCCTAAACAACCAGTCTATGCCTAAAATAATATCAAATCCCAACGCATTCTAAAAGATCTTAGTGCAAAGTATCATTCCTCCATCATGTAACACTACCGAGACACCTTGCCACATTGACCCCGTTTGTAAATTAACCATCCTAGTGAATGTAGCGAACACAAATGATTGGGACGCACCCAAGTCAAATAGTTCACTCGCACATATATGCAATATTCTAACTTGCCCTGAAATGAACAACTAGCTTACTACTTATTCTACGCTCTTACGAATACGACTAATCAATCGCGGGTTTGAGGTCCCGTACCTATGATGACGCCTACTTCCTTGGTCTTTGGGGTGTCTTTGTAGACTTCCCTAGGAGTGAGGGCGTACACTCTTGCTTGCACAACCTGTCTGTGGTCTCCACGTCCTCCATCATGACTTGCTCGTTGCGCCGGTATTGCCTGGGGTAATCTTTGGCATAGTGTCCCGTTTACTTACAGCGATAACACATGGCTAGGATCTGACCACATTCTCCTTCATGAGCCTAATGACAACTACCGCATACCGAAGTTATCCCACCCATACACGCTCTGGGGGAAGTTGGCAGTCGTCCTCGCATCCTTGATATGAACTTCTGAGGGGCACCCAAACTGCTTCCTCACCAGTAAATATTCTCTACTTAAAGTTCGTGGGCACGGCCAACGTATGGCGCTATTCTCGCTTAGCTATGGGGGCCCCATGCACCAGTTTTTGAAAATCTTTAATCTCTAGGCACACTACCTGAGCCCTAACTCACTCCTGAATAACATCTTAAAACTGTTCCATTCTCAAGCTTTCAATGGAAATGTGGTGTGGGTTAAAATTCCCTAATCCCATAAACTTAGTAGCATATTGCTTCATGGTCATGCTCCCTTGAACTAAGTTAGCAAAGTCTTTTGACTTCTGTTGTTTTACAATAGAGGGAACGTAATGATCATTGAACTCCTTAAATCATTCCCAATAAATCATTTCCATGGCTCCCAGCTCCATGGTAAGGAGTTGCCTTTTGGCACCCCACCACAATGCTGCTTTTCCTTGGAACAAATAGCTCACATACAAGACTTTTTGACTTTCAGTGCATTCATTCGCCTTTTAGTAAGACTGAGTGATTATTTTGTACAAATGTAAATTCAATTAAGATGGAAATATGGAGATTCTAAGTTTGAATAGTTTTTGTTGAGTCAAGAAAATTACTTATATTTTTGACGAGGGTGGAGTATTGTGGATTTTATAAACATTTGTTTTTTGGAAAGATGTTTTCAAAGAATGTTGTATCCCACATTCCCTTAATATTAAAATTTTCAAACTTTTGTTTTATAAAAATTCGCCAAAAATAGTGGAAGTAATTCACCAACAAGTATGAGTGTACTTTTAAATAAGGGTGTACCAGTAGTGATAGTGACTCCAAAAAATATATAAGAATATAAGTTCCTCTTAAATAGCGCGGTAGCAATGTATTAGAATTATCTCGTCTTTGAGATACTAGAAGAGAATATTAATAATATGTGCTTTGCTAATGGTACCAAATTCACATAGTACAAATCATAACATAAAATCTTAGATTCACTTTACTTATATGATTCAACATGGGGTTGTTAATCTAATTAACAAGGAAAAAGTGGAGTTGATAGAGGTATAGATCCATCTCTTGGCACTAATTGAATTGCCTCTAGATAACCATTGATCGCACATTTGTTGAAACTTTTTTGGAATGAGTTAAATAGTTGATTATCATAGGAGAAGTAGATGGTTAACTTTTGTGATGTTTAGGCACAAAGTACTTTGAGTGCATGATAGCTTCTTGTATTATTTTGGTACAAAAAGCGGATGAATGCAACTGATACGTTTTTCATGCCGCCTAAACCAATCATCTATTCAAAGATACCCACTATGCCTAGTCATTAGTATTAATGACCTATTGAATAAAATAAGTTCTTTGAACACTGTTGACAATTCTAGAAAAGTGTATTCTTAAGAGAGTTAATGTTGATGACGATTTGGTTATATTAGATTATCAATTGTTGCCTAATGAGCAGTTTTTCATACTATGAGAAAATGGATATGGGTTTGTGAAAAGTAGCTCAGGCTTTATGTCTTGTGTGACTGTTTACAAGAAAAAGAGTTTCTAGGAGGTTTTGTTCAAAACCCATAGACAATTAATGAGATGATGAATACCAAATAATCTATTTTTGCCCATACTATTTGGTGTTTCCATTATGATTTGTCTATGGGAGTTAGAAGTTGAGATTTCATTAAAGGGTACTTATGGCGTATTTGATTCAATGAGTTTGTGATGTGATCTGGATAAGTCGTTAAAGTAATGGCTAGACTGTTGCGATTGTCCTTGGGGCAAAGACCCTAATCTCTTTACCCTTAATAAAAAACAAAGCTTAGTTATCTCACATGTTGTTGTTGAGTACAAGAAATTTAAATAAAATCCTGAAGTCGCAAATTAAGTTTCTTGAATGATATTTATGGTCACCTTGTTGATTCTTAAAAGTTGGAGTTGGACTTGCTGACTAGAATCTAAGGGTTTTTTTATAAAAGAGCTGAGAATCACCTGTACACGAGTGACCCTATCCCAATTTTATTAATATACCCTCACTTATGGTAGAGGAAAATCGTGGTTACAAACCGACACCCCTGGGGTTACAAGATAAAACAAAAATGTTCTGAAACCAGGTATCAAAAGAGCCTAGATTTTGCTGACCAAAAAAGAACAAACCAAAGGAAAAAATACGAGAACAAAAACCACACCTGCAAAAAAGACGTTAACGCAACAAAAACAAAAAATAAACTCTTACCAAACCAACACAACGACCAAACTCCACATGAGGGATGACTCTAACAACAATGTAAAGATGGTAAACCCAGTTTATCCAAGCGAACTAATCCTCGAAGGATCCTAGGCGTATCCCCTGTAATATTCCATTATGTGTTAAGACCAGCCGCCCCGCTCCGAGCCAACTAGTCAGCAACTTTATTTACTTCCCTATAAACGTGCCGAACTATGCAAACCATAGAATCCATAAGGGCAAGTATATCCTCCCAAAAATCCTTCAAGTACTATACTCCACATCTCCGCCTATTCCACCACGAGATCACCACTTGAGAATCTAATTCAATTTCCACAAAATTAATCCACAGATTTTTACAGGCTTTGAGACCCTACATCAGAGCTAACAACTTAGCTCTATTATTTGAACCTAAGCCAATATGAGAATTAAAAGCATGAACCAAACGTCCTCGATCATTTCTAATAATACCACCCACCCCTGAAGAGCCTGGGTTTCCTAGACTACTGCCATCTGTTTTCAATTTAAACCACCCTTGAGCGGGCTTTTGCCAAGCCACAAGCTTTAAATACTGTCTCGCGAGAACCAAAGGCAGGATTTGCGAAGCCTGTAAAATCTGCAAATCGTACGTATAACATTTATTAACCATATTCATGTCTTGACATACTGAACCCATCCAACTCTTAATAGTATGCCAAACCGAACTGATAGACTGAATGCGACCCTCCATACGGGCAGTGCATCTTCTGCACCAAAGATGCCAAGTAATAATAGAAGGAAGCAGCCCCACAAAAATCCCCACTTGAGAGTAGGATGACGCACATCGAATCCAAGCCATCACCGTCTCCATCCAAGTACAACCAAGAGGAAGACCAAAAATAGCACCACAATAACGCCATATATTAGCTGCAAAATCTCCTCCAAACAGTACATGATTTTGTTCTTCATACTTACCTTCTTCACAGCAATCACAACGAGAAACTATCGGGATCCCAATACATCGAAGATGATCATCAACACTCAAATCCATATTCCATGCTCTCCACATAAAAATCGAAATTGTAAAAGGCAACAACATATGCCACATCCAAGGATGCCAGTCCATACTTGAACCTCGTATTCGAATGCAATCCCAAGCTGATTTAGTAGAAAAACTATCACTCTCACGCTTAGTCCAAATCAACACATCAGACCCCTCCTTATAACAGGCCAAAGCCTTAACAATGTCATCCACATTATCCTGTCCCACTAACGAAACCAACAGCTCCACATCCCAAATATTAGACAGCTTACAATCATTAACTTTAAGCAGCGGATTACCCACAAGTTGGAAATCATCAACTAATGGACTCTTATCCCTCCATTTATCATACCAAAATAAAATATCCCCATCCCTCACTCTCCACTTTGAATTATTCAGAACATCAGGAATACTTTTAACGATAATTTTCCAAAACCTCGTTCATTTTTTCATATCAATGAGGGACCAAGGAGAAGAGTCCACATATTTTCCCTTAAAAAAATTAGCCCATAATGACTTATCCTGAATTAAGTTCCATGCAAGCCGCATGTGCAAGGCTTTTTGCATATCCTCCAAGTTGCGCAAGCCCAGGCCACCTTCCTTTATTGGCTTACAAATAATGTCCCATGCCACCCACTTTTTTTTACTTTACCATTCACCTCACCCTAAAAACATGTGCTCATCATATGGTTTAACACTTTAATAATAGATTGGAGAACCTGTAAAACAGCAAACAAATGTAAAGCCATACTAGAAAGCACATGCCGAAGAAGTATCATACGGCCGCCAAAGGAGAGGAGCTTCATTTTCCAGCTGCTGATATTGTTCCAAACTTTATTAACCATCTCCTCCAAATGCACATGCTTTAGACACCCCAAGACAATCGGAACCCCCAAATATTTAAAGGGAAAAGAACCTTCTGAGAACCCTGTCAGCCTTTTAAGCGTTCTCATACGGGCAACAGGAATTTTTGTAGAAAAAAATATGGTAGTTATTTCTTTATTAATCATTTGGTCTAACCATGCTTCATACTTTTCAAACACCAATAAAAGTTCCCTAACAGACTTCTTACTACCATTCAGAAAAATCACAATGTCATTAGCGTACATAGATGAGAAATCTGAGGAGTACCTCAAGCTTGGGAGAATTGCCCAATCTTGTTGGCCGCCACGCTATGTTTCAAAAGTCAAGAAAGTACTTCCTGAAAAATAATAAAAAGATAAGGCAATAGGGGATCCCCCTGACGTAACCCACGACCACCTTGAAAAAAACCTTTCATCGTTCCGTTTAGCATCACAAAATACCAAATATTTGAAATGCAAGCATGAATTAATTCACAAAAAGGAGGAGGGAAGCCAAAACAATGAAGGACCTCCAAACAAAAATTCCAAACCACCCGATCATATGCTTTGGCCATGTTAACTTTAATCATAATATTGCCAGCATGAGACACCTAATTCAAGGAATGAACCATTTCCTGAGTAAGACTAATATTCTCAAATATGCTCCTCCCAGGGATAAAAGCTCATTGCTCAAGGGATATCAATTTGGGAAGAAGACCTGCCAGACGATTCACAATAATTTTGGAACAAATCTTATAGAAGACCGAACAAAGACTTATCGACCTAAATTTATCAAATCCCGAAGGTACATCTGTCTTTGGAATAAACACAATGAAAGAAGCCAAATAAAACCTTGGAAGATTTTTAGAGAGAAAAAATTCCAAGATAGCTGCCAAGACATCCATCTTAACCACCTCTCAACAGCTCTTAAAAAACCCGCACCAAAACCATCTGGCCCCGGAGATATGTTTATAGGAATAGAAGAGAGAACCTCCTTGACTTCATCCAAGGAGCGGATGCAACAAAGGCAGACACAATCCTCTTCTTCAATAACCAGGGAGATTAAATAGGATAAATCTGGAAGTGCTCTAGACTGATCAGTATTTTGAAGAAAATTCGCAAAATAATCGACAGCACCATTATGAATTGCTTCCGGTGAATTAAAGTCAATCCCGTCCGGAGTACGTATTCCTTAAATTTTTTTACGTCTTTTATTAGCTAACCATACATGAAAGAATTTAGAGTTACGATCGCCTTCCATCTCCCATTTGATTTTTGCCATTTGAGCTAATCCGGTATCTTCCCTACGTCTCCAAGAAGACAACTCAGCAGAGGCCAACACAAGCTCCCTTTTGGCATCTACATCCCATTCTCTTTGCAGACGCCCTTCAAGCCCCTCGACCTTCTCTTCAAGAAAAGCAATATGAGCATTGGTCCTTTTAAACACCCGCTTAATCCATTCATGAAGAGCCACCTTAGCCTTTTTAAGCTTACTAACAAGTTTATCTAGCCTCGTACCAACTGCTGGTTTAGACCACACATACTTAACAAAATCCATAAACTCTTGGTGCTTAATCCACATTTACTGAAATCGAAATGGAGAAGGGCCATAGGAATATGTATCCTTAAGGAACTCTATAAACATGGGACAATGATCCGAAGTCATCCTCGGCAAGTACGAACAAGTCGCCTTAGGGAAAGTAGACAGTAAATTAGCATCAAGGAGGACACGATCCAGTTTAGCCCAAGCTCTAGCTAATCCACGCTGTCCATCTCACCAAGTGAACTTACTTTCCTGTGAATTCATGTCGATCAACCCACCATGTTGAATCCATCGGTTGAAATCATCCATAGCAACTATTGCCCTTGGTCTACCACCCCTCCTTTCCAAATTCGAACGAATAATATTGAAATCTCCAGCAAACAAACAAAGATCTGCACTCATACTACTCAACCTCAGCTCCTCCCATAAACCCGCCTTTCAATCATATTACACTTAGCATATATAAAGTTACCCAAAAAATGAAAATCTCCCTCCGCTATACGTAACAACAAAAACTGCGACGCCATTCAAACAACCTGCACAGCCATATCATTCATCCACAAGACACATATTTTCCCACCAACTTCCTCATTGGTTATTACATTATCAAAATGAAGAGCCTGCATCTAACTTTGAGCTTTATCAAAATTCTGGAAAGGTTCCATCAACACTACCATCTTCGGTTTAAATTTTTTTAGCAAAGTTTTAAAACGTCCCATAGAATATCCTATTCCCCTGATGTTCCAAACAAATATGGAACCTGATATAGAGAGAATTATGTAGCTCGAGTGATCACCCGATTGGAACTCTTGACTTTCTCGAACTTCTTTTTATGATATTTCCGCTTCCCGGCTTCATCCTCTATTTCCATATGATATTCTTTGTCCTGCGGAAAAACTTAAGCATGTAAATCAGGTTCCGGATCCGACATTGACCCCTCTTCCAAACAGAAAGCATCCTCTTACAATTGATCCTCATCCCTCTGCTCTATGTCCACCTCCGGATCATTAATAAAAATGTCTTCAAACTCCAACCTATCTGTGTCCACCTTTGCCTCCCGCAACAGAGGAGAAGTATACTGTATCGCATCATTCATTTCTAGTGTAACCTTATTCTTCCTCTCCTCAGCAGAACACTCAGTTATAAGAGCCTCACCATGTTCTTTATCCACTTCCAACTCTTCAATTAACAAAGGTGACGAGGATGCCCCTATTACCAGATTTGCCTCAGGGACTATATTCTCTACAGCCTCTTTTTCCGCAGTAACCGAAGGAGATATTATATCTTTGGGTTCATCAACAATAGGTACTTGTTCTTCAACAACAGGTTCTTCAATAACAGGTTCTTTCGGCTCTTCAACAACAGGTTCTTGTTCTTCAGCAACAAGTTCTTGTTGCCGAACCCAAACTTTGTTTTCAGACCTCTTTTTCCCAGCCCGACAAGTGCGCACGTTATGCCCCTGAATTTTACATTTAGAATAGAACGCCGGTAGCGTTTCATATAAAATTTCTTGCTTACGGCTAGACCCCATCCCCGGAGTCCCAATCCAAAAATGAGATAGAGGCACCTTGGCCGCATCCATCTCCACACAGATACAGGCACCATCAATGCGAGTCGCACAACGCATGGGATTATCATGCCTAATAAATCTACCTATCAGGGCTGTCCAAATTTTTAGAAAAGATTCATGATAATAGCTAGGAAGCAAACCTGGCAATACGATCCAGACCGGAACAATAGATGTTTCTTCCTCTTCCTTAAATTCTGGTGTCCAATGGAATGCACGATATGGAATCCCATCAATGTCGCAAGCTTCCCATGACAGTGCCTTCATGCAATCTTCCTCCGAAGACATTCGTATAAAAACATTATGAGGATGCCTCATAGTAGAAACAACCGGAGTGCCATCAAGACTCCAACGATTTCGAATGAAAGTCCGAATGGCATCCAAAGAAGGACGATTCCAAAGAAATTTCAAAACTATTGAGAACCTAAAAGGTTCTGCCGAATGATAGATTTCCTCCTTGGAGAACTGAAAGAATAGTTCCCCATCCTTAGTTTTCGGCATTTGGTGTGACACAGACAACTCGGGAAGAGGTTGGGGTACCACCGAAATGAGATCCATGAACAATCGTCGACCTACATTTTCAGCGGCTGCCATGCAACCTTACGTGAATCTGGAAACAGGCCCTAGCAGAGAATGAAAGCTCAAGAAGAGCTTTCAAGAAACCGCATCATTCTTGGAGCGTCAAGAAAGAAACCGTGTCGTTCTTGGAGCCAACCAGAAGAAACTGCATCGTTCTTGGAGCCTTGGACCGAGTATTGAGCCGATAACAAAAGTATTCCCTCGCTTTCAACCAACCAATGCCGACGAAGAGAGATAAAAAAACTAACTAGAATCTAAGGTTTATTTTGTGAGTTTGACCCTAAATGAGATTCGTGATGAATCTCTAACTTCATAATTGTGCAAAGGATTTTTATATATAAAAGGAAAGTTTCTTGGTAGGCTCATGTTTATTGGAAAGTTACTACATACAAGATTGTGCATTAGAGAGACATGGTCCTTAAACACCATTTGAGACTTGTGGTTTAATTATTTGTACTTGACCTCGTGACTTGTCTCCCTCGTGGTATTGATTGTCATGCACATGATAGTGATGTTTTCTATGATCATGTGGCCTGATCGAGAGCATTTGAGCACACACCTTCACCATGAATTTGGGAGTTATGGTTAAAAAGGCAGGTCAACAAGTTTAGATTGACTCACTCACATGAGCAATCACCTCTAGCGCTTAGGTAGCGAGCGGAGATGTAGCGAGCGGAGATGAGGCATTGTGTCCGTTGATGCTTATTGTAACAGTCCGCTAGAAATTCACTGGTGGAATTTCTATTGACTTTAGGAATCTCGTGAAAACCCCAAAAGTTTTTACGAATCGACCAATCACAGGTTTTAGTCTGTCAACATAGTCAGTGTTATCATTCACTATGGTGCTAGAACTATGAGTTTAATTATTTGAGGTAGTTAGAAGTGTCAGAATGCGTTATGGTCTACGCTATTAGACACAGTTGATTATTTAGGATTTTATGGCACAATAGCCCATTTTCATAATTCCGGACGAAACAGCTGTTTGAAATTGTGAAATTATTTTTAGGGGCACTTCGGGGTTGAATTTCGGTAAACGATTTTCACTATAGGTTAATATGAATATTTAGGATTTTTCAGTACTAAGTTCATTATGCATTTCTTCAGAGTGAATAGTAACCTTGATAAGCACACCCAGTGCAGTATTTTAAAATCACAGTGTGGAATGTATAGAAGTTTTATTTGGACACTTGGCAAGATCTTAGCCACACTTAGTGAATGGTATTAGACACTTGGCACCCTGAGGAACCATTAGATGGATTTGTGAAGGAAGTCAAGGTGTGAGATCATGCCACTTAAGCAAAGTTTTGTTTCATCTGATCAACCAAATTGTGCCAGACCAAAGAAGGTTTCAATCCTAGCGAAACCTTGAATGGTTGGAATCCATTTGAAACCCCAAAAGCTTGGTTGAAACCGAAACCCTAAATGGTTTTCCCAAACCCTAAAGTTGGCCTCCAAACCCTTTTTAATCCGATTTTTAGCATTGTATTTAATCACTTGATTAAATCACTTCCACATGCTATTAATTAATCAAATCCTTGTTATGACATCATTATCCAACCTTTTAATCACTTGATAGCATCTCAAACCCTAACCAAACCACCTTTAAACCCTGAAAATTTGATTGAGCGAAGAAAAATTGGTTTTGGGCTTGATAGCATCTCAAACCCTAACCAAACCACCTTTAAACCCCAAATTGAAGCCCACTTGATGGGGCCCACCAAGGCCCACGAATTTGGCCACCTTAGCAAAGCTTCTTGAAGAAGTTTCCTCCCCCACATGGTAGACCATCCACTGCCATTGGTTGCACCCAATAGTGCCTTGATGTGAAGAAGAAATCAACTCCATCAACCTACATCTCTCACAGCTGCTACAGGCAGTCCTTGCTCCTCTCTATTCTCCACTTTATGTCATAGCCATCTCCAATCAAGGATCATTAGCGCCCATAACTTCCCCCTTCAGGAGTCTAAAGTTGTGCAAGACACACTTCTCTCCATTTTATCACTTTTTTCCCCGTTCTTTGATAGAAACCCAAAAGAGCTCTCACGGGCAGATTTCTGGGTCTTTTTGTGAGGCCATTTTCGACCATTTTTAAGTACTATCTCACAATGATTCCTCATTAAAGTTGTTCATATTTGAGTCTAGTTTCTGTGGATATCTTATTAGTCTTATTCCATGCTCATTTGGTTAGTCAAATGTATTTTTAACCATGGAAAGGTCATTTTGGGCGTGAAACTGGAGAGTATGATATGTTTTGGAATTTTTGACCAAGTTAATGGACATATCTTGGTCCGACAATTTTAAGGAGTGTTTTTAGCATGTGTTTATGAATGTTCATTGAGGTTTTGTTGCATGAATAAAGCTTTTGATGATAGATTTCCTTAGATTTAGAAACTTGAAAACTGGAAGTGTTGATGATTAGCTTTTGTTTTATGAAAGTATGAATATTTCGTGGTTTAATCTTATTCCAAAGGCTTTGATATTTTTATATGATGATCCTAAGCCTCTTACATACAAGTTACGATGTTATTTCGAATATATTTAGTATTATTTTTAAATATATGTTTTTATATGCAAGAGGGTTTTGGTTTGGCCTAAGATTTGATGTTTTTGGGTTAGATCCATGTTTTGTTGAATTTTAGCCATGTGATTTTAAGTTTGATGGTTGGATCTTCTTTAGGACACATTGTTAAACCATGATATGTTTTACTTTGAAGATCACATGTCTTTAAGCCATGGATCAAGAGATTGATCAAAGTTAGTTGAGAGAAAAGTTTCTTTTTTTGGACTAAGTTTAAAACCAAAAAACTCCAAGTGTTGTTTTGTGATTTTGGTGACTTTTGTTTGATGATTTAAATCATGATTGATCTTAGGATGATGTTATGAATATGCTAGAAGTAAGATTTGATTTTTTAGAATTCTTGAAGATGTTTTTATTAAGATCAAAACTTGCGATTTAATGGTTTACTTTTTGTTAAAAAGTTTGGGTCTTTTTACAAAAATTTTGGTGTTGATTATTAGCTTTTCTTAATGGATATTTTACATGTATTTTTAAACTTAGGATAGGAAGATCCTTGTTACAAAATTTTGATTTAATCATGGGTTTTGAAGATGGAAGAAATTGCAAACAAAATCAAGAGAAATGACCTATGAATGTTTCAGCCATTGTGAGTTTTCCATAGTTGTGAATAGTTTTAATTTTTCTGAGTTGATATTTGAGTCTAAGATAAAAGTTATATGAGAAATGGAAATTTTGGTAATTTTTGGAGTTAGGATGTGAAATACTTAAGTAAATGGTCATTTTCCCACATGTAGAGGATAAAATGGTAATTTTACTCTAAGTTGTCCCTTTTCACTTTTCTAAATGTTAGTAATTAAATTTCTAACTTTTAGAATACCCTCTTACAGTTCCCGTATTTCGAGCTTTACTCTCGTAGAACGCGACGATCGAGGTAAGTTAGCTCTTAACTTACTATCAGTTTACTATGTATATGTGATGGGTAAGGGAACTACAATTTATGTTCATATGTTGTTATATATGCCTTGCCATGTCATCACATGTTTATCTATTATACGAATTATTCTGTCACAAAATATTTTCTATTACATAATAATTATTCTGTCTCATGTTACTATCTATTGCAAGTATATCACATTACGTATGCTATATGTTACATGTATGTCATGACACGTAATATTCATTGTCACATGTTATGCAATGTTACGAAATATTGTTTGTTACATGTTATGCCATTTTATAAAATATCGTCTGTTACATGTTTGCCATGTTATAAAATGTTGTCTGTTATATTTTATGTCATGTCTGTCATCTTACGTTCATGTCACATTACGCTATGTCAGGACTTCTATCGTTTATGTCACGTTCAAGTCACGTCACGTTACGAAATGTCATGTATGCCAGTTAAGTTATTCATGTCAATCATGACCCTAAGCGCTAGGATGGAGTAATATCCTAGTGAAACTCTTTTGTTCATGCTGGAGTGTCTAAATAGGTGTGAAATTCCCTAGGTTGACGAAGTAAAGTCAACAGGTTGCGAATGGGGCCTAACTAGCTGGTCACCAGAGTGCGCGGGGCCCTAACGCCGATGGAGCCATACATTATGTTAAGTGTGTCCACAGTAAGTGTGGCACAAACAATTCATGGGGCCACAACAACTGTGGAGCATGAAGTTTGGGGCCACAACAACTGTAGAGCATACACTACGTGAGACACAGCAATTGTGACACGTATAATACGTGGGGCCACAACACTGTGGAGTACGTATTAGCGCACTCACAGCAGGTATAAACACATGTGTTGTGATGCAGTAATCGGTAGGGACACACGGCTCAAGGAGACCTGTGTAGCACCCGTATGGTCACTTTATTTATTAAGTCCATTGAATTAGATTCCAAGTTCATGTATTTCACGTTCAGATCATGTTTCACGTCATGTTATATTCAAGTTTACGTTCATGTCAAGTTTCAAGTTCATGTCAATCATGATAACACCATGAGATAAGAATACGCAATCATGGTAACCCCATGAGATAAGATTACTCAATCATGGTGACCCCATGAGACAAGAATATATTTCAAGTTCATGTTTATGTCATGCTATGTTCAAGTTCACATTCATGTTATGTCATGTTCACGTTTACGTTATGTTCAAAGTTCACATTGATGTTATGTTATGCTCAGGTTCATGGTATGTTCAAGTTCACATTCATGTTATGTCATGTTCACGTTCACGTTATGTTCCAAGTTCACATTTATGTTATGTCATGCTCACATTCATGTTATGTTCAAGTTCATGTTCAAATCATGTATGTTCACGTTCATACTATGTTTCAGGTCCATGTTATGTTTCAAGTTCACGTTTATGCTATGTTGCTAGTCCATGTTATATTTTAAGTTCACGTACATGCCATGTCACGTCAAGCTAAGTTTCAAATTCAGTTCAAGTTATGTCATTTATGTCATGTTGTATGTCAAGTTATGATATGCTTACTTATGACTTTGATTATGCATTCATGCTTTCACTGCCATGCATGCATCATTAACCTGTGTGGAAGTTTCCTGTTAATTTACTGAAATTTGTAATCAAATCTCACTATGGTAGTCCTAACTATCATTCCCCACGAATGGTAGGCGATGTGTTAGGATCAGAGTAGGGAGCAGACACTGGCAGACAGGAGGAGGTTGACTAGACGCTGTAGACGCAACATGGAGCTTGCAGCCTCCATAGTTAGGTCTTTGGATAATATTCCAGCATCGTTAGTCGAGTTACGCGAGTTACTCAACAAACTAGCCCAATAGTGTATTTTGGCAATGTAATTATGGAGCTAGGTCTTCGTTGTTTTGAGATTACAGTCTTCTGAGACCCGTGCTATAATCGTGGATGTTTTAAGTATGCATGGTTTATGTTTTAACTATTTGGGATATTATAAGTTTAGTGCATAATATTGCTCAAAAAAAATTATCTGATGTGAATATTGCATAATGCTAGATGCATGTTAGGAACATTGCATCTTATATGTCATGAACGGGGGCAGGTAACCTTATGTTGCATGTCCCGACACTTCAGATGTCCATCCGATCCCAAGCGGAATCTGGGGGCTTCACACTTATGTAGCAACTAAAGATGGTTGACACAAATATAGATGTTGCCATAGTTAGGCTAAGATGTAACACCTCACTTAAAAGCACCTTAGGCCTTAGCCCTAGTAACCATGACCCCAGCTAAGTAGAAGTTGTGATCCTTGAGAAAAAGGAAAAGTTTGGAGTTTGAGTTGGCAAATAAGCTTGCTCTATTGATTTAGTTGGTATTTTTAGAGAATTCTAGTGTTATTTTCATTTTAAGAAAAGGTGCCATGAAGCCAATGGAAGAATGACAAGTGGCATATTGGAGGCTTGCCACCTTGGTGGGCTAAGTAACTTGGTTAAAATACTATATGGATTTCGAGAAGGCCCAAGAGTTGGTTTAATAGGGGCCCTAGCTTACTAAGATAAGAGGGCTAAGATTAGACACAAGACTACAGGCCCAACTTGATGGACACAAGATATTAAGCCCAACTTAGTACACATAAAACTATTGGTCCCAACTTAGTAAGATCCAAGGCTGTAGGCCCAACTTAGTGAAATCCAAGACTAAGATCCACCCTAGTCAACTATTGAAGATGTAACACCCAACCAAAGTCAAGGCCCTATGGATAATGGACCCTGTTATAGGAATTACTATCTGTAAGGACTTAAGGATAAAGCCCAAACCACCTTAAGGACTTTAGTTGGGAAAAAATGGGCAAGGAACATAAAGAAACAAAGGACCCAACCTATTAAAGATGAATCTTAAAATAGGCCCAAGAAACAAGGCCTAAAGCTGAGTGGGCCCAAAGCCCAAAAAAGAAGCCTAGACGTTAATGGGCCCAAGGCCCAAATAGAAGCCCACAAACTAGGCCCAAACCAAAAGGACCTAGGATCAACCAAGTGGGCCAAAGCCCAATAGGACAAAACCAAACCCAAACTTAAGCCCAATACACTAAACTTAGGGCCCAAGTTGCCCAACTTGGAGGCCAAGTTTAGGAAACTTGATCCACACCTCTCACCTTAGGAAGTTTCCTAGAAGGTGCCAAAGGGACTACTTTGTCACCAAGTATTACACTTCCAAGATTCTAAGAGACCAAAAATCTAAAAATTTGTAAGACAAGATTAAAAGTCAATTATACTAGGAGGCAATGAGAAGTATGTGTCACAACATAGCCTATGAAACAACCTTACACAAGGTGTCTTGTCTTGAATAGGCCACGGCCTAAGCCAAGAAATGTCATAAAGTTTAAGTATGGTTAGTTCTTATCAAAGCTAACTCTTACTACACATGTTTTGTTTCAGACAACACCAACTCCACGTACTCAAGGAAGTGCGAAGTGGGCCTCTAACCTACTTTTGGATAATATTTATATGACTTTGTATAAACGCTTCATTCATATATAAATGTTATTTTTTATCATTAACTACCTTGCACTATCTCATGAGCAATCAGTTTCTATATGGCAAATGATGATTTTGTGAACTTATGCATAACAAGTACTCTTTAGCATGATGTATAAAAGATATGATGTTTTACATGAAGTTTGATTATTTGTCAAAGAAAAGAACATGTTTTCAAATGAGTTATGTCATGAGCATAACATGAAATCATTTTTGTCACGACCTAATGCTAGGATGAGGGAATATCCTAGTAGAATTCATTTGTCACGACCTAATGAAAAGAACATGTTTTCAAATGAGTGGTAACCACAGGGTCGAAGAACAATCAACAAACATCGACTGTGTGACGCCACCAACCTCTGCTTGGGATGGAACGAAGAATTTGAGTGTCGGGACATGCAAAACAAGGTTACATACCCATGCTCATGACAATTAATATGCAATGCATCCTAATATGCAATTAGCAGTATGCAATAATCACAACAAAAATAAGCATGATAAAAATAATTGATACCAGAATGAACAAAACATCCCAATGATTTGTAAATCATAAATAGGTACTTCCTCACTTGAGAGGTTCAATTAAGCTCAACATAACGTGGGACATAGAATCTCCATAAAATATAATCTACATGATCAGATTAACTCTCGCATTCACTCAATAATATGTAGAGCCATTGCTACGAAAGTTAAAATCAACTCCAACCTCCTGTCTAGATCAGGCTCCTCCTCAACCATCTGAACCTAACAATTCATCTTTTTAGTTGAATACTAGTCCTAAGACAACTTATACCATTCCGGGGAGAATGGTAATGGGTCCACAAGGGTGAGATTTACTTGAAATCTCAGTAAGTTAAATAACCAGCTTGCACAGAGATAAAATATGCATGATTAATGATAAACATGAGATGCATGCTTTGCAGAAAATCCTTATTTGTCTCCTATCCAGATTTCTCAACATTTCTCAAAAACATTTTAATGCACTTTCTCTTTCAGAGAACATTTTTCACTTTCTCATTTCAAAACCATGACATTTCGAATGAGAACATTTCGTACCTCATTGCTTTCAAAAAAACAATAATATTTCATTGTTATTACAACTTCTCATTATGCACTGTGAGTACTTGCCGGTGACCGAAGTACAACTCATGTTGAGACTATGTCTTTTTCTGCAGACCTCGTAACCCAATGCATTGGTCATAACATTTCATCATAGCATAATATCATAATGTAAGCACCCACCAGCATTAGGTGTCATATATGATTTCGCTTCTGCATTCTTTAAAAAGAATCAATTCAAAGCTCATTAACGGTTCTTTGTTAACCCAAAGGTTACCACTCCATTTTTACTCACTCTAAAGTGGATAGAGGAGTTTCACTTGGATAATTTCTCATCCTAGCTTTTGGGGTCATGTCAAAATTTATTTTCATGCAATACTTGAACAAAATGTATTTCATGACATGTGCATATATAGTAAATTTAATAAAAAATGACATTTATATGCAATATGCCAAAATGGTGAGAATTTCACATGTCATGTAAGCAAGCAGTCAAATGCTCAATGATGTATCATATGATGTTTCATACTCAAAATGACATTTATAATATAAATGTGGCGTTTATACAAGAATCATAAATAAATTATCTAAGAGTAAATTGGAAGCTAACATACTAACTTTCCGGGTGCTTAGAAAATTGATGCGGCTGTAATAAGAGTAATTCTAAGTTAGGAATTGCATAAATAAGAAAGATATACATAATCAAAGGGTTCACCAATCAATATTTACAAAATTGTCCCTATACTTGGCAAAATTGCTACTAAGGCCCTAAATTTTTACTATTTGTATTTTTGCCCCAAATTCACCAAACTTCACAAACCCCATATTTGGTATGTTATAAATCCATATGTGACCATAGAATTTCAAAAATAAACAATCTACTATGTCAAAATCATCCAACCCATGGCATTCAATTTGGTGATCATTTTGTGATTTCAAACCTATAGCTTCTTTGCATGCATGTGTGATCCAATTCCATTAAACATAAATCCATAAAAATGATTTTGGAACATGTTTACAACTTAAAATAATACCACACGAGTTCATCCCAACACTTAGGCATTGAATAACAACAAATCATTCAAAAACCTCCAAACCATGTGTATGAGTGATATTTCTAGCTTCTCTTTGTCAATGCAAGTTTTAAAGCCTAAAGAAATCATGCCTTTCAATGCCTAAAATAATGATAATTGGTTCCTAAAGGTTCATAAGGCCATCCTTGAGGAAACAGAACATGATATGTCAAGTTCATTCTCATACAAGTGCAAACTGAATACTTAGATGATCAACACAAGATATAGATTTATAAACTTATCATGACATGCTATTTTTCTTGAATTTAAACTTTCAATAAATCTCCAAAGATATTAGTAAAACATATAAAATTATTTCAAGACATGTCATGGCTAAAATTTCATCCCAAAACAATACATTCAAGAAAAACTCCAAATCTGAACCGATATGAATCTCTTCAAGTTAAACCTCATGTAACTTAATCAAAACTTCATTCTCATGCCATGATTCAAACCCTAACATGTTAATCTAACACCCAAAAAGAGATATGGCAAGAATACTTACAAAATTCGTGGCCCTTGAGCTCTCAAGCTCAACTCACTCCAAGACCTCACTCAAGCTACTTGGTTTCAACCCTTTCTCACACTTTGAATGCTTTGCTCTCAATAACACCAAAGGGAAGCTAGAGAAAGTTGTGTGAAGCAATGAGGGATGAGGGGAGGTATTTATGAGACTCATTGGAGTGTGAGAGGCAAGGGGGGCATTGGTTTTGGCTCCAAGGAAGTGAATGTGATTGGTGTGTGTGGTAGGTAGTGTGTTGATTGCATTTTTAGCTTTGTGTCATGGCTTTTTCAGCTGCATAATGACCTGAATCTTCATGATGGAACCTTGGAAAGGAGGTATAAGAAGCACATAGGTTCAGTGGGCTGCATTGGTGCAGAAAAATAATACAAAAAATCACAACAAAATCAAACCATGGCCAATGGTTTTGGGTTCCTTCAAAGCTGTCCAGACTATTTATCCTCTTTTGTCCCATCCTCTTGGTCTGATTTTGTGGTATTATGACCATCATTTGAAGGCTTTTTTAGGTGAGCAAGAGAGGCATGAGTGGCTTCCAAGTGATCATGCTTGAGCAGAAAATGAAAGAGGTGAAAATAGAGGTGGTTTAGCCGAGTGGTTCAAGGGTGTGCCTCTTTGATTGCCAATCGGTTTAAGGTCCATAAAAGGGATTGGGCAAGTATAACAACTATAAATTTGAAGCAATTCTAAGGGACAAAATGGAAAAGGGGGTGGCATGTGGAGGTGAGGTAAAAAGGTGCAGAAAATTCTTGAAGATGAAGGTGCAGTTTGGCTAATCAAGCTTTCAAGTTTCTATGCAAATAGTTGGGATTTTTGTCTTGGCATATGGAATTTCTTTGGCCTTCACCTAGTTGGTTTTTAGGTGACATAATGAAGGTTGAAAGTGAAGAAAATCCTTTGAGAATCTGTGGAAAAGGCGCGGGTTTTGGGTCTAGTTTGATGAGGTGTGCATGGTAATGCACCGAGGGTGTCGATTAGTGGTTATGGTGGCAATGGCATATCTTTGACTTAAGTGACATGGGTTGGGTTAGTTATAACCTTAAACAGTTGTCTAAGAGTGATTCAAAACAATTATAAAATTCAAAATTTTCAGATCAAAAATATGAAGAAAAATAATTTAAAGAAAACTGTGCAAAAATCATGGTACTATTCATGTGTGAGATGAATAATGCTTCTTAACTCAAGTTAGAAGCTTAACCATAGTTGGGAAGGAACCCTAGGGGCGTGTGGTTCATCTTGGGTTTACGGGAAACCCATGGTATGGTGTATGTCAGCTCCCAGTGGAAGAAGGAAATAAAAAACAAGGCTTTGGGTTTCAAGGGTTGGGCTTTTGTTGGGCCAAATGTGCAAGCCTTGGTTGTGGGCTTTGGAGTGGGTTATTATTTAGACCTTATGTCTAGATTTGTGGGGCCAATCCATGGACTCAAAGGCCTAATAGGTTGGGTCCTAATCTTAGGTCTTTCATAGGTTGGGCCAAAGGCCTTCACTCTTACTAAGTTAGGCCCAATGGCTTTATGCCCTTTATATTGGGCCTATTTTACAGTCTCATCCAAGAAAAGGTTAAAACTTTATATCTTCCAAGTTGGGCCTAAGGATTTTTAACACTTATCCTTAGCCCATCACATCCTTAGTGAATTAGGGCCCCTAAGTCTTATATCCATCAAGTAGGACCTAAAGTCTTATGTCTATCAAGTAAGGCCTAAAGTCTTATTTCTCCCAAGTTAGGCCTATGGTTTTTGTGTCTATCCTTAGCCCATCTCATCTTAGTAAACTAGGGCCCTTATTAAACCACTTTTAGGCCTTTTCTAAATCCATCCAACATTTAACCCAATTGCTTAGCCCATCAACGTGCCACGTGTCCTTCCCCTATTGTCCTCTTGGCTTCATTTCACCAACATAAATAATATTACACTAAAGATCTCCAAAATAATACTACTAAACCAATCAAGTTCCAAAAAAATTTCATTTTCCTCAAAATCAATATTGTACTAGAATCTTAATAATTCTAACTAAACCCAAAGTATACGGCACTTTTCCCAACTTAAGTATCCAAAATTGTTCTTATTCTCAAATAGCCTAAATCCTAATTAATTAGGATTAAGGCTACTAAGGTCAAGGCCTAAGGAGCGTTTTAGGTAGGGTGTTACAAACTAGGTCCTCTCTAAAGGATTTTAGGGCGTTGTCATAAGAATACGATGCCTAACGTTGGTGGGTATCGCTACGAATGAATGCTCTTGCTATGGTCAATTCGGACGGCATGAGTATCTAAGTATGATCAATGCATTGAATTTATCTGCACAACTCTAATGATGTTGTCCCTGACTTGAATAAGGAGATATATTCTCCATTTGTTTATGAGTACTATGTACCCGCCTCACATTATGGTCTTTTAAATTAGGTGCAAATGAAAGTTAATGAAGTTATGTTTATAGTTATTCTAGTGCAAACAATTGTACAAATCTTGAATTTCGCTATGATTAACAGACATAGCTAGATTATTCATAAGATGCATCGCATACTATCTGTCATGAACGGGGATATGTTACCATGTGTTGCATTTCTTGATGCTACAAATTTTCATCAAATCATAAGTGGAGGTTGGGGGTGACACAGATAGTATCCCCGTTCCTGACAGATAGTATGCAATGCATCTTATCAATAACCTAGCAGTATGCTAATCGCAGCGGAATTTCAGACTTGTAAAATTTTTTGCACTAGAATAACTAAAAACATAACTTCATTAACTTTCATTCACGCCGCATTTAAAAGCCCACAATGTGAGGTGGGACACAATACTTATAACCAATTGGATAATATAACTCTTTATTCAAGTCGGGGTTGATAAGGGTTTTAAGACAACATTTTCAGAGCATCTCTCTGATGCGTTGAATGGCTTGCAAGACCATCTCAAGGAACATCATGATCAACTCCATTTGGTGATCAAGATCTATCTCTTCCTCAATCATCCTTAACTAGAAAATGGTCAGGTCAGCTATAGCTTCTATCATCCCAAAAGAAATGGTTGTTTGCTCAAAATAGAGTAAGATTTCTTGAAATCTCAGTAAGTTAGCAACCAACATACAAAGAGAAAACATAAACATGACAGATGATAAACATGAGATGCTTGCATGGTATGCAGAGAAAAAAAACTTGCTTTTCCATCCAGATTCCTTAACATCTTTCATAGAATTTAGAGAAATACTTGCTTTTTCATCCAAATTTCTCAACATATTTCAGAGAATTTGATACAAATTTTCTTATAGAGAACATTTCATTCTCTATTCTTTCATTTTTATTTATTTTCTTTATTAACATATGGTATCATCACAGCTCCCCTTTCTGCACCATGAGTACTTGCTAGTTACCGTAGCCCAACTTTTTAGGACAAAGTAATCAGAGCTGCATAGATAAATTCAATGCATTGATCATACTTAGATACTTAGGCCATCCGAACTAACCATAGCAAGAGTATTTATTCATAGTGATACCCACCAACATTAGGCATCATATTCTTATGACAACGCCCTGAAATCCTTTAGAGAAGACCCAATCAATGTTCGTTAACTATTCTTCATCAACCTAGAGGTTACCACTCCATTTTTAATCACTCCAGAGTGGATAGAGGACTTCCACTAGGATATTCCCCCATCCTAATATTGGATTGTGACAAAAATAATTTCATGTTATGCTCATGACATAACTGAATTGATGACATGTACTTTTCTTTAACAAATAATCAAACTTTATGTAAACCGTCATATCTTTTATGCATCATGCTAAAGAGTACTTGTTATGCATAAGTTCACAAAATCATCACATGCCATATAAAAACCGATTGCTCATAAGATAGCGCAAGGCAGTTTATTTTCAAAAATAACATTTACATATGAATGAAGCGTTTATACAAAGTCATATACATATTATCCAATAGTAGGTTAGAGGCCCACTTACACACTTCCTTGAGTACGTGGGGCTGGTGTGTCTGAAACAAAAGATATGTAGTAAGAGTTAGCTTTGATGAGAACTAACCATACTTAAACTTTATGACATTTCTTGGCTTAGGCAATGGCCTATTCAAGGCAAGACACCTTGTGTGAGGGTGTTTCATAGGCTATGCTATGACACATACTACTCATTGATCCTTAAAGAAATTGATGCTAAGTGATTATAAGCATGCAATTTGTAAGTAATTCAAGCCTAATTGTTGTCAACTTCTTCGTTCCATCTATAACTCAATGCATTAAAACCTCAAGATAGAAATGATGATCAACACAAGATAGTTTGACTAAACCTTGCATGGTATCTATTGGTAACCTTATACCTGAAACATGCATGCTTGGAGTTTCTATCTCAATATTGACAAAGGCCAGCTTTTACTCATGCATGCATCAAGATGTGAAGGGAAATTACTCACCAAACGTTGGGACCCTCTTCTAAGCACTCGACTAGAACTCCTCCTCACTCTCTTTTGAAACTCTCTCTAGATTTTACTAATCTCTCTTGCAATGGTGTAAGGTGAAGTGAGGTATGAAGGGATATATTTATAGGTTTCTTAAAGGGTGACTTATCAATCAAAGCATGCCTCCTACCATGGTGTAGCCGATTGCTCTCTTGTGCTTCTACCATGGTGATTTCGGCTAGGTTAACTAGAAGCTTCCTCATGGGTTTTCTTGAGTTTAACTAGGGGAACCTTAGGAGGTACAATTCTAATCTAGTGGGGCATGGGATGCAAGAAAACGGTTTTAAAAAAAGTTTATGGTTTGGTTGGGTGGTAATCGGTTACCACCATGTTTCTTCAAAGCCATGACTCTTCATGGTGGATTTCTCCAACTTGCTTTTGCTTCTTAGGTTTGCTGAATGAAGAACTAATCTTCTCCGTTATATTAAGAGAGAGAAGAGTTATGGGACACTTGTCTTAGGAGATAGGAGAAGTTGGAAGAAGAAGAGATGAGGTGGTGCTTGCCGAGATGCACCACTTGGCTTCATCAATCTATTTCTTACTTCCTCTTTCATTCCATGGTTTCAAACTCAGTTGTAGGTGGCTTGGTCTAGGAGAATACCATGGATTCTTCAACCATGCTTAGGGGTTACGAAGGTGGTAGTGGAATAGTGGAAGGTTTGGAAGAAATCTCATCAATGAGACTCGGCTAATGGCTAGGCTATAGTTCCCTCTTTGGTTGGATCTTAGGGATACTTTCTTTGCTTCCTTTTCAAAGATCTGGTCTCTCCCTCAAGGTTCTCAACTAAGGTTTTGATTCTTCAGAAAATGTTATCCCAATTTGCTTGGGGACAAAGTCTATAGCTTGGGGAAGAGTTTAATCAACCATTGGTCCGAGTAAGGCTTATAGTGGATATGTCACATGGGCGTGTCCTTCATGTGTGTCACCCTATTTTCTTTTACATATTTCAAGTTCCTAAATAATTTAGATGGTAGGGCTAAGTTTGTGGCACATATTTCTAATAAGTTTGGACAAAGAACATAGAGGTAGGAATTTGGAAGCATGCGGATGTGTGGGTCATAGTGTTTCGGAATGGCTTGCTTCATGTGACTATGATTTGGTCTAATTTATAACATCCCACTTAACTAATTATGTAGTCCAATTGTCATAAGTCTAAATTAACTTTTTTGAATAATTTCCCTAAAAGGTCTTAATGGCAGATTGCCTCCTAGTATAATTGACTTTTAGTGTTGTCTTACAAATTTTCAGATTTTTGGTCTCTTAGAATCTTGGAAGACTAATACTTGGTGAAAAAGTAGTCCCTTCGACACCTTCTAGCAAATTTCCTAAGGTGAGAGGTGTGGAGCAAGTTTCCTTAACTTGACCTCCAGTATGGGCAACTTGGGCCCTAAGTTTAGTGTATTGGGCTTAAGTATGGGTTTGGCTTTGGCTTTATCTTATTGGGCTTCAGCCCACTTGGTTGGGCCTAGATTTAGGCCTCAATTGGGCCTAGGTCCTTTTTTGGGCCTAGTTTATGGGCTTCTATTTGGGCCTTGGGCCCATTAAGGTCTAGCCTCCTTATTTGGGCTTTGGGCCCATTCAACTTTGGGCCATGTCTCTTGGGCCTATTTTAAACTTCATACTTAGTAGGTTGGATCCTTTATTTCTTTTTGTTCCTAGCCCATTTTTTCCTAATTAAAGTCCTTAAGGTGGTTTGGGTTTTATCCTTAATTCCCAAAAGATAGTAATTCATATAATAAGGTCCATTATCCATAGGGCCTTCTGGTAGACTTTGGTGGGGTGTTACAAGGAAAGGCCCAATAAAAATCTGGACATGGGGCCTAAGGAAAGGTCCACTTCTAAGCCCACATAAAAGGATTTAATAGTTGGCCCAATGAAAGTTCAACACTAGGAGCCCAAGCTCAGTATTTCTATCACTATTCCAATTGGACACCGCATACACCATACCATTGGTTTCCTTTCTTCCAGATCCCATCCCACACACCCGTAGATTTACAATTCTAACCATGGTTAGCCCTCCGATAACCTCAAGCCTCCATTCCCAAAAATCCTTCATCTAGCCAATAATAGTCTTGTTGACAACCTTGATTGTCGATTTCATCAAGTTCCACAAACCCTATCATATTTCTGAAATTTTTACTTTCCTCACTTGCATTAGGTCACTCTTTTATGACTCTTGAGTAGTGGATAAATCACATCCCTTGTCATGTAGCAAAAAGGCATGTCAAATGCCAAAACAAACCCACCAATCGGCACACACAAGTGCAAACCCTAGGACCCAAAACAAACCAATGAAACCATGGCTCTTCAACAAGTTTCCAAATGGGTTTTCTGCATCATTCAACACTCATCATGTCACCTAAACTCATACCTAAAATAAGGCCTAGAACAATTCCAAGAGTCAAGTCAAAAGCTCAACTATTTCACATAGGAATTAAGAAATTCACCAAACCGAATACCCATGCTTCTTCAAAATTTTTCTGCACCAAAATCAGCCACCCCCACACACCTCTACCTCTACCATTTAACCCTAGAAAGTTCCCCAAACTACTCAATTGTGTGATTGGCCAATCACCTCCCATTGGCAGCAAAACGGATTGATGAAATGGGTGGTGATCATGTGCTCACTTGGTTGAAACCTATACACATTCAACCGTTTCACTTTTTGCTCAAGCTAAACCAAGTGACAACCACTCCTACCTCATTACCCACCTAGAAAATCTACTCAATAGTGTTCACTATACCAACAAAACAGATCACAAGAACAGGTCAAAGGGGAAGCAAAAACTGGACAGCTTTGGTGAAGCCAAAACCGTCTGCTTCCCTCTTGGTTTTTCATGGAAATCAATTGTTTTCTTGTCTAACTTCTTTAACCACTCAACTCCCTGCACCTATAGAATTCACCTAGCTCTTTTCCTTGAGGTAATCAAGTGGTTTTTGCAACTATTCAGGTTGTGCAACGGATGAAAAATCTGAAATGTACTCAAATCCCTCCATTGCCCATACACACCAATCACCTCCCACTTCACTTCAGCAAACTGAGCACTCCCTCATCCCTCACCCCTTCCATGGAGTCCTATAAATACACCATCCATCCCTCACCTCCTCACACAATTTGCTCAAGCTTTCCCTTAGTGTTCTTGAGAGCAAAATACTCCTAGACTCAACATAGAGTGAAACTGGGTACTGTGAGAGTAAGTCCTTGGAGTGAGTTGTATTTGGAACACCATAAGCTACGGTTTTGGTGAGTATCGCTACCCTAACTTTTGTTGGGTGATTTATTTACATGTTAGGCTTTAAATTATGCTATGAGATAGAGGATTTGAATGAGTTATATGAGGTTGGACTTGGGAATACACGTATGGGTTAGATTTGGAGCCTTGCATGTGTAAATTGTTTTGGCATAAAATTTTAGCCATGAATTGTCTTGATATGTTATTCTAAGCTTAGCTAATATCTTGAATTATCGATTGAAGGTTTAAATTTGAGGAAAATAGCATGTCATGATCGGTTCATAAGTCCATATCTTGTATTGATCATCTAAACACATTCGGTTTCCACTTGCATGAAGGTGATCTTGGGATATCATGATTAGTTTTCTCAAAGTTTGTGCTGTAAAGCTTTAGAATCCTATTATCATCATGTTAAGAGTTGGAATGCATGATTTATTTAGGCATTAAGAGTTCACATGTCAAAAAGAAGCTAGAAGCATCGTGCTTATACTCAATTTGAAGCTTTTGTGATATTTTGGTACAAATCAATGCATGAATGCTAACAAGAACTCATGTGACAAGAATCTAAGAGACGCTAAAACATAATAGAAGATTATTCTGATGGCTAGTTAAACAACAAAAGTTAGAGATTGAGATTAAGAAAATTCGCAAATAGAGAAACTCTAAGATTAAGGTTTTACTATCAAAATTAATCAATCATCCTCCCTGAAGCCCACAAGCCGGGCTTAAATAGCTAACGAAAAATGGCAAATATGTAATTAAGGCCAAACAGTAAAATATAGAATAAGATAATTATGACTTAGATCTAACTTAAGAATCTGGAATAAAATTTTTACTAAAGATAAACATTACTATAAAAGAGAATTAACCAAAAAGGAAAGAGTTGACTAAAATTGACGCTTTGGAGGTAAAAATGGCTGATTTTGGGGTCGACAAGGGGCCCATCAGGCAAATCATGGTGACCACAATATGCACTCCGAAGAGAGCTTTCCGGATTTGGGTCATATGCTTTATTTTGACACCTGTAGCAAAAGTTATAGTTAAAATACAGATGTTGCCACTTCTCCCTGCCCAAATCTGCCGCTCCTCGCCAAAATGTTTATTTCTTCCCACCTACTTAAGTCTCCTAGCCCAAATATGCCACTCCTCACCTAAATCTTTATCTCTTCCAGCCTACTTTGCGCTAGTCTACCTTCTCTAAGTAGTTCAGTGTTTTTAACTTCGCATCTGTCAGTTGAACCTCATCGGCCTCGAATTTGGACTCAGATCCCCCTGCATCACTAAATTGTTAGCATGTCCATTAGAAAAAAATTTATTGTTTGCTACTTAATAAAATCCGGTCACACAGGCATCCATAGAAGTTATAGGCTTGAAATCACAAAATGGTCACGATGCATACCACGGGTTGGATGGAATTTGCATGGTAGTTGTTTGATTCTTGCACTTCTAAGGTCATATACGGATTTAGAGCATGAAAAATATGGAGTTTATGAAATTTAGTAAAACTTGGGGCCAAAATAGAAATAGTGAAAGTTTAGGGCCAAAGTGGCAATTTCGGGAAGTATATGGGCAGTTTTGTAAATATTGTTTTGAACCCCTTTTGCTTATAAACATCTTTCTTAGTTATACAATTCCTAACTTTGAAATATCTCTTATTTCAGCCGTACCATTTCCTACTAACCTAAGAAGTTTGTCAATTAGCTTCTGACCTACTTTTAGATAATTTATTTATGATTCATGTATAAACGTCACATTCATATTATAAATGTCATTTTGAGTATAAATTCTCATATGATACATCATTAAGCATTTGATTACTTACTTACATGACATGTGAAGTTTGCACCATTTTAGCATGTCACATGAAAATGTCATTTTTGCATCAAACATACTACACTTTACGAAATAAGCACATGTCTTGAAATACATTTTGAGCATAGTATAAAAATAAATCTTTGTCACGACCCCAAATGTTTGGATGGAGAATTATCCTAGTGGAACTCCTCTGTCCACTCTAGAGTGAGTACGAAGTGGTAACCCCTGAGTTGACAAAAAATTGTCAACGGGCTTCGAATAGATTCTTTTTAAAGAATACTAGAGCGAGTTCGTATATTGCACTTAATGTTCGAGGGTGCATATGTTATGATGATGATGAAATGTTATGATATCAATGCATTAAGTTATGAGTTTGTAGATAACGTAGTTTCAACGTGAGTTGTACTACGGTCACCGGCACGTACTCAGTGCAAATTGGAGTTGTGATGATACCATATGCTATGTTCTATTAATGATGGCTATAATGAATAAGAAATGTTATGTTTTTAAAAAGATGAAGTACGAAATGTTCTCTGTAAGAAAATATGCATTAAAGTTTTTTTTCTAAAAGATGTCGAGGAATCTGGATGGGAGACAAATACGGGTTTTCTACATATCTGGCATGCATCTCATGTTTATCATTAATTATGCATATCTTATCTCTGTGCAAGTTGATTGT
Organism: Juglans mandshurica; assembly: GCA_022457165.1. Lineage (NCBI taxonomy): Eukaryota > Viridiplantae > Streptophyta > Magnoliopsida > Fagales > Juglandaceae > Juglans > Juglans mandshurica. The sequence continues at coordinate 18,261,358 of CM039622.1, forward strand.
TTAACTTAATGAGATTTCAAAGAATCTCACTATAATAATTCCACTACCATTGCCCCTAGAATTGTAGAAGTTGTGTCAAGATCGGCCTACGACAAACAAGATGGTAATGAACTCCAACTCTTAGCTTCATATGGTTGAGAATGGGCCTGACCCTGACCGAAAGCTAGATTTGACTTGCTTTATTTACAAAACCTTGATTCAGTGTCTGTAATAAGAAGATTCTATCTCCCACTTTATGTCTGAACTTATGACTTACGATTTGGACCTAGTTAAGTAAGGCAGTATCTATCTATGGTTAATTTGATCTATTGGGATGTTTAGTTCATTTTGGCATGAGATTTTTATAACTCACTCTTTCTCTGCTGCAATTATTTCATACTGCTAGTTGCATACTAGGATGCATTGCATATTAACTATCATGAACGGGGGGGTATGTAATTATAAGTTTCATGTCCTGATGCTCCAAGTTTCCATTACATCCCAAGCGGAGGTTGGGGCGTCACATAAGATGAGGTCTTTGTTATTTATAAAGATTGTACATAGATAGCCCACAATCCATATAGCTTTGGATAGCCAAGCAAATGGAGGGACTTGGGTTAGGCGCTGCGATAGCGACTTGACTAAGATCTGTACGGTATATTGAGATTAAACATACACTCTTTTTGGAAGAGAACTCCATCGTAGCATGTATTTCATACTACATTTGTTTTTATGACTAACAGTAGAGGTAAGTGAATGGATGTCTGCTTCGGCACCATGCAAATACTATAGGTCTTAATTAATGACCTTTTTTTATTTATGCCCTTGGAGACCTTTGACCATGTCACAAGGTTGAAATCTTAGGCCTTGTTTAGATGTTCAGATGAGATGAGAAATCTGTGAATAGTAATAAGATGGTTTGTGAAAAGTAGTAAAATGATTTAAGTTAAGTTATTTCATTGGATTTTGGGAAAAAAGAGCGAAAAAGCTTAATAAAAATATTATAAGTAAAAATATTGTTAGAATATATTTTTGTAATATTATTTTTGATCTGGAATTTGAAAAAATTGAATTATTTTTTGTGTTTTGTTTAGAAATTTGGAAAAGTTGTAATGATTAGATGAAAAGGTTGAAAATTTAAAATTGAAAAGTGTTTATGTTTGAGTTATGTTTGATAAGGAAATGAAATGAGATAAGATTAAACTACATGAGAACCACACCTGGTCTTTGGTTCCTTGGCAGCTAATATGAACGTTGTTGGTAGTAAATGAGTTTTCAAAGTTAAAACTCGTGTTGATGGCTTTATCGATAGGTACAAAGCGCGTCTTGTGGCCCGTGGTTTCACACAACTTCATGGTTTCGGTTATGATAAAACCTTTAGTCCTGTGGTTAAACTAGGGACTATTCGATTGATTCTCACCATGGCCATCTCTCAGAAATGGTCTCTTAAACAGCTTGATGTTAGTAATGCATTCCTGCATGGGGACTTACAGGAACGGGTTTATCTCTCTTAGCCACCTGGTTTTGAAGATCTCACTCATCCAAACTATGTTGGTCATCTCCACAAGGCATTGTATGGACTAAAACAGGCTCTCGCGCTTGGTATACCAAGTTTAGTACTTATCTTCAGCAAATGGATTTTCATAGATGCCCATATGATCCATCTCTGTTTTATCGGCGAAATTGTGTGGATATTATTATGTTGCTCATCTATGTAGATGATATCATTGTCACCGGCAGCTCTTTGGTGTTCATTCGCAAGCTTATTTCTCATTTGTCATCTACCTTTCATATGAAGGATTTTGGGGACTTGCATTATTTTTTGGGTCTTCAAGTTTCACGGGATGACTCCTCTCTCACTCTTACACAGACCCGTTATCTCTTATCACTACTACAGAAATTTGGGCTAGATGGTGCTAAGCCAACTCCTACACCTTTGGTCTTGGTGTTCAACTCAACGCTCATGATGGTGCACTCTCTCTGACCCAATGCTTTATTGGCAACTTGTGGGATCTCTTCAGTATCTCACGCTCACTAGGCCTGACATAGCATATGTAGTGAAATTTGTTTGTCAATTTATGCAATCTCTACAAGAGCCACGTGTGATATCTTGCTCCTTCTTACGTACGGTTCTTCCTTCTTACGTACGCTTCTTCCTTCTGACGTATGTTTCGTCTTTATGACGTAAGCAACTCCCAAAAGCAGAAATTATGTGATCATCTACCTTTCCCATTAGCGACTGCGAGCCACGCTATGCGTGTCAAACCATGATAGCGTGTCTCGAAAGATATCGTGTGACTTCTAGGGCATGCCCAGTGTTTTAAATATGCTGAAAATATTTATAAGGAGTATTTTCAGTATTATTGAATTATTTGATCTTAAATACGACAATCATAATATTCTGGAAGAGCTCCAAAAATATTATAATTGCCGGAAATCATTTTAATATTATGATTAAAATGATTTCAATTATTTAAGATATTATGATATTTAAATTATGTTGAGAGCTTTTATTAATTAAATGGTTTAACCCTTTTAAATATGTTAAGTGAGACTTCATCATTTTATTAATGATGAAGAATATTATTTTATAAACTAAAGTTAGTTTAAAATAATAGTCTACCTTAATTCCTCTAAGCGCTTTTAATTAAGTTAACGTTACGCATTTTCAAATCAGTGTTTTAATTCTTTATCGTTAGATCGTTGCGTAGACCCCAAGACGAAGGGACTGGGTTAAATACCCAGACCCCCCTCTCTTTTCCCCTCACTTTTCCCTCAGCTCCCTCTCTCTCCTCCCTCTCCCAAGCGTACAACGTATGCAGACTCCCTCTCCACGTCGAACGGCTTAAGGCATTAGCCCCGCGCCGTCGTGCGCCACCAGCTCTCACCACCGGCACCACTGGTTGCTCCTCACGCTGGCGAGCTCAACCATGGCAGCCCCTCCCTCTCACGCTCTCCTTTCTCCATTTCGGAAGTGCACAACCCGTATGGGCTTGGTGCGCGTAGCGCCGCCGTGTGCCACCCTCCAAAGCCACCACCTCCACGGCAACTTCCTCTGCCACCGGCCACCACTCCCCAGCGAACTCAGCCCCTGTTACGCAACCACCTTCCCTCCGTCACACACACTCACGCACAAGGAGACCCACGCACGGCTTCACAGTGCGCGGCCCCTAGCGTCGCTGTGCGCAACACTCACGGCCACCTTGTGACACCATGGACCTCCTCCCCCCTTCCCCGAGCTCCTCCACGTGACCCATGGCCAGAAGCTCCCTCCTCCACCTCACGGTTCCCCTCTCACGCACGCACGAGTTGCACGCTGTGCACCACCGTGCACCGCCACCCACGGCTAGTAACCACCACCTCCAGCCTCCTCAGGTTGCCACCAAGCCAACCCAACCTCCCACAGCCCCAATCTGCCACCCACGAGAGCACACTCTCTCTCACTCTCCCACGGCTTCTCCTCAACGGTATGGCCAAATCTGCCACCGTGAGCCACCGTGGCGCCACCTCGACGCCACCACGAGATCCACCGCACCTCACTTAGCCGAGCCCTAAGTCCAAACCACCACTTTATGTGGTGGGTAATCATTACACGTGATGGACAGTCACTGCGCGTGATTGACCGCCACTACACACGGCTAGAGCCGCCATGTTATGCCCCTCACCGCCATCACGAGGCCATCACGAGCCCTTCCAAGACCACACCTAGCTATCCAAACGCCTAAATAGTCACCGTACGTGAGTTAGCCGCCACGTACGACTCTTCCGACATCATCAGCTGTAACGATCAACGATCAACGCACGGGTTATCCCGTCGATGGTATAACCCTCTATCTCTCGTATTTATGTTAGATATTGATTAGTTGACTAAGTTGTGGACTGTGCTGTTAGTATTAATGGAGTTGTGGCATTGTGATGTGGTGTTGTGTGATGAAGTGTTGGGCAATCTGTGTAGTGAAGTGTTGGGCTTATCTGTGTTGTATGGAGGTGCATTGTGCCGTGTAGTGTGCTGTGAAGTGTTGGGCGTATTGTGAAGTGTTGTAGACTATGTTGTGTAATGCAGTTGTGGGGTTTGTGCTGTAATTATGGAGTGGTTGTGCTGTGTAGTGTAGTTGTGTGGCATGTGTTGTATGGATGCGTGGCGTTGTGTGGAATGGGAAGAGTACACGTTGGGTGTACTTTGTATGTGGCATAATGTGAGACAATGAGAGTATATGTAAAATATACCCTCCTGGCATATGATAGAACGGGATGAGTACACGGAGAAGTGTACTCTGTGGGTAGTGCTTGTAAAAGGAGTACATGTGGAATGTACTCCATGTGGTGGATTGATGCACCATATGGCGTGTATGCCATAATAGTGATATGGCATGGTGTATGTGGAACGGGAAGAGTACACGCTGAGTGTACTCTGTGTGGGGTATGATATATGAAGGGGATATATGTGGAATGTACTCCGTATGACGGATATCCCATAATGGTGATGCGTATGTGAAATGGGACGAGTACACGATGAGTGTACTCTGAGTGGTGCAATGATGTAACGTGTATGGAGTACGTGTGAGGTGTACTCTGTATGGCATAGTGTGTATAAAGGGATTATGCGCAGGGTGTACTCCATGTGATGGAGTGACGCACCATACGGCGGGTATGCCGTAGTGGTGATGTGTCGTAAGTGCATGGAATATACGCGGAGTGTACTCCATGTGATGGAGTGACGCACCATACGGCGGGTATGCGGTTGTGGTGATGTGTTGTAAGTGCATGGAATATACACGGAGTGTACTCCATGTGATGGAGTGACGCACCATACGGCTAGTATGCCGTAGTGGTGATGTGTCGTAAGTGCATGGAATATACGCGGAGTGTACTCCATGTGATGGAGTGAAGCACCATACGGCAGGTATGCCGTAGTGGTGATGTGTCGTAAGTGCATGGAATATATGCAGAGTGTACTCCATGTGATGGAGTGACGCACCATACGGCAGGTATGTCGTAGTGGTGATGTGTCGTAAGTGCATGGAATATACGCAGAGTGTATTCCATGTGATGAAGTGACGCACCATAAGGCGGGTATGCCGCAGTGGTGATGTGTCGTAAGTGCGTTACATGTAACGTGTATGGAGTACGTGTGAGGTGTACTCTGTATGGCATAGTGTGTATAAAGGGAGTACGCATGAGGTGTACTCCATGTGATGGAGTGACGCACCATATGGCAGGGATGCCAGAATGGTGATGTGTCGTAGTGTGTATGAAGGGAGTATACGAGGAGTGTACTCCATGTGATATCGTGATACACTATATAGAGGGTATGACATAGTGGTGATTGAGCGTAAGTGGGGAGTACAAGTGGAATGTACTCCATGTGATGGTGAGATGCACCATATGGCGTGTATGCCATAGTGGTGACGTGGCGTAACGTGCATGGAGTATATACAGAGTATATTCCATGTAGTGGGGTGATGCACCATGTGGCGGATATGCTCTAATGGTGATGTGGCGTAATGCATGTGGATGGAGTATACAAGGAGTTTACTACATTTGATATAGTGATGTACCATATGGCGAGTATGCCATAGTGGTGATGTGGCGTAGTATGTATGAACGGAGTATACGTGGAGTGTACTCAACGTGGCAGCGACACTTTGTGTGGCGTGTCGTAGAGATAAGGATGGTTACGTGATTAATGGGCGTGGAACGTGATGGATAGTGTCGGGAACTGTGGAACAGTGTCCCGAAGTAGTTATGGCATAGCCTGTGGTCTGAGGTGGCAAGTGTCACCGTGATGGGCTTATGGCTAGGAGTATGCGCAAAATAGCAGAACAAGTACAAGAGTGCGCAGCAGAAGCATGACTAAGGAATGTCACGAAGTGACATGACTACTGACAATCGTGCTTGTGATGGGTGCAGTAGTGGAACAAGTGTAAGAGTATGCAGCGGAAGCATAACTGGGCAATGTCACGAAGTGACGTGGTTACTGACAGTCGTGCTTGCCATGTGGTGAAGTGATAGGGTATGAATGGCGTAATGGGAACGTGACAAAATGTCACGTTGTGTCGGGAGTACGTAAGGAATCATACTCATGATGAGTTAGGAATATATATACCAGAGTGTTGGGTAACACGACAAGGTCACGGTGTAGCTTGGGAGCAGTCGCGAGCTATATGACATGGCATAAGACATGGTTATGATTGGAGTCTTGTCGTGTTAAGTGTTGGGATGAACTGTCAAAGGGACAGGTAGCATGAGGAGCCATGCTAGTCGGGTTAAGAGAAGGTTGGTATCGGAGTATGGCCCTTGTCCCTCGAAGCTGGTGATCAATGTGTTATATATGTTGATCTTAGGTGATAAGGGGTAGAGTACATGTATAATCTGGTTAGACACATGTGCCGGATGGATTCACCATATGTAATGGGTAATCTATCTTGAGTATAGTTACACGGTGCTTAAGCCTCAGAGTTGGCTTAGAGTCGTATGGCTTGTCTGGATGGGAATGAGGATTTGTATGGGCTAAGATGCATGAAGAAAGTGACAAGTGTACTGTCTAAGGACGGGATGCATGACTTAGTTGGTTTAAGTCATGCGTCGGAATGAGGTTAATGAGAAGAATGAGACAGAGACCTTAGTGTCTTAATCCTAAGGTGAATCATGAGTTCACTTTAGTGGATGAGCACTCGAGGCAAGACAGGAGTTGGAAGATGGGGTGACCGTAATGGGTCCCCGAAGGTTTTAACTTCGTAAAGAACACGGGATAGAAGGAGAGTGTTCCAAGTATAGCGTAGTTCTATTTATAGTTTAAGTTGCTTATGCATTAGATGGAGAATGACGTTAAGGTTATGTGTATGCATGTAGGTTGCCAACTGACAAGCATGAATGGACTGAATGACATGCAAGTAGCATGGAGTCCAGGTAAGTGTTACGTTCATACTCTTCTAGAGTTTTCAAAGATACAAGAAACGCTTTTCCTTTAAGATGCTCACGAAAAGAAACGAAAGACGTTTTAAGAAAGAAAATGCTAATTGTTAAAAGGTATATGTATGTACGGCCCCTCCTTGGCAGCCCCTTTTTACGCAACCAAAGTATTAATTGTACGCATGTGAATGGATGACTATACGCTGTATCTATTGTATGTATTTTCTAAGAAAATTCATAAACTGATGAAGATGCATGAAGGGCATGACAACGGATGCTTTTGTGGATCCTACGAACCGACACTCTCATGTGCGCCATGAGGTGACTCTCGTTGATGCCATGAGAGACGACGTTCAATGATGACGCTTATGGATGCCACGAAAGCCGACGTTTAAGCCCATGTATGTTCTCAAATGAAGTTTTCAAGAACGAACTGTTAAAGAAAAGATAGAACTGAAATGAACTGAAAGACAAAAAGATGATTTTTGGGCTTACGCCCCAAACAATGTTTATCCATGAAAAGAAATGCTTTCTCACGAAAAGAAATGTTTTCTCATGAAAGAAAGGACTGTAAATGAAAGAAAGAACCGAACGAAAGCCTCAACTCTTTCGAGCTGACATGAATGAATGAATGCATGAATGAAAAGCAAGAAAGAAAGAAATGAAAGCATGAATGTATGAAGATACGTAACGGCCACATGACTGAAAGGAAAGGGTACCAATGAATGGGCAGATTGCAATGTCGGGTAAGTAGTACTGGAAGTGCACCCAGTGCTGCCCCCTAGGAAAAGGGGTTCCCCACTCGTGGCCACGGGCGGAATCTGGGTCCAAAGGAAGACCACTAACCCCAAACACACGGGGCGTAACAGTGTGTACTGGCCTATGAAAGTGATAAGAACGAATGGATGTATGCACGCATGTACGAATGCACGAATCTTTAAGAAATGAAGGCACTGACGAGGGACACGTTTTAAAGAAATGAAAGTCTTTTGAAAGAAAAGCTCCGTCCAGTGACGTTTTCAAAAGAACGCACGTAAACATGCATGAACTCTTGAAGAAATGAAGACACTGACGGGAGAAATGTTTTACAAAAAGGAAGCCCATGTTTAAGAGAGAAAAACCCCGTCCAGTGAAGTTTTCAAATGAACACACGTAAGACACGTATGCACGCACGTAATAGTATGTACGAGTGATGAATGCATGAATGAAAACCTATATTGTTATATTTTTAACAGTATGAAGTAATGCTTACGAGTCTTCGACTCATTTTAGTTTTTATGCATGTCCCTCCCCCACAGGAACTGCACGATTAGGACAGACACGGCCCATGGGGAAAAGCACAGAAGTCTAGGCACGAATTTTAAACATAAGAGAGGCCCTTTATTATAAGATTTATGTTTTCCGCTGTGAACCTCTTTTATTGTCAAAGCACATTTTAATCTATAAACGTGGAGTCTCGTACCCTGGATATGCAAGTGAAAAGTTTTAAATAGGACGGTAATTCCCGTCATCCTTTTCTAAAAATATTTTGGAAAAAGTCTCACCCTAAGGACGGGCTTTACACCACGTCTAGTTGCTGTCAAGAAAATCTTCTGTTACCTGAAAGGTACTCTGCATCTTGGGCTTCACTTTCCTCCGTCTAATCTTACTTCCTTACATGGATATTGTGATGCCAATTAGGCTGGCTCTAGTGATGATCAAGGATCCACCACTAGCTTTGCCATTTACTTCGGCGATAATCTGCTCTCTTGGACAGCAAATAAACAAGCTACTGTTTCTAGATCGACTATTGAAGCCGAATACTAAACGTTGGCTACCACTACTGCTAAGCTTATGTGGTTCACTAATCTTCTTAAGAGCCTCGACTACTCTTTTTCACCTCCTACTCTCTATTGTAACAATATCAGTAGTATTAATATGGCCACCATGTAGCTTGTGGTGCCCTTTCTTTGACTCATGTTTCCGAGAAAGATCAAGTTGCGGACATCTGAACTAAGCTACTCTGTGGTCCGAAATCTCTAACCAATCGCAGCAAGATTTTCGTTGGTCCTGTACCACCTTCAGCTTGAGGGGGAATGTCAAGATATATTCCGATTGTTATATCGTGATATACTGCCATAATTATGCCTTGATTCCAGCTCTATGTATTTATATTCTTGTACATTATGTAATAAGTTATTTCCTTGTAAAGCAAATTATACTTTCCACAGATAGATGATACATAGTTGTAGTTTTGTTGTACTCTTGAATATTTTATTATTGTATTTTCACTATTTAAATCAATACAATAGCCATCCATAATCAGGCTAGCTTTCTTACAATGAGATGGGTTGAGATGTGTATCCAAATGTGCCCTTAGTGTATGCTACTTTGGCATGTTGTCTATAATTCTTCTTGATACATCTAAAGAAACAATGTGGGGAAAGCGACTAAATTAAAACTAAATGATATGAGGGCGAATGGAAGACTATTTGGTAACACATTAATATTGTGTTTGTACTCGATGCTGGCAAGTTATGTAAGTTGGGACATAGTTGTAGGTACATCATGTTTTATGGAGATTGAGCATTATTCTGGGTCATTCGAACTCAAGAGGGATTAGGGTTTCTTAGTATAATGTGACCAAATGAGTCAGGGGATAACGAGACACTTTTTAAGGATGTCGCTATGATGGTCTTCTCTTAGAGAGATTTGATATAGTGCTTTAATTTTTCTTTTACAGGTATGTTTGGTGGTCGCACTACCTATTTGCTAATATGAACAAGATTGAGAACATATTGAGAGATGCATACCTAAGGTCTTGCCCACTATGTGCGAGTGTGAGATGTAGTAATGAGGTGCCCATAGTGGACACCCTTTCCCCTTCCCTTGGCCTTTCATGTTCAGCCTAATTATGACTAGACCTTGCACACATTGAAGCGGCCATTTCATACAAGAGGTGAGGCTGGCCTTTAACAGCCAACCAAGGGGAGCACGAACAGAAGGTCATGGAGTTATTTTTTGTTCTTTGTTCTAATCTCTCTCTCAAAGGTTTTGGGTCTCTCTTGATGGAGCATTTAGGTTGTGAAGCACGTGGGTGTTTTTTTGGTTTTTACCATGTAGCACACCCTACTACCAAGGAGGATGAATTCAAAGGAAAAACAATATAGAAAAGTTTGTGGAACCACCACACCCGATCTGAGATTTATCGTTAGAGGTAATATTGCTTCCACTATACTTTGATCTAGTATTTTTAACAATCATTTCAATACTATGACCAGGAGGATGCATGGCTTATGTGAGAGCAGTGATTCTGATGAAACTTTCTTTGATTAGAACTAGAATAAAGATTTTTACAACTCTTTAATATTCATAGACAATAACAACTTAAGGTTGATAATGTTTATCATTGCCATATGCATTTACGCTAAATATCAATATTAAGAATGTGCCTTTCCATGCCATTTCCATCTTTGTAATATACTATTGATATCAATAATATCAAAATCAGAGGATCTCTTTGAAATTTTCATGATCATTTTAAGTCGAGTTATCAGCAATTTCTGGTGATAACCTTTAATTGTATAGATTCATTGAAAGAACAAGTGATCACTTGAATTGCTTGTTTGGAGGCAAGAATGTAATAACAATATTCAACATCTTGTAATGACATATTAAAGTCGAGAAGAGTTGGAAACCATGCATGCATTGTCCGAACTCAAACACTAACAAGGGTGGTTGAATGAAGCGCCCAATCTCCTCTACTGATGACGCTGCAAAATAGCAACTCAAGTTTTCTCTATGTGGCTGAAGGAGAGAGTTTTGGATTGAACCAAGTAGAGAGAATGCAACCAGATTGGCTCTACAATACACAGTCTTTTTATAATGGGGAGGTGTCAAAGAGATGTCAGCAATGTTTGTGGGCCTATAGAAGTGATGGAGATAGAGTGTTTTGCTATTGGGTCTTGGCTTCTCATTTCTAGGCTTATGAGAAAACATGGTCTGAGGGGGAATGTAACACCCCCAGATTTCACTTGGGATTGGATGGACTCTGGAGTTCGGGACATACAACACAAGGTTACCTTCTCTCATTCATCATAATTAAATATGCAATGCACCTAACATGCATTTAAATAAAATGTAATATTCGCAACGCTTTTTTTTTCCTTAAGAAATACTATGCACCAGATACAATATATCCCAAACATAAAACATATTTCACAAATTGAAGATAATAGATATTCAAATTACAACGTAAGTCCAAAAGATCTGTAACCATAAGAGTATTGAAGATAGAGCTCCCTAAGTATATGCAAAACTAAGGTAACTACTAGGCTAACCCATCGAGTAGCTCGAGCAACTCAATCAAGGACAACATAATACTATTGATAAAATGGAGCATCGAAGTGATGAGTTCTGTGTCGTGCCGTCACTGTCTAGTCAATTGCCTCCAGTCAATTGTTTACCTCATCTCCAGATCCTAGCACATGATCCACCATTCCGGGGGAAATGGTAGTTGAGACTACCAAGTGAGATTTGATTACCTCAACAAGTTAACAAATAACTTAAACTGACAGATTAAAGATGCATATATGACAGTAGAAGCATGAATGCAAAATATGAACATGAGTAACTTGACATGACTTGACAAATAGCATGATATGTACTAACATGACTTGAACTGACATGAACTTGAAATTGAACGTGACATAACATGACTTAAACTGAACGTGAAATAATATGAATTGAACGTGAAGTGAAGTGAAACTGAACAGGAACAAAACTGAAACTGAACGTGAACTAAACTAAAACTGAACATGAACTTAGAATCTTGTTCAACAATTAAACTAGTTAATTAAAAGTGAAATATGGATGCTATACAGGTCCCCTTGAGCTGTGTCCTTGCCGATACCGCATCACATCACAAGTATATGTACAAGTTGTGAGAGTGTTAATATACGTATCAGTTCACAGGTATCTACACCTGCTATGAAAAAAATAATGTACGTATCCCGTGATAGATATATGCACCCTTACGAGTATGTATAACGTGAAATTGAAATGCGGGTGGCACTATCAGCGTTGGTGCCTGACTTCACTCCGATGACCAATTATTTAGGCCTCATTCGAAACCTGTTGATCTTTACCTCGTCAACCTAGGGAATTTCAAACTAGTTTAAACACTCCAGCGTGAACAAAGAAATTCTACTAGGACATTACACAATCCTAGCACTTGGGGTGGTGACAAACGTAAAAAGCTTGATTGAAGTGAAAATACTATTTTCGAGACACACTCTATACTCGAGATATGACGTGGTGTGAAATGGAAAGATAGATGACATGACATAATGTAACGTGACATGTACGTGATATGAATGACATGGCATAACATGAAACTGATAACATTTTGTGATATAGCATAATGTCTAACATATAAAAATTTCGTGACATAGCATAATGTTTAACAAATAAACATTTTGTAATATAGCGTAATGTGTAACAGATAAACATTTTGTAATATAGCATAATGTGACATGTATAAAATCATAAGAACATGAATAGTTATTCTCTTACCAACACACATACACAATATCCTGACAGTAAGTTAGAGGCTAACTTACTCATACATAAACATGTACTTGAAATAAATCATAACATTGTATAATATGACATGTATAATAAGCATAATAAACATGAATGATGATTTCTTACCACCATACAAACACAAGTATCCTGAAAGTAAATTAGAGGCTGACTTATAATAAGCACAGCATGACGAATTAAATGTGCGAATAAATGAGGAGACATTTCTAAATGTTGGAAACTCCTTACAAATAAACTTAAAAGCATAAAAATATTGACCTAAAGTAAAATGACTATTTTAGCCCTCTACATGTGAAAAAATGACCATTTTACCCCTAAGTTAAGGATTCACATCCTAACTTCAAAACTCACCATGTAAATTTTATCCTAAATTCAAATATCTAATTAGAAAAATTTAAAACATAACACAACTATGTGAACCAAGCATAGGCCGAAACATGAAAATGCTGAAACTCCTTATTTTTGTTGCAATTCTTTCAAACCGTAACTTTCCTGCTAAAATTGAAACATACAACATACAAAATCACATCCTATACTTAATAAAATATGCTAGAATAAACACCAAACTCATATCATAAAAATCACAAACTTTCTTCATGCTAAGACTTCAAGTATTTGACCTTAAAGAACAACCATTGATGTTCTTGGTCTATCTCCTTTCAAAACAACTCCAAGAACTCTAAAATTTCAATAAAATACTCTCAATATGTTCATAAAACATTCCTAAGGACTATCATTCTTTGAATAATTAAGCCAAAACTACAAAAAGTCACAAAATCGAACTCAACACAATCGGTTTATACTTATTCTCCAAAACCGATCACTATGAGATTTGGTTGTGACCAAACCTTTAGATCCGAAACCTCCATGAAATAAATCATTAATAAATAACATTATATGGTTCATATTCAAGTACTAAAGTAGATATAATCATCAAACCTAAGATCACATGGTAAAGATTTCATAAAAAACTCCTATAAAAAAACTTATAACATGCAACGAATCCTCATCAGACTTGTATATTAGCATGTTAACTATAAACCATAAAAATATCAGATTAAGATCTTTCCAAGAACTTAATAAAAAATATCAAAATAGCACACACTGTCTAGACTATAACCCAGAATGACTTCTTCATGCTTAAATAAACTTTTCACCCATCAAACGTCCATGAAAGTTTACACAAAATATATCAAACAAAACTATACTCAAAGAGGAACAATATATGTGAAGAGAACTTCATGAGAATCCACTTACAAGAACTTCTAAAATTTGAGTAATAAAGGCTAGAAAAGCTGTCTGAGAGTTTCTTTGGATTCTTCTCCAAGAAAATGTTTCTAAAGTGACCAAAGACTAGTGAAATGGCTAAGGACGAGATTTGGAAGAGACTGAGGCGTTGATAAGAGATGTGGAAGTGACTGAGGGGTTGAGAAGAGATGTGTATGTGACTTTTGGTGATGTGGTGTCAGCAAAATCAGGTGCCAAAGCCCATGGTTTTCAGCCAAGGAAACTTCCTTGTGAAAGGTGGTGGTGAGGTAGCTGTTGGCCTTCCCACCAACCACTATTTGGAGCTGACTTGGGAAGGTAAAGGAAACTCATGGCAGGGGAAATACTTCCTCCACAAGCCTTACCTTGGTAGTGCAATTTCGTGGGCCTTAATCGAATGGGCCATCATTTGGGGTTTCAATGCGGTTTGGTTTGGAGTTTGGGTTTCTAACAAGTCCAAATCCATTTTTTCTTGGCCCAATGAAATTACCAAGATATAAAATAATAAATAAGAATTAACAGCATCTGGAAGTAATTTAATCAAGTGATTAAATACTAAGCTACAACCGGTCACACTTAGGGTTTTGAAGCAAACATTTGAGGTTTGGGAAAACCATTTACGGTTTTGTTTTTCACTAAAGTTTAGAGGTTTCAATTGGATTCCAAGTATTTGAGATTTCACTAGGGTTGAAACCCTCTTTGGTTTGACACAAATTGGATGATTGGATGGAATAGTATTTGGCTTAGATGGCATGATCACAAATCTTAATTTCATTTACATTTTCATCTTCTGGTTCCTCTTGGTGCCAAATGTCCAATACTATTCACTAAGTGTGGTTAAGATCTTAGCAGGTGTCCTAATAAAACTTTAATTTGGACATTTCACATTGTGATATTGAAAACACTGGACTGAGTGCTAACACCGAGGTCACTATTCACTCCGAAAAAGTGAAAAATAAACTTTACACTATAAAATCTTAAATAATCATACTAACCTCAAAGTGTAAATCTTTTATCAAAATTTGACTCTAAAGTGTCTTGAATAAATCAAAGCGCGATTTCGAACAACTGTTGTTCTAGAAATATAAAATTAGCCATAACATTCTAAATATTTATATGAGTCTAATGGCGCAAACCGTTTCTCATTCTCACACTCCTAAATATTTCAAATAAATAAAATCGCATTTTTAGCATCATAATGAGTAGTAAAACTGACATTACTGACAAACTAAGGCTACGTTTGGGTAGCAAAGTATTCTCAACACTTTCCAAGTATTCTCGTACTTATGAAAATACTTCACATGCCAAACAACTTAAAATACTCTCAATGGGACCCACAAACCCACTTCAATCTCTACTCATAACTATACACAAACATTTTATAATATTTATCATTATTATATATAAATAAAAATAAAATCACTATAATATTTATTACTATTAAATATAAATAAAAAATAAAATCACTATAATATTTATCCCTATTAAATATAAATAAAAAATAAAATCACTATAATATTTATCACAATTATATATAAATAAAAAATAATTTCACTATAATATTTATCCCTATTAAATATAAATAAAAAATAAAATCACTATAATATTTATCACTATTAATTATAAATAAAAAATAAAATCACTATAATATTTATCACAATTATATATAAATAAAAAATAAAGTCACTATAATATTTATCACATTTATATATAAATAAAAAATAATTTCACTATAATATTTATTTATATTATATATAAATAAAAAATAAAATCACTATAATATTTATCCCTATAATATATAAATAAAAAATAAAATCACTATAATATTTATCACTATTTTATATAAATAAAAAATAACATTACTATAATATTTATCACTATTATATATATATAAATAAAATCATTATAATATTTATCACTATTATATATAAATTAAAAATAAAATCATTGTAATATTTATTATTATTATATATAAAAATAAAATAAAATCACTACAATATTTATTAATATTAAAAAATCATTATAATAAAATCACTATAATATTTATTACTAAAAATAAAATCACTATAATATTTATGGGACCCACACCTTTTTCAACTACATATCCAAACGTCAACAACTCAACATACTTCACACATCCAAACAACTCAAAATATTCTCAATGGGACCCACAAACTCACTTCGATCTCTACTCATAACTATTCATAAACATTTTTAACACTTCTCAGATATTCTCACTATCCAAATATAGCCTAAAACTTATACAATTAATCGATTCATAAAAACTTTTTGAGATTTTCACGGCGTACGTAAAGTCTAAAGAAATTTTTTCATTAAATTTCTAGCGGGCTAGTTGTTACAGGGAACCTTAATTAGGATGTTAGCCTCCAAAAATATTATGTTGGTTTTGCTTTATATTCACTGTATTTACCTTGTATTTGAAGAAAGCCTTTTCAACTATTTTATAGGGTATACTGTAGATGGAGATTAAGAAAATTGCAGAATGGAAAAAGCATTAAAAAAAAAGTATATCGTAAGAAAATGTTAGGGTTATGTTTTGTCGCTTTGTGTTCTTTACTTCTTTCTGCACTGACTTCTCTTTCCCGTTTTTTAAAGTTGTTCTAATTTTCTGAAGAGCAGAAAATGGGTCTTTTTGCCATCCAATTATAAGCTTAATTACTAATTAAAGCCCATTGCTAGTAAATCTGGGTCGAGCTACCCTCGTCCTCACTAGAAAGGACCATTAATGTTTTCCAAATTTGTAACCCCTAAACCGAACTTTAACGACAAGTTGTCCCATGAGTATGGTTGGAACATTAAAGATCAGTAATCACATCCAGAATCCAGATAATCTTTTTTACGACTTTGTTTTAAATCCAGATAATCCAGAACATTATACAACATTCTTAACTAAAAAAAAAAAAGATATATTATTATTTTTGATGAAGTGACACTATCACATTAGTTAGTTGTAAAATAATTACATAAATATCATTATTTGATATTAAAATGAGGATTAAATGAGATTAATTACAATATTTAATTGCACTCTAATAAAATAAATAAAAACTTCCGCCGGAGGGAGTAGGAGTCAAGATCATGATTGCGATCACCACCATATAATATGAAACGTGTACTTGTACCTTCAGATGGAATCGTTGGGTGGTTGGCATTATCGATCCTGATTGTTATAAAAATCCCCATGCCATGCATGCACCCTATTAATAATACAAGAAAAATGTTAAATACACTTATAAAAAATTTATTCTCCACATGTCAGTTATTGATATGCTGAAATCATGAAATTTTAAAAGAAAATTAATAAAATGAATCTTATAAATATAAATATAAATAAAATTGTAAGTACATGTAACATTACCCATCTTGTAATATACGATTGTCGTACAGTATTTTTCACCAACTTTAGTTATTTTTGCAGCTTCCCAACTAATATAATTAATTTGCTCCCACCCTAAGTACAGGACTACGTGCAGGCAAGTTGCAACTCTTTTTAAATGGGTCCAAAACCTTGTTCTAATTAATTATAATCAATACCAATGACAACGGGACAAAAACTCAAAACATAAAATCTTTGTACGTACATTCGCCGAGAGAATCAATGCATGTTTTGGTTCGATTATATAAAAACCTCGAACCGATACATGATAACCATAATTCAAACTTGATGTAGCTAACTAACAATTGCCTGAAGTACTGCGCGCAGTACTGTACCGACCTCGTTTCATTGTCGTAGCTACGCACGTGATTTTGGACGTTCAATCCCAGAAATATTATAGTATAAACCAAAGGGCATGATTACAATCCGGTCAAGGTTCTGTTACATCCGGGGACATGATCGATTGTGACCTAAAATTATATTAGAAGTTGGCCAGGCTTCGAATATCTTTCCTTCTCTCTGGAGATTTTGACATTTATAGCCTTTTATGGCGGACCGCAGCACAAATTCAGGACTCCACCGTAATTATAATAGAGTAACGTTGAGTATAATCGTGAAATACGTAAATATTATGAAGTCATTTTAAAAAATAATGTGGTTTATTGTTAAAAAATTAATTTATTTTCATGTGGTTTCAAAACGACTACACGACGTATGCACACTCATAACTATAATTATTATTTCTCATAATTATATACTTTGCACGCATGCATCATGCATTCTCAGCTTTCCTGTACCTGGTTTTTGTCTACATGACTTATTTGTTGAAAACTGATATATTGGAAAGTGATAGATCCAATCGAATCTTTGAACACATATTTTGTACGGAATTGTTCTTAATTTTTATTTTACTTATTAAGTAACTGTTTTTTAATAAGTTTGTAAATTTTATTTTATTTTTAAAAATATTTAAAGTGATTTAAGGAAAAAAAAAATTACATCATTCGGTATCGAGAGCCGGTTTGAATTGAAAAATCATCTCAACTTATTTTACTACTATTCACAAATTTCAACTCATAAACTTTGTTACTATATATTTATAAATTATCTCGATTCATTTCATCGCATCACTTAAACCAAAAGAGAAATCTTGTATAGGAGTAGCTCGGCTCTAATTATTTGTTTATTTTGTTGGTGTTTCTAAGTTTTAACTAAAAGACGGCTGAGATAGACACGTATCTAATATTTGTACCAACAACATGAAAAAGCAAGCATGCTACGCGTAACTTGATGATCTTTCTTTCCTAAACTTTGGTTTGAGTTTCCCTTGTTTTCCATAATTTGTTGGTTTTACTTTACAGCCCATATAAACGGAAAATCGGAGCCAAATTGTAAGTTGCTATCATTCTATTGGCCGCAGAGAGAGGAGGCCAACTAACATCCACCAAAAACTTTGTATCTATGCAGAGGATGACCTTGATTGACTCCAAAACTATTAGCTCCGATGCACAAAGCTGTAGGCAAGTTAATAACTAGGCCCTTCCCCACAAATCAATAGGACGAAAGGGAGTTAATAACTATTAGCTCCCTTTGATAGATGCCTAACAAAAAATCTAGTCAACCCTGCCTTTCTCTGTCTTCTGGAGTGGTTTGGATTCAGAGATGAGTTGAGATAGTTTATAAATAGTAGAATAGAAGTTGAATTATTTATTATATTTTGTGTGGGAATTTGAAAAAGTTATTTTGAGATTTGAAAAAGTTAAATTGTTTATTATATTTTGTATAGAAATTTGAGAAAGTTGTAATGATTAAATGAAATGAGTTGAGGTGGGTTGAGGTTGGTTTTGAATACAAACGACCCTTTTTCGTTCTCGTGTTCTTCAAGTCATTAAAAGCTAGGTGGTGATCCTTTAAATTTTACTTTAAAAGAGTCAGAATTAGCCTTTAAATTTTACAAAAACGTAACCCTTTTTCTTTTTTCTTTTTTTTTTCTTTTTTCTTTTTTTTCTTTTTTCTTTTTCTTCTTCTTCTTCTTCTTTTTTTTTTTTTTTTTTTTTTTTGAATTTTTCCGTGTTTTTGAAGATATTGATTTGTAATGAAGTGTATTTGTGTCAACTTTTTAGGAAGGGTATATTATATATTGAGATTTTCAGCTGATGTATGAGCATTCATGATTGTCAAAGTTTGATAGTTTGAGGTTGATTGCAAAATATATTTTAGAGGATCAAGCGTCTTTTCCCCTTTATTTCTTTGGGTTTTTTGTTTTATACTTTAATGTTTGAGTAGTGATTGAGTTACAATCCATTTACATTTTATTTACAACTTATTAATTAGAATATACATTACAAGAAAAACAAGTTGTTGTGACCATTTAATTGCGGCGAAAAGATTATTTATGATTAAAATAGACTCATTTTAATTTTAAATAGTCATTTCGCTAGAATTAACTGGTCATAAATAAGCAGTTTTCTTGTAGTGATAGTATTTGTTTTTAAATTCAAACACATCAAATCAAAATTAAAATTAAAATAATTATTTCAAATAATATTATTTTATTTGAAGATTGTGGAACAATTGTAAATTAAGAAGTTGTAACTCTATCATTTCTCTTAATTGTTTATAGATTTTTTTTTTTTTCTGTGTTTGAAAACAAGATATTTTGGCTTTTCATTTCTTTTTATTTTGATTTGTTTACTCCTTTTTCTAAAAAAAAAAAATAGGCTTTCAGCTTAAATGAATTTTAGCCTTTCAAATTACTTAATTTATATTTATCATTATTATTATTTTAAATGTGGCGTATTGTCGTGTCAATATTTACGTTAGATTATTAACGAAAAACTTGATGGAAGCACCTCAAACTTCATAATCATAAAGTGAAAGCACAAGAATATGATCAAATCCATGGACTAATTTATCAATTCAACCAATTCTTACAAAATTATATATATCTAGTGGAAAGCGCTCTCTCTCTCTCTCTTTTCTCTCCAAAGAGCCGTTCCAGCAAAAATAATAATGTTAAACAATAATAATAGTTTAGCAATAATTATATTAAAAAATAATATTCTAATAATATTTTATTCAACTTTCATTTCAACTCATCTCATCTCAACTCACTATCTAAACCACACCTCAAACTACTCTCACCTCAAGCTGTCACTTTTTTTACACTCTAAATTACAAAAATCTTCAATTTGCACTTTAAACATGTATAGTTTTCACTTTGCACTCTCCATTCAAATGTAACCATTAAGATTACGAGTAGTGCTATTTGAAAGTATTTACACCACACATTATCTATATTGTATAATTTGATTTGTAAGATCTAAGTTTTAAAATTCATCTTCCAAATCAAATTATGTCAGGTGTATAACGTGTGGTGTAAAAAGGCTTTCAAATAGAATTATTTGTAGCAAATTTCTCATTCATCTTAACAATTAGGTCACAATCGAGGCTGCAAAATATAGATAGCTCAATACAAAAATTGAAATTTTTGTAATCTTGGCTGCAAAGTAAGTGAAAAATTAGTAGATGGTAGCTAGCTAGCTAGGTTGCTGTGTACTTAATCAGTCCCAAAATGAAATTCTACATTAATTCTAAATGTAAAACATTTGTTGCTTTAATTATAAAACACTTGGAATTTCAGAAAATTGCTATATTCGTTTATCCTAATTAGTAATCAAAATCATTTATACCCAAACCTAACAATAGATTAAGATCTTATGGAATGCATGCAGTACCTTTGATCCAACCATCAAGATTGTATCATGTCAGCTATATATAATTTGTATACATTTTAATGACCAAAACTAAATGGGAGTGCCATTGGTCGGGTTTTGATAGTTGGAGGGGTACGTGCAATGTGTTGATTTTGGTATGTAGTTGATCAAAGTGTAAATTATAGAAAGCTCTATTATTTAGAGCGAGAAAAGGAGCATTAGTAACATGTTTAGTAGCTAATAACACAATCAATGAAAACTTAAAATTTTGCAATTGTAAACGACTGCAAGCAGCATAGTAATAAAGAGTATTATCATATATTTAGAGGCATGAATTAAGCTTTCCGAAAGAACCAAATTTCTCAGTGTTTTCGATAATCTCTAACACTATATATAATGGTGTGCTAATGAAATAATACTAAACGATATTGATTACTTCATTGGATTAATTAAATATATATATATATATTAATGGCACTACAAGAAATTGCTTATTTGTTTGTTTGTTGTTTTTTTTTTTTTTTTTTTTTTTTAAAGAAGAGTTAGGGTCACCTGTCCAATAGTGACCCCTCCCCAATTTTATTAATAATCCTCACTTGTGGAAAACCACAAGCAAAACCACAAGCAAAAGACAAACAAGACTAGATAATACGAAGCGAAGGCATCTCGGAGTAGTCCATGCGAATAAGGCCACGCAAAACTCGGGAAGTCTCCATCAAATGGGAGAAAACTGAATCACTACCAGAAACCCCATGCTTGGCTAACCAATCTGCAACTTGATTTCCTTCTCAAAAAACATGGTGAATTGAACAAGTTATGGAACTCATAATATCAAGAACTGCTTCCCAAAAATTCTCCAAATACCAAACCCCACATCTTTTACTTCTCCACCAAGAAATAATAGTCATAGAATCAAGTTCAATTTCTACATAATTGAGGGATAAAGACCTATAAACCTGGAGTCCATGAAGGAGAGCTAAAAGCTCTGCCTGATTATTAGAACCTGTACCAGTAAATGCAGAAAAAGCATGAATTAACTTACCATGATCATTTCTAATAATCTCACCTACGCCAGAGGCTCCCGGATTACCCAAACTAATGTCATATGTATTCAATTTAACCCAACCCGCCGGAGGCCTTTTCCAATTAATAGCTTTGCAACGCCGAACGGGAGGGAAACTAGGCTGAACCTGCAAACTCTCAAGTACCTGCAAATCAAAACTAGAGATGTGAGAACTAGTGTGCATATCACGACAAATAAGACTAATCCACCGTCGAACAGAATGAATGATGTCAGAGGCAGTTTCAAAGCATCCCTCCATACGCGCCAGACAACACCTCCGTCAGAGTCGCCAAGTAATAACCACCGGAAGAAAACCCACAATAATGCTAGAGTCACCAACCTTATCACCAGCAAGAAGCCTAACGACATTGTTCTCTGCCTCGACCCCAACCAGACCATTGAGGACAACTTTATTGGAGCCGTATTAACATGGACCAACGCTGACAAGATGCTACGCAACGACTGCAGAAGCTTCGTGCTGAAGGTTCGAAAGGCGGACAAGTGCAGAATCCTCCGGCCGTATCTCTAGCACATCCACTCTATGGCTGATGAAATTGAGCTGAGAAAACAGCGAGACCTGAAGCTGTACTTGAATATCAAGCGCGGCGAGGACGACGACGATCATCACCATCATCATCATCGCAGCGAGGGTGGTGACGGAAGGTGGAGATCTGCTCCCTTTACGCACCCTTCCACCTTTGATACCATTGCCATGGAAGATGACCTCAAATACAAGGTGAAGTCCGATCTCGAATCCTTCGTCAAATACAAATAGTATTATCACCGTCTTGGCTACGTTTGGAAGTGAAGCTTTCTCTTATACGATTCGTCTGGAACTGGGAAATCAAGCTTCGTGGCTGCCATGGCGAATTTCATATCCTACGATGTTTACGTTATCGATCTCTCCAAGGTTTTGAATGATTCAGATCTGAATTTGCTTTTGTTACAGACAACGAGCATGTCCATCATCGTCATGGAGGACCTTGATCAGTTTCTTACGTTGAAATCGACAGGTGTGAGCTTGTTGGGAGTATTGAACTTCATGGATGGGATATTAAACTCGTGCTACGCCGAAGAGAGAGTGATGGTTTTCACGATGATGAACAACAAGGATCGCGTTGAAGGAGATTTGGGGGGAAGAAGGAATCGGAGGAGGGAACGAAGGGGGTTTGGAAATGGGGAAAGAAATCGAAGGCGAGGAGGGATATCGAATGGGAAAGGGGAACGAAGGGAAATGGAAAATAAAGAAACGGCGTTGTTTTTACTTGCCACGTGGGAACCGGTTCCACGGCGGGGACGCAGGGACAGTTGTCCATAGAATTTCTGTTTTTTAAAATTATCTAGAGTGACAAAAAAAAAAAAAAAAAAAAGAGAGATGAAAAGGCTAGCAATGTAGCATGCGACCCAGGTGTTGTTTAGGCACAACCTTGGCTCAAGTGGCACAACTTGCATGGGTATTGCTCCTAGCTTTCTGCAGTAATTGCCTTCTTGAGCTCTTTAGTGAATAAAGTCTTAAAAGTGAGATCTTATCCCACCAGGTCCCTCAAATAGAGTTGCAATGCCAGATATCTTTTCTAACGTATCTCCTACTCCAACTATATTTCGATAGGAGTCTTTCATACTTGTCCTGTCATACTACAAGATGACAGAGACAGGTAACCAAAGTATGGTCCGCACACCTTATGGTCTATCAACTCCTTCGTCCTTCTTTGAACTGTTCTCCATGTGGCATCGGGCCATACTTCTGGGTCCTGACGACACAAGTTGTCACGCCTTCACCATTCATTGCAGAGTCACTCTGGATGCGACCTCTCAGATGGAGTGTGGGCTTCTGTGTACGTTTTTGACACTTCTCCGAACTTTCCGGGTTATCTCATAAAGTTTCATGTCAGGTTATGTCGGTCTTTGACCGTAGCTCCTCTTTACCGAGTAATCATTTCTCGCCTTAGGCAGGTAGCTCGTATCTCATCCGAGCTCATCAGTCCTTTAGCTCCTCGTTCTCGTCCTCTCAGGAGCTGACTTTTCTAGCTCATCTACCATGGTCGAGTTCCTCATCTCTACCTCGCTCTGGGACATGTTATCCGAATTCTCACAAGGTGCTTACTTGCCCATATGTTGGACTAGCTGCACTCTATGTCTCTTGCTACTAATTTCATAGATCATTGGAGTGTTTCTAGTTTTTTTCCTTTCCTTCAACTCCACGAATGTTCTATCCTCTTTTGCGTTATGTATGACCCTCACAGCAAACTTTTATATGGAGACTATTCAGTTTTTCATGGAAGATATTCAAGAAATTTTAGGAGCCTATGTGCATCATTGGTCGGCTATGTTGGATGGCATTCTTACTTTTGGGAGCCACTTTGATTTCATAAGTGAGTTCATTGAGATTTTCTTGAGGTGTATCACCAAAGTTCAGGAGATCCTAGTAGTACACTAGATGTTGGCATAATTGTGTTACAAGAAAAGGACAATGTTTTGATGGTTTTTGAAGGGTCATCGTTTTGGAACCCTACTTTTGTTATATGAATGGTTTAACTTAGTTTTCTGAAGGAATTATGTTAATTTAAATTATGTGAATATTAATGAAAAAGTATTCATGTTTTGGGATTAGTATTTTGATACATTAAGTATTGCTCAAAAAAATTATCTGCTGTAAATACTGCATACTGTTAAATGTATGTTATGTGCATTGCATCCTTAAATGTCATGAACAAGAGTATGTAATCTTGTATTGCATGCATGTCCTAACACTTCAAACTCCGTTAAATCTCAATTAGAGTTTGGGGGCGACACACATTCTAAGCTCTTTTATTTTTTATTTTTTTGCTTTGATTTTTGTTTTTATGTATCTCAACTCAAGTTTATGAATATTTACCTTCTAACGCCAATATCTTTACCTTTACTTTTTATGGATCTCACATTTATTTATTCTATGCATTCTCAATTCTTTTATATGCGTATATATACATATAAATATATATATATATATATATATATATATATATGTATGTGTGTGGAGTTGTCAATTATTACATAAAATAGGCAGTTTTGAAACAATGCAATTAAAATATTCCATTTCAGCTTCAAAATCGAAATGATCATCTCGAAATTCAAAACTTCAGTTCATAGAGTTGGCTTACATACAGGTTTCTGTTTTCTCTGGAGCCATCGGGGAAAGAGATAAATAAATGCAAATCGTTAAAGTCAGTGATTAGTACTTATTCAGTAGAGAAAAAAAAAATTAAAAAATTAAAAAAAAAAGAAAAGAAAAAGAAAAAAAGGTTGAGCCATTGGTTTTGGTATTCGAATGCAGGAAGGCTAGCCAAATGATGTCCTTTCAAATCACCTCGAGATAGAATAAAATTAAACCTCATTGTTCTAATTATTATTCTTAATTCTTTAGCCGTCCTTGCGGGTTGCTTGTGTCCTCTTTGAATGATGTTCTACTTTGTGTTCAGAACTTCTGATTGAAATATATAGATTGCATGTGAAGAAAAATAAATTTTTGTGATTAATTTATTGTAATCAAAAGATTATTTGTAATTAATTTTAATTATAAATAGTCGTTAGAATTAATTAGTTGCAAATAAACAGTTTTCTTGTAGAGCTAATAATAGTTGCTAATATAGAACACTTTGTCATCCATATATGCATTATATATAGGGCAAGGCTACTCTGTCGCCCAGCATTTACCGCTGGGCGTGCCGCCCAGTCTTAATTTTTTTTTTTTTTACATTTTTTTAATACATTTTTATTTTTTAAAAAAATAACAAAAATATCAATACATTTAAAATCACTTTCTTAATTATTAAGTAAAAAATAATAATAAAAAATGACTAGCAGTCAAATCAAGTGGACAACTCAAGTGGGTAAAGAGGCTTTTCCCTTATATATATTAACCCTTTTTTTCTCAGTACATGATTTCAAAAGTGTTTGGTAATATTGCGTCAATTACAACTTTGACAAGGCAAAGAGGTCGTCCAATAAACAAATAAAGACAGAAATGTACACAATCTCTCAGGGTCCAACCTGCAAAGACTTTTTAATTCAATATGCTACATAAAACCAAGTACCAAAGCTTGATGATGTGTGGATCCGTACGTCTATGATTCTGGGTAGGAAAATGATAGAGGAGCCACCAGCGGTGGCTCTATCTATGTGTTTTTTATGTATTCTTTTTACAATTATTTTTATATAAATTTTTTTAATAATTTTAAATATTTATAATATTATTGAAAAATACTTCCTTAATCATATAAAGTAAAAAAAATTATTTTTTTATTTTATTTCGTGATTAAGGAAATATTTTTTAATAATTTTTTTTCATGATTAAGGAATTGTTTTTTAATAATATTATAATTTTATTTTATTTTTTTAAAATATTTAAATGTATTAAATAAAAAATAACTGTAAAAAAAATACATCAAAAAATACATGCTAGAGCCAACGGCGACTTCCAGCGAGCGCGGTGGCTCTCGCAGTACTCTTATGGGAATTCTCTCTTTTTTTTTTTTTTTTGTCAATTATTATTATTCTAATATGGGTACAGTAGTTTACTGACTTTCAGGAGGATTTATCGTGAATTTGAGAGAAGATAATCTTATTACGTACCTACCATTTTCTTGATGGAAAATGCTACATGCCCGGCTGGGGGCTCCCGCTGGGAGCTCCGCTGGGCTGTAGCATTTTTATATTTTTTTTTTAATTTTTTTTTATATAGATATTTTTAATAATTTTAAATATTTAAAAAATAAAATAAAATATTATTAAAAAATACTTTCTTAATTAAGAAATAAAATAAAAAATAATATTTAATGATCTCTTTTTTACTTTATTAAAGAAGTATTTATTTAATGATATTTTAAATTTATTTTATTTTTTAAAAATATTTAAAAGTGTAAAAAAAATCTATATAAAAAATAAATTAAAAAAATACATATAGAAAAGTACATGCTAAGTCCAATTGGAGCTCCAAGCAGGGCTATAGTATGACCATTTTAAATATTTAAAAAAAATCATAATATTATTAAAAAAATACTTTCTTAATTATGAAGTAAAATACTTTTTTTTATAATTTTTTATTTTACTTCCTAATTAAAAAAATATTTTTTAATATATATTTTTTTACTTTTTAATTAAAAAAAATTTTTTAATAATATTTTAAATTTATTTTATTTTTTTAAAATATTAAAAAATCTATATAAAAAATTATTTAAACAAAACAAATATAAAAGAATACTGGGGGCTGTAGCATCACCCTTTCTTGATTTCTTCTTGAGATGTTGCTTATGAATTTCTTTGGAATGCGTTTTTTCCATTATTGTAGACACATATTAGTTTTCACATTCGTATATATTCGTTTTAGTTCTAGATTTAAGTATCCATTCGATCTACAATGGACAATTGGGACATCAAAACACAGATGCTCCATATGAAAACCAAATCTTAAGAGCGTTTTAGTTGTTATATTAATGACCCATTTATGTCTCAGTTGTATGTGACTATAACGATTCAATTTAGGCACAAATCACATCTGAACCTAAACTTTTTTTAAAATGACTAATCAATGGTATAATTAGAGTCTTATTAGAATTTCTGAAATAGTAAGAATTTCTCTATCCAGGTCTTATATACCACATATATATATATATTAGTACGAGATATCACAGTGTGAGAAAAATTGTCATTCTCGTTGCTGACATGTCATTAAAAAATTTTAAAATTTGAATCTTTTAAACTTCTATTATAAATAAGCTCATTTATGTTATATCAGCAGTGGAAATGTGTATTTATTTATGATAATATTATTATTTACTTTTCTTTTAATCATTACGGTAGAAGATATATCATAACTATATATATGCATGTGTATATTAGCAAAAGGAAAATGCTAAATGTATTTAATAAAAACTTACAAAAAATTTACTTTTTCACATGTCAATTATTGATATGCTAAAAATTATGAAATTTGAATTTTAAAATAAAACTAAAAAATGAATCTTGTAAGTAAAATTGTAAATACATGTAGTACTACTTTTAGCAAAAATATTGAAAGGGCTTTAATACCACCATAAGCACTCGCGGGGTGCCACACTAGGGTTGGGCCATGAGGGTTCAATAAGCCACTTACGGCCCAAACACCCCCTAACCCAATAGGGCTCATGTCACTTCGTTAAAAGGAACGTCCGCCCACTTATCTCAAGATCGTTAAAATATTCACTTATTCAAAACAAGTAGATAGCCCAAAGGAACCGAGATTCAAATTTCAAATAGTGAGCAAGACAGTTAATCTATGTGATCTTAAAAAGACAAACATTCTATTTAAAGGGGTCAGGTAGTACAAGGGGTGTAACCGGTCCGGTTCGGTCCGGTTTTGGATAAAATCTAGGACCGAACCGGTATGTACCGATTTTGTATTTTTCAAAACCGATTACGCACCGGTTATCCTCCTAAACCGGTACTTCCAGTTTTTCCGGTTTCCGGTCCAGTCCGGTCCGGTTTTTCGGTTTTTTTAAAATGTAAGTTTCACAATTTGTCATTAAAAATTTGTTTATAAAAAAAAAAAACAGTTTTATACTTTTGTTAATATATTAGACTATATAATAGTATTAATATTAGACTATTGGTATAGTTATAAGTTATATATTAGTATTAGTTATAAACTTTTAGTGATTTAATATTAACATTTTATGTAATAATTTATAAATTATAACAAGAAATTATTTCATATATGAATATATATAATTATATATATTCTATATAAAAATTTATAATTATACATTATATATAAAACTTATATATATTAATATTTAATATATATAAAATATTTTGTATAAAACTTATATATAAAAATATTATTTTTTATTTTTTTTAATCAACCGGTCCGGTCCGGTCCAAAAAATCCCGAAACCGGACCGGAACCGGCCAGTTTTTAGATTTTAAAAACCGGTTTCGGGACCGGACCGGTCTGGTCCGGACCGGTTTTCCGGTTTGCATTTACACCCCTATCAGGTACGTTAATGAAACTCTAGGAAATAATTGGCTCTAAGACTACATATATCCTTACTAACTCAGGAATCGGGGAATCCCTTTGATCTCCCTAGCCCTCTTACTCTTTGGTTGTAGGAGATAATGAAAGAGTAGCAGTGAAACACGTCTTCAACCAATATAAAGAATAATTGAGGAAATATTTTCAAGCAAACGTGCGAGGATGGTTAATTAACTATCCACTCTTCTAATAAGGTCATACATGCAATAATTTCTAGTTGATTTCGGTATCTTGTATAATTATGAACATCTATTTTGTTTTTTATTATCTTTTTCATTTTTCATTTCCGAGGAATTTCTTCTATAATTTAATCAACCACTTCGGGAATCCTTTTCCAGATTATATATTATGAGATCTTCACGGTTTAATTAGAAAAAATTTAAATAGCGTAGCCTTTTTCTCTGTCAAAGTCTCAAAGCATATGGGATAGAAAAATATAAAGATACAACTGTTTATGTGCAAACTCTGTTTTAAATTGAAGATATTTTGTAAAATATAATTATAAGTGTTAGATCAGTTTAATTTATCTTAAGCGGTGAAGATTTCTCAAAACTCTAATGCGAAAAACAAATATTTGTGCCGATAACAACTATTTGTGACAAAAACAGACTCATTTTTATCAAGAAATAATCATTTTTATTAGAAATAACTGGTTACAAATAATACAACTAACGTTAGAACTTAAAGCTAAATGGTCACAATTAAAGTCAGAACATTTGCTTGTCTTATAGCTAACGTTAAATTATTGTAATTGTACATTAGGTCACTTAGGATATTAACATAATTTTTGAAATAATTTCACGTTTCCAGATTAAGAGTTTAAGATAGTCACTCAAAAAAAATTGCAGAGAGAGAAAATAGGTTTTTTTGAATTTGTCTTACATTTTGTTAAAATTTCAATGTGATAATAGATTCTGTTGAAGTTTTAACATGATGTATGCCAAACTCGACTTTTTTTATTTATACATGTTTTGCGTATAATGTATGTAATACTCCTTTTAAGCGTCTCTGGATCAGTGGTTGATTAATCTTCTAAAATATAATTAGGTACTTGCAGATTATAAGGAGTTAATTAGTTCATGAGTTAATTAGCGCAGTTAAATAGCTAGTAAAGAATTATTTAACTTATGATAATTATAAAAGTATCTTTAATATAAAATATAATTTTAAAATAATTGTAAAATGCCAATCTAATCCTAATTTATTAAAGAAAAATGATTTCTCTAACCCTAAAACCCTTTTGTTAAAAAGTGAATTCCACTTTAAAAAATATATAAAAAAAATTATTCAACTTGTCTGTTTGAACTTGTAATTTTAAGACTATTCATCTGGGTCGGAAAAAATTCCAGCCCGGTCCGAAATCCAGATAACAGGATTCTGATTACGGTTTCAGCTCGAGTCAAAGTCGCATTTCAAAACCCGATTCCTGGGTTTATATATAAAAAAATATTCAACCCTAAATAAAAAAAAATATTAGATTTTTTTTCCTTTTACATGCATTTAGTTAAAAAAATAATTAGTTGTTTGTAGGTTTATTTATTTTTTACATAAGATTTAGTTTTCCATTTTAATATATTTTTATTAGTGAAGACAATGTTCAATGCATTAATATTATGATTTTCAACATGATTTCTTGAAATTTTTTTTAATAAAATAAAGGCGGTTATATAAAGAAAAACAATTATTCTTTTCAACAATATTTTTTTCTTGAAAATTTTGTAATAAAATATAGCCTTTTAGATAATAAAAAATATTATACATTTCAACATTATTTTTTTCTTAAAATTTAATAATATATTGGCTTTTGAAAAAAAAAAATGGTATAACCCGAAACCTGAATTTCCAACTTTCGACCGGAGTTTGAAACCCAATTTCTGGGCTGGATCTACTCGGATACCCAGATCGAAATCCGAGAAAAACAGTCGTACAACTAGCAATTAATACTGTTTGCCAAAATAATGCATACCCTCCAAATAATGCACATTTTGTCTGCTGCATATAGATGGTCGATGAAAGAAGAGCACCAATCTCTGACATATCCTCCGATAAATGTACTTGTGTAGGATGAAGTTGCCTCGGCTATTGACGGACGTACTTGTGCACCAATCTCTGGTAGAGTGTGCAATGATGTGGCACCAGGTACCGTGTTATTTCAATGGATGATGCTACGGCTCCCGTTGGAGCTGTAGCACGTGTTTAAATTTTAAATTATTTATTTTAAATTATTTTTAATATAAATTTTTTTAATATTTTTGAAAAATAAAATAAATTTAAAACATTATTAAAAATATTTTTTTAATCAAACAATAAAAATAAATTATTAAAAAATACTTCTTTAATCATGAAGTAAAATAAAAAATGATAAAAAAATATTTTTTATTTTATTTCATAATTAAGAAAGTAATGTTTAATAATATTATAAATTTTTTTATTTTTTAAAAATATTAAAAATTATTAAAAAAAATTATATAAAAAAGAACTAAAAAATACATATAATAAAGTGACTGCATGACGCTTGCACATTCACGACTGCATTTATCATTTCTCTTCATAAAATATGAGAATATTTTTCATAAGTTGTGAGGTGTGAGATGATAAATAGTAGCTAATGAGAAGAATTTTTCGTACTTTTTATAGAATTTTTTTTTTTAAATTTCAATATCTATAATTTTATTTATTTTTTGTCTAGCTAGATTTTTAATTCGAGATTATCATATTTTTCTTTTAGGTTTTATATTTTCTTTCAAAAATTCAAGACTAGTTGATTTTATTTTTTATAATTTTGTTACGGTTTTCCTAGGCATGGCATGCATATTGAAAACTTTTTTTTTTCTTATTTTTTTTTTCATACTAACTATTTATTTTGACACCAATCTTGTTGTAATTGGTCATGACATGGTAAATGATTGTCATATCAATATTCTAAATCAATGGTATGACTGGAGTTAAACAGATTGTCATCGATGTTGCTCACAAAATACAAGTCATTATTAGCCATCACCTTCAAATGAGGTATTTCAATATCTTATTAAGTACATGTATTAATTGAATATGCTTGTTCAAACTTTTATTCTTCATCGTAATAACACGAGATTTCAATCACTGACCATCGAAAGATACGAGTTGGGCTTCATCTAATAAAGAAAAATTATTAGGCACGTTTTTAATTTAAAAAAAAAAAAGAAAGATATTTCTTGATTTAATTTATCTCAATTTCCTATTTTCTAATCTAAATCTTGAAACTACTCATGATTTTGATAAAAGAGTAATGCAAGATGGCTGCTGCTATTCTGCCCTTTCAAATCTATTCCTCGAAGCTACTATTAGTGTATTTATATTTTTTAAATATTAAAAAAATACAAATGCATTGGGAGGACAACATAACATTTTTCATGCTAAATAGAGAGTTATAGGGGTGTTCAAGCCCTAACTTAAAAAAAGGGCTTAACCTAAGATCATGATGAAAATGAAAATATTATTAAGATGAGTCAGAATTTTTTATAATACCGTATATAATATTTTTTTGTAGTTTGAAGATATTATGTATCAAAACTGGTACATTGAATCGAACGGTATCAAGACAATAATTAATTCGAAGATGCAAAATTTAGTTTTCCTGACAAAATATGAGTTAATTATTTCTTCCCCGGTCTTGTATTAAAACTCATTTCTATATTGATAAATTTATATATATATATATATATATGTATTAACTAATAATATAAGTATAATATTTTTATAATTAAATATATAATATATAACCTAATTACATATGCCTATATATTGAATATGCTTCAGTTCATAGTTATATTTTATAATTTGTTCAGTAATTAGTTAATAAGATTTAATAATTTTATAACTAGTATGCGGGAATCATATATTAAATAGATATATTATATCCTATTATGTGTATGTAATAATAATTTATGTAAACATATAATATATTGTTATTATGGATAAATATCAACTAGCTATATATTAATTATTTATAAAATTTTAAAATCTTATAGTTCAAAAGAAATTCTACTTGTTAATTGTACAAATTCGATATTATATTTTTTATTTATCTAATTGATTAATTATTAAATCATATTAAAATAATAAACAACTCGAGTCGAGCTCGAGTTTGGCTCCTTTTTGTGACCAACTCGAGCTCGAACTCGAGTTGGAAGTTTAGATTACTGAATCAAGCTCGAACAAAAATTAAATAAAAGTTGAAAGTTGAATAAAATATTATTATAATATATTTTTTTAATATTATTTTTGTTTTGATATTTGAAAAAATTGAATTGTTTATTTTATTTTGTGTGAGAATTTGACAAAGTTATAATGATTAGATAAGATGAGATGAGTTGAAAGGTTTCCTGAAAACAAACGAGTACCAAGAGCATATTATGCACTACTCTTATTTAGATAATGTCTATAATTTTAAGTATTTATTTTGAATTAAATTTTGAATTGAATATTAAAATAATTCAAGTAATTCGCCTTTTCGAAATAGATTAATTCCTATATTCTAATTTTGAAATGTTTACTTTTTTGTATTTTTAGTTTGGATCAAATTAGTCCTTCAATCGATAAACTGTTTGTAATTCATCGCATGATCGTAATGTCTCATACGGATCGAACTCGTTTGGATTCGGAGTTGGTCTCATCTTATTTTATTTTATCTCATCATAATATATTATGATACAAATATTATTACAACATAATCACTTTTCATTTTCTTTCATAATTTTTTATCTAATAATTATTAATTATTATAATTTTTTCAAACTTTCATATAAAATATAAAAAAAATCAATTTGTTTAATTTTTAAAATAAAAATTTCATTTTAATAATATTTTAACTTTATAATATTTTTACTCAATATTTTCTCTCTTCTTGTTTCAAAAATCAATAAAAAAATTAATTCAAATTATCTTATTATTATTTATAAATTTATAATCTAATTTGATGTAATCTCATCACCCCCTCCCCTCGTCGTGCAATGGAGAATATACTGTTTGAAACGAGAATATTGTTTTTCTTTTAAAAAATATAAGGGCAAACATAGTGTGGCCTAGGCGCTCAACCCAATTAGCACTTGCCGGCTAAGACAAAACCTAGATCATCGAGCCCAAAAAACATTTATGGTAATAATGTGATATTTTAACCAATTATAAAAATTGATTTAATCAAAGTTAGAAACATAGAGATAAAAAATAATAATTTAAAATTACAAAAACCATTTTAATATTTTATCCTTACATTTTGAATATGTGGATTATTAACATCTTTCAAGATTCTTGCACAAAATTTAAGACTTAAAATAAAATTCGGACAAAATAAATGCATAACATTCATGTACCTCTTTAAATAATTGCTTAGCCAGTAACCAATGTCAATTGGGGGGGCTATAGGGCCATAGGCTATAGTATAGCCATGTCTTATTCAAATCACATGGTATTTTTCAAAATCCCGACATATATATTATATTATATATCACCTGACTGCTGTAGACATATAATATATATTATATTATATTATATTATATATTAATTTCTTTTCATGTGAGTCCCATATTTATTCACTTTTTTCAAAATGACTACACTGTACTTACACACTCACGACTACAAGTATAATTTCTTATGTTAAAAAGACCAGGGCAAAAGCTAATTTATTTATTTTTAAATTTCGTTCTTTTAATATTTTTTTTATAATCTTAAATGATTGATAAAAGAATAATAAATAATAAATAATTTTTAAATTATTTAAGGCTATATCGAAAATAGTAAAAAAGTGATGTTTTAATCACAATTGACATTTGTGGAAAATCATATATATATATATATATTACTGCATATGAGATGAGCTGAAATTAAAGTTAAAAGTTAAATAAAATATTGTTATAATATATTTTTTTAATATTATTTTTGCTTTGAGATTTGAAAAAGTTGAATTGTTTATTTTATTTTGTATAGAAATTTAAAAAAATTATAATGATTAGATGAGATGAATTGAGATAAGTTGTAAAAACAAACGAGGCTACTTGTTAATTTATTCGTTAACATGAACTCATTTAGAGTTCGTATATGGTTCAATAGATCAATCAATATTATTGTTGATAATTTTAGCTAACTAAAAATATGCATGCTCATGCACATAAAATAAATAACAAGTAGATTTATCTTATATATATATCTGATTATAAAAGTTCATAGATAACTAAAAATTATTAGTTTTTGATGATCTTCCTGCTCAAAAAAATTAATTATTAGATAGCACACATGCTTACATGATAACTCCCAAGTACAACTGAACTGATCATCATGATATGAGTTTTTATCACTTTTCAGAGATCACTAGTACAATTTATTACCATAATCTTAATATTGATTCAGAAATTAATACACACACATGCCCAAATTTGACCTTTCACACCATGGCAGCCTGGAAAAGGTGATTGGTTGGTTTTTAATTATTGTCCGAATTAAGCACGCTTGCATTAAGCCGAACTTGTCATGTATAACAGTAAAAGATCCGATCGATGTTAATGATATTCCACTTCCCTTTCTTTCTCAAACCAACTGCTCATGTAACTGGTAGTTGGGGCTTCTCTCGTTTTTCTTTACTTCCTCATGAAAGAAGGGTAGCTGGATGGACAAATTGACCCTTCAATTCCTTCTATTAACCAGCAATGACGTCCAAGCTTCAATGTTTTTAAATTCACACTTCTCTCTCTGTCTCTCCCTCTCTCCATAGCAAATCTAGTTTCCCACTGTCGCGTCCCTAGAGCAGAAGCTCTCTCTCTCTCTCTCTCTCTGTCTGTCTCTGTCTGTCTCTCTCTCTCTCACACACACACAAATGGCACCAAAGAATGATGGATCAGCTAAGAAAGTAATGAACAAAGGAGCGTGGACAGAAGAGGAAGATCAAAAACTGTCTCAGTACATTGAAATCCATGGTGCAAAGAGGTGGACGACCGTTGCTGTCAAAGCAGGTTATAACATGTCTTCAATTTTATCTCCACAAGAAGGAGATAAAAGGAAGTACTAATAATGAGAAAGAAAGAAAAGCTTTGAACCCAGTACGCCCTCTACATTTTTCTTTGCTTTATTTGATCATCCGCCTGAAGTACTGTTTTCATGTTTTTGCAGGTTTAAATCGATGTGGGAAGAGTTGCAGGTTGAGATGGCTGAATTATCTCAGACCCAACATCAAAAGAGGCAACATATCAGATGCAGAAGAGGACTTGATACTCAGGCTTCATAAGCTACTAGGGAACAGGTTAGTGGATTAATTTGAATAGAAGGGGAAACAAAAAAAAAAAACATGTTACTGCAAGAGAAGCAAATCAAGCAATGTGATATATATTTTCACGTTTATATGTAGGTGGTCTTTGATAGCTGGGAGACTTCCGGGGCGAACAGACAATGAGATAAAGAATTACTGGAATTCTCATTTGAGCAAAAAAATAAATCACAAGGAGAAAGCAGTAGAAGTTACAACAACAAAAGAGACCATGCCGCAGAAGCTCCGCGACATCGTTCAAGGGGACACAGAGGATGTCAAATTAGAAATTGGGAACTCAGTGGGCAACTTCGATGCCAACGAGTTCTTTGATTTCACTGCTGCTGATGCTTCCCATGGTTTGGAATGGGTGAATAAATTCCTAGGGTCCTATAGTTTAGAGTCGGTGGATCATTTTCTTGAACTTGAGGAGGACCCTTGGATCACCGAAAATAGGTGAGTAGTATTATTAATAAACCTGTACTGTTTTCTCCTAAAATAAAAATCAAATGTTTGTTGTATGGGTTATATATGATTGATGTCCATGTAAAGCAATTAAGCTACTGCCATCATCATGTGGTTGATATATATAGCAGCCGGAGGGAGGTGGAACTGAGTTCATTGCACGATCGATCGAGTAACGTCCTGAAGAGCATGTCTTTTAGCCTAATTAAAAGACTAACAATATTACCTACAGTATATAATATCATGTTCAAACTCGATCTTGGGAAGTCAAGTCAACATAAAACTAACTACCCCGGCCCGTAATTATTAATGTTAAAACTAAGAGGCCGGAAGCATGTAGCTAGAAAGCTCCGTTTATGTACGTGGAGTCAACACGTACGTACAAAAGCTTGAGCTCTAGTTTATATGCGTAAACTTGAACTCTAGTATAAGTACTTCAACTTATATGTATAAACTTGAAGTACTTTTACGTACGATTTTTCCGGCTAAATACATATATGTACAACTATTTTTTTTTGTTTATTCAATGGAAA
The DNA here is from genome assembly GCA_022457165.1 of Juglans mandshurica. Taxonomy (NCBI): domain Eukaryota; kingdom Viridiplantae; phylum Streptophyta; class Magnoliopsida; order Fagales; family Juglandaceae; genus Juglans; species Juglans mandshurica. The sequence goes on from CM039622.1 coordinate 18,298,593, forward strand.
CTCAGGAAAAAAATTGTAAAAATACATATAAACTATCATAAAAATGAGTATTTTTATTATAAATTGAAGTAAATTAATTCTTAATAGGAAATACTATGTATATATATATATATATATAGGAATTTCGCGTACAATTACGTACAATGAAAGAATTATGAACCAATAAAATGGCATGCAGTTTATAATTAAAGTACGTACGGGCCCATGCAATCACTGCATCGATCGAGACAAGTACTTTAAAAATACGATGCGGAAGATCACATTGAGGTTGATTACATGTACATGGAGCTATACGTACGCGATCGAGTAAACTCGACAATGTTAATTACCCTTTGCCTTTGGAAAGTGCATGCACATATATATATCTTCGGATAATCCTAAGAAACTATGACCCAAAGACAATATAAAGTCAAATGATGATGCACTGCATATATAAACATTCCATGACTGAAAAACGCTCTACATATCTCGGAACTTTCCTTTTTTGAATTTTTGTGAGTTTATGCACCTAGGGTTAGCCCATGGTGATGCCTCTCGACACCCCCCCCTCCCCCGTGTCCTCGGAGAGGGCTGCTGCAGGGGCGGTGGTACGTTGTCTTTCGTTCAGATTGTTTCTAAGTCGGCGACGCCATCGACTTTCAAGATGTAGATGCGCTACCCAGTTGATGTGGATGGTGAACTTGGTTTCATCTTCACAGAACCATAAATGTCTAAGGGCTGATGATTTTCGTTTTGCGCTTGTTTTGAAGTTCGTCTGCACCAGGCCAACCATTGATGATATTCACAGGATGTCCCTATTGTCAGTGTTATGGATGACCATCATGTCTTGGCTAAATTGCAGTCTTACAGGGATTTCATTCATGGATGGGCTCGTGAAGAATGATTGATTGCTAGATACGTCTTCAGCCTGTTCCGATGGACCAAGAAGTTCAATTTACGTAAGGAATCCACGTTGGCCCCATAGTGGATTTTTTTACCAGGTCTTCCATTGCACTTGTATAGGACTGATTGCATGCAGATTTTTGCAACACGTTTTGGTCATTTTCTGGGAATGGATAACGCAACTCTTCATAGAACTCGGGCTTCGAGTGCACGTATGTGCATGGAGATTGATCTGATAGATGAGCCAGTGTAGGGTTTCCCTATTATGGTGGCCAACAAAAAATCTTAGCAGGAGGCAAGGCATGAAAGACAGGATTTTTATTGTGTGAAGTACTGCAGGCAAGGCCATATGTCCATTGTTTGTAGGGTGGGGGGGGGGGGGGGGAGGAAGTCTGGCAAGAAAAACAAAAGCCTACTAATGTTCAAGATGATCAGGCGCGATCTAGCAGGTTGAAAGAACAACAAAATCGTCAAGTAGCAAATGTTGTGGTTGGGGATGAAAATGTTGTGAGTGGGGACGAAAATGTTGTGGAGCTGGTGTCGACTGATGATGTGCGTATTGTTTGTGGTGAGTAGGAAGGTGTGGCTCTACCGATAGTAGAAGAGCCAGACTATGAGGAACATTTTGAAGAGTTGTCTTCAATCGAAAAAGGGGGAATCAGGGCACAGGGAGAGGACCCGTTATAGGGGCTACAGGCTGGTGTTTAGGTGGGCCACATGAAGGATCTTTTTGTCAAGGAATTGCATTTGTCTCCTGGTGGGAATTGTAGCATTGCGACAATGGTGACGAAAGTGCTCGAAATGGAAAGTCAGTCATGTTGTGTTTCAATCTTGTCCTGGGGTGGAGCCTAGTGCTCTTGCTTTTTATGGCTCGGATGCAGAGGATGATGAACATGTTAAAGGATTGGCCAAGCAAAATGGGTATGAATTTGATAATTTGCAAGGTTTTGTCAGTAATTCAAAATTAAAAAAATTTTCCGGTGCATCACTCATCGCGGGTGTCTACCCGCACTGCGAAATTAAATTTATGACGGAATCAATCATTGCATGGAATATTAGGGGTGGGGTAGTTCTAGACGTGCTTTTTGACATTTGATTTGGAATTATAATTGTTCCATTGTTGCACTTTTTGAAGCTTTTGCGAGGCAAGATAAATTGCAGCAGCTTACTCGTTGTTTGGGTTTTGATGGGTATTACTGTAATGAGGATTTGGGGGGAAATTTTGGACTTTTTGGAAACAGCCGCATGAGTTTGAAGGGGTTTGTGTTTCTAATCAGATGGTGATGGGATGGTTTGTGTTGGAGGCCAAAAAGACGCTGGTGACTTTTGTTTATGCTAAATGTACTCAGGCTGAGCGTCGAGATTCATGTGAGAAACTGGTGGATATTCGTCTAGCAGATCATCCATGGCTTCTCCTAGGTGATTTTAATATCATCAGGTAGGATAGGGAAAGGGTTGGAGGATGTCCTTGAGCTGGTCAAGCGATGGATGATTTTAATATGTGTATAGATGCTTGTGGCCTCGTCGAAATGAATTATTAAGGTAATCACTTGTCATGGTGTCATGTTCAAGCGGGCATTGCCAAGAAATGGGCTCGGTTGGACAGGGCGCTCATTAACATGGATTTCTCGTCAAGTTTCCCGTTGGCTAAGTTGAAATATCTTAAGCGTGAGACCTCAGATCATAGCCCCTTGGTGGTGAATTTATCTCAACTTGATCCCAGGTATGGTCCCCTTCCTTTCAGGTTTCATAAGATGTGGTGTATGCATGACTCTTTTCAAATTTTTGTTAAGGAGGTTTGGGAAAGACCTGTGTATGGCTCGGGTTTAATTAAATTGGCTGCAAAATTGAAGCGTACTAAGATCGAACTTAGAGCCTGGAACAAATCTGTGTTTGGACGGGTTGATCGGATTATCAAATAGTTGGAAGATAGACTTGGACTCTTGGAGTCTCATCTTCAAGTGGAATATTCTGAAGACATTGAAATTGATTATCTGGTTACTAAATTGGAGCTTGAGGTTTGGGAAAAGAGAGAAGAGACCAGACTTGCACAAATAGCCAAGAAAAAGTGGTTAAAGGAGGGGGCATAAAAAACTCGAAATTTTTTCATGCGGTAGTTAATCAGAGAAGGAATAGTTCGGATATTACTCAAATGCGAATTTACGATGGGACTTTTTGAATTCACCAGAGTTGATCCGTTCGGGAGCTGTGGATTTCTTTCAGAATTTCCTAACTGAAGAGCCAGAGATTGTGTAGGTGGACTTAACAACTCTTTTGAATGCAGAGGTGTTGATGGATGAGAATTTTGAGTCATGTCATCACCAATGGAAGAGGAAGTAAAGGTAGCAGTGTTCTCTATTCCGAAGCAAAGTAGTCCAGGACCAGATGGTTTTGGTTCGTCTTTTTATATTTCATGCTGGAATATTGTAAAAGACGATGTTGTGGAGGCGGCAAGGGAGTTTTTTGGTGGAGCCGAATTACCGATTTTTTATGCTTCGTCTTATATTGTTCTTATTCCTAAGGTTCCAGATCCAAAAACGTTTGAGAAATTTCTGTCTATCAGCCTTTGTTCGGTTGCATACAAGATTTTTTTGAAGATCATTGTATCCCGTTTGACAAGTCTTTTGCCGAGGTTGATTTCACTAGAACAAGGTGCATTCATTCTAGGGCACAGTATTTTTGAAAATATCTCTCTCGCCCAAGAGATGGTGCATGGCCTTAAAAAGAAAATCTAGAGTGGAAATGCTATGGTAAAACTTGACATGGCTAAAGCGTACGACATAGTAAATTGGAATTGTTTATTCCAAGTTCTTGTTGGGTATGGTTTTTTAGACAGATTTTGCAAGCTGGTTAACGTGTGTGTTACCTTTCCTTGGTATTAGGTGATGATGAACGACTCTTATAAGGGTTTTTCCCAGCCTAGTAGAGGACTTCGGCAAGGTGATCGCCTCTCTCCATATTTGTTTATTTTGATGCAAGAAGTTTTGTCCCGTCTCCTTCATCACCAATTTGAAATTGGTCGTATTGGAAAATTTTATCATCCTATGGGGGTTTCATTGGTTTCACATTTGCTATACGCGGATGATATTCTGATTTTTCTGAATGGTACGAAGAGATCCTTGTAAAGACTTATAAACACACTTTCTATTTATGAAAAGTGGTCTAGGCAACAGATTAGTAAAGCTAAATCGGAGATTTTTACAGCTCCTTATATCAGTGCAGTACGCCATCGTGCTTTAGCTAGAATTACTAGTTTTATGGAAGGTCATTTCCCAGTGACTTATTTGGGGGTTCTGTTGGTTTTTGGGAGGTTGAAAATATGTCATTTGGAGCTGTTGGTTGCTATAGTTAGAGCCAAAGTAGAAGGCTGGAAGGCCAAACTACTATCGCAAGGGGGGAGACTTATTTTATTAAAGCATGTTCTCACTAGCATGGCCTCACACTTGCTTGCTTTTATGGATTTGCCTAAGGTGGTTATCAAGAAACTTAATGCCATTTTGTCGACATTTTTTTGGGAGGAGCATGGTGGTAAAGCTAAGACTAAATGGTGTGCATGGTCTCAAATTAGTAAGCCAACTAAAGAAGGAGGGTTGGGTCTGAGGAATTTCCCAGAAATTCAGCACACAATTCATATGAAATTGGCATGGTGTCTTTTGTCCACGGAATCTTTGTGGTCACGTTTTTTGTTGTACAAAATATGGGAGAGGATGTCACTTATCTTTAATGGTTTCTCGGAGGTCTAGCTCTTGACTCTGGAGATCGTTGGTCGCTGTTGTCCCAGAAGTTTGTGAGTTTTCAAAAGTAAAGGTGAGGGAGGGGCGGGCATCCTTTTGGTTATGGTTTATGGATGGAACTTTGGGTGATATGTTTCATACAGTGGCACAGCCTAATTTAAAAATCAGTGAGGTCTGGATAGGTGATCAATGGGATTTTGATATGCTTGTGCAATTGCTGGGAGAGGAGCTTGCTACTAAGGTATGCGGGAACATTTGTGCTGGTAGAACAGGCAACGATATAATGCTCTGGAAGTCGACGCCAAATGGATGCTTCACTTCTGCCAATGCCTGAGAATTGATACGTGTTAAGGGAGAGCGTTCTCCATGGATGGACTAGATTTGGGACACTCATCTGTCGAGTAAAATTTCGGTGTGCATGTGGAGAGCACAGTTCCATTGTTTAGCTGTTGATGATCGCATACAGTCCCGTGGGGTCTTGACGGTGTCTAAGTGTGATTGTTGTAGTTTGCTGAGTACAGAGTCTCTGGATCATGTTCTTGAGACTGGCGAGTTGGCACAACAGGTGTGGAGAATGGCATCTGTGGCCTTGGGGTCTTGTGTATGCATGCTGGGTCATGGTGGCATAGAGTGATAGCTTGGTTAACGTGTGCTAAGAAAGCCACAAAGAAGGGGTTGCTCATTGGTTTGCTACTAAGTATTCTAACTTGGTGTCTGTGGAGAAGAAGATGGAAAGCTCGGATGGAAGGGATTCAAGAGACTGTGATAGGAGTTTGGAGAGTTATCTGAACCTGGCTTGGTGCAATTGTCAATGACATTGAAGAAAAAAAAAGTTCTTTGGCCCCTATTGACGAACAGGTTCTGAGTGCTAAGGATATTTGTGTTCGTTGTCGTCTTGTCAAGCGAGTTCGTTTAATTGCATGGACGAAGCCACCTGCTGGTTGGTGGAAACTCAATGTTGACGGCAGCTGTAGGGGAAACTTGGGTAATTGTGGTGGAGGAGGAGTGGTGCGTGACCATAGAGGCTTGCTACTTGGTGCATATTCAGAGCAGTTTGGTGTCAGCACCAATACTGAGGCAGAGCTACGTGCATTATTACAGGGGGTAAAGCTTTGCAAGAGAATGGGTGGTCGACAAGTTATTTTGGAATGTGATTCAAAGGTGATAGTGGACTGGCTCAGTGCTCAGCGTTGTAATTTATGGGACTTTTGGGATGACCTTATTCAAAAGCTTGAAGGTTTGAACTATCAAGCAATTCATCAATTTTGGGAAGGCAACCAGGGAGCGGACTTTCTTACGAGATGAGGTGAAGCTGGCCATGTTTGTAATTATGGAATGGATGATACGTTACCAAGATTATTGAGAGGCATCGTTAGATTGGATAAGTTGGGGCTTCCTACAATTCGAGCTACGCAGTTGTTTTATGTTGCTTAGTTTATTCGCAATTTATGTGGTATTTTGTTTGGTTTGTTTTACACGGTTTATTTGTTTAGTTCATTGTATAGGTGGATTTATTATAGATTTTTTTTTTTATGCCTGGGATGGTTTTTTTTTATTATTTGTAAATCCAAAGTGTCTTGCCTGTTACTACGGTATTCCTCCACCATAAGTGAGGGCGTTCAATAAAATTGGAGTACCATCCTCTTTTCCATAAAAAAAAATGATGATATATGAATGATCTTTTTTTTTTGAAATAAAACCTCCTCATTCATTCAAATATCATTGTTTACATTGCAATAATCTCTCAGTAAACAATCTGAGATACAAACTGGTATATCTTCTATCCATATCTTTTCAAAACCTATATGTAATGCTTCTTTATCAAGAGTATGTGCTACTGTATTTGTATTTCTATTTGCAAACTTCACTGACCAGTTAGGCCACTCCTTCAACTGAACCTTCAAGTCTTCAATAATGCAACCAAAATAAGATAAGTCTTCAATATGACTGTTCACTGCATTAACAACAACCTGAGCATCTCCCTCCATTAACACTTTGTTAAACCTTAGATACTCGCATAACTCCATTGCTTTCCTTAGTTCCCAGCCCTCAGCTATAGCAGGTTGTTCCACAAAACTTTTTGACTCACAACAAGCTGCCATCACCTCCCCCCTATCATTCCTGATTACCACCCCTAAACCCACCTTCCTTGACTTCACATCTAAAGCTGCATCACAATTGGCCTTAAAATGATTCACACTAGGTGGGCTCCAACTTTGAACCAAACCTCTTGTATTGGCTTGCTGTCTGTTTTCTATTAACTTCAAGTTTGATGTCTGATACTCTTCCAAGCTGTCTCTAGCTGCACTAATCACATATTTATGACTTAGAAGCTTGCTTTCAAAAACAAAGGTGTTCCTCCAAAGCCATAACCCTCTCATAACTACTGCAATTTCCTCCATATCAGAATGTGAGAGCTTCTCTGCTAGCACTTCCAGCAAACCAAGTAGATCCCCTTCTCCCACCCTCCATTTATGAACTGATTTGACAGATTCTGACGAGACATTGTTTGCAGCAGGATATTGCCAAAGAACATGTAGGACTGTTTCTTCCTCTTGCAAACATATAGGGCATCTAGCATCTTCAACTATCCTCTTAGACATCAAATTTTTCCTGGTAGCTAAGAGATTATTCCTTGCCTTCCATAGGAAAGTTTTTGTAATGCTAGGAATATTCAAGCCCTATATACTCTTCCAAAACTTTCCCAGGCCATTCTGCTCTAAGGGTTCACCTATCGAGGCTCTTGATCTTGATTCCTCCAAGTAGTAGGCAGATTTGACACTAAAAATACCTTTATTTGAAGGTTCCCAAATCAGTTTATCATCCACAGCCCTCTTACTTAAAGGGATGCTGCTTATCAGATCAGCCTAGAAAATATTGATTTTATGAAACCCTCATTCCATTCATTCCTCTCCTCAATCATTAGGTCCTTAACTTTAACACAAGTGTTCAGAAAAGGATTAGGAGATTGGACTCTGAAAGAAGATGGTGTTGGCAACCACCTTTGACCTCATATATTAATCTTTTGGCCATCCCCCACCCTCCATCTTAGTCCTTCCTTAGGCAGGTCCAGAGAACTCTATATACTTCTCCATATTGGAGATGGAGCTCTACCTAACTTTGCTTCCAGTAGAGAAGAACTTCTAAAATATTTTTCTTTAAAAATAGTGGCAGCCATAGAAAAAGAGTTTTGAAGTATTCTCCATGCTTGCTTAGCCAGCAGTGTTGTATTAAAACTAGCAAGATTTCTAAAACCCAAACCTCCACACCCTTTTGACTGGCTCATTCTCTCCCAACTTCTCCACAGTATACCACTGGAATTCTTTTGAATTTTCCACCAAAACCTGGACAGCATTACATTGATCTCTTTGCACAGCCTTTTAGGCAACATGAAGACACTCATAGTATAAGAGGGAATTGCTTGTAGAACAGCTTTGATCATTACTTCCTTTCCTCCCCCTGAAAGGAAGAAATTCTTCCAATTGCTAATCTTTAGCCAAACTCTTTCTTTTAAGCTTCTAAATGTGTTATACTTTGATTTACCTACCATAGTAGGTAGACCCAAGTACTTATCATAGCTTCCTTGCACAATAGCTCCACCTTCCAATAGAATCTTCCTTTTATCTTCCAAAGAAGTATTAGAACTGAAAAACACTGTTGTCTTATCCTTATTCAGAAATTGACCCAAGGCTTTTTCATATATGAGCAATAAAACCTGCATCTTCCTCCATTCTTCCACACAGGCTCTTCCAAACAGGATACAATCATTTGCAAAGAGCAGATGATTTACCCTTAATCCGTGTCTAACTACTGAGATTCCTTTTGTGTTCCCCCTAAGATCTGAATTGTTGAATAAGGAGCTCAAACGCTCTGCACATAAAATGAATAGATAAGGGGATAGAGGATCCCCTTGTCTAAGACCCCTTGAAGGAAATAACACATCTCCTGGTATACCATTTATTAACACAGAAAAAGAAACTGAGCTAATACACTTCAGAATTAAGTCTGTCCACTCATCACAGAACCCAAGCCTATTTAAAACAACATTCACATAAGGCCACTCAATTCTATCGTAAGCCTTAGACATATCCAGCTTGATAGCCATACTTCCTTCTTTACCCTTCTTCCTCACCTTCATCGAATGTAAAACCTCATAAGCCACCATAACATTATCAGTTATGATCCTACCAGGAATAAAGGCACTTTGATTGGCTGAAATAGTTGCTGACAACACTTCTTTGAGTCTATTTGCTATCACTTTGGAAGCCATTTTGTAGATTACATTACATAGGCTAATAGGCCTATATTCAGTAACCAACTTAGGTTCCTTAGACTTGGGAATCAAAGCAATAAACGTATGATTAACTGAAGAGAAAGGGATTTTACCATTCAGCAGATCTAATACTGTCAAGCACACCTTATCCCCCACTGTTGCCTAATGATTTGGTAAAAATAAGCACCAAAACCATCAGGACCTGGTGACTTCAAAGGAGCCATACTTTTAATAACATCTTCTATCTCCAACTTGCTAAAGGGTCTTCTTAATTTTTCATTCATCTCACTTGTCACCCAAGGTGTTATATTCTGTAGACACTCCTCCATAGCAGCTGTGTTAGGATTTGAGGTAGAGAACCACATCTCAAAATAAGATATGAAAGCTTCATCAACTTCCACCTGACCCCTGAAAACTCTACCTTGATCATCCCTCACTTGACTGATGCTATTGTTTCTTCTTCTCTGGTTTAAACAAGCATGAAAAAACTTTGTATTCCTGTCACTCGAGGCATACCAGTTCCTTTTGCCTCTTTGCTTCCACTTTAGGTCCTCCTTCTCCATCAAAACCCCAACCTCACTTTGCACCCTTTTAATCTCTGCTGAGTTGTGCCTCCCCTCTTCATCTTGTAGCTACTTAAGGTATTCAGTTTTCTCTTTAATATCTTTCACCCTGTTCACTTTGTTTTGGTTATTCCACATCCCAAGTGCCTTGCTGCAATTATCCAACAGATTCATGAGATTCATAGTCTGCTCACCCCTCTCCTCCCTTCTATCCCACTCTCTTCTAATAACTTCTTCACATTCTTCATCTTTGGCCCAACCAGCTTCATATCTAAATACTTTCTTGCCTCTCCAGATTTTTTTGCCTTTCTTACTCAATGTCAATAGCAAAGGCCTATGATCTGAGCATCTTCCTGCTAAGACCTCCACCCAGTAATCTTTATGCAAATGTGCCCAACTTGGATTGGCCACTGCCCTATCAAACCTTTCTTTAGTAAAAGTTTCATCCTCATGTTTATTACTCTAAGTGAACTTGTTCTCTCCATCCAAGGTCAGAAAGATTCTCTTTCAACAACGCCAACCTAAATCTCTCCATCAGTTTTTCCTGTCTTGGATTTCCCCCCACCTTTTCATCATTGGTTGCAATTTCATTAAAGTCACCAATTACACACCACCCTTGATTCGCCTTAGGCTTTAAGGACTCAAAAAAATCCCAGGCATCAGCCCTTTTAACAGTTTCTGGCTGCCCATAATAACATGTAAGAATCCAACTATCCTTGTCTTCTTCCTCAACAATCTTCACATTTATATGCCTTTGTGTGTAGCTAATAACTTCAACTTTAACCACATTGTTCCATAATAAAGCTAAACCACCCATTCTCCCTACTGACTCCACAACAAAACACCCTTCACATTTTAATTTTTTCTTCAAATAGTCAAATCTTTCTGCTCTTAGTTTAATCTCCATCAAAAAGACTAAATCGGGTCTCTTATCCTCCACCAAATGGTAAAGTTCTGAACTGTCCAAGGGTTCCCAAGCCCTCGGCAGTTCCAACTTAGAATTTTCATTGGGATTGGCAGGGCTGTTGAACAACCTCTGCCAACTCTTGGTGAAATTCCATCCCTCTTCTATCATTAACTAATTTGCCTTTCTTATGCTTCCCATTCTCCCCTTCTCCTTCTTCTACCTCATCTTTTGATATTTTTCTAGATAACAAAACATCCTTTTTAACAACTACCTACTTCTTCTCTCGAGCTTTCTTCTTATATATGAATGATCTTAAACTATCAATTTGGCATCATTCCTCAAATTCATCAATTAGATATAATGAAATTCTAGCATTTGTTTTATTAAAAAAAAGTGTGGGGGGTACCATAATAGAGTTAGGTCATTACAAGAAAACTATTTATTTGCTGCTGGTTATTTCCTATCAAAATGAATATATTCTCATCATAAGTAGTCATTTTTTTTTCCATAAATAACTCATCACAAATATTTAATTTTCTCGTAAGGGACTTTTGCCAAAAAAAAAAAATATTACTAGCTAATAGTCAATTTTTGGTCGTAATTAACCAATACAAACGAGTTTGCATCTGATTGTTGATTGATGGATGGATTGTTTTAACCAATTAGATAGGGCGTGGTTGATAGTGACCATTGGATCTAGGCCTCCAATTAAGAGATGTGTGTTGACACTGTGATCTTATATTTTTATTCAAAAATTTTGTTTTTGTCAATGATTTTCTTGTTTATTCTAAATTAGGGGTAAATATGTAATTTAAAGTATGTAAGGAGAAATTAAATTAGCAATTCACTCATTAGGTCTAGCGTTCCGGCCATCAAAACCAGTAATCATTGAGATAGAAAGTGAAAATGAAAATAAAAGGAAGTTGATAACAGCTTGAAGTTGTATCAAATTGTTTATTTTATAATGATGGAAGGAATATTTAGGGCCCCATAGGGATAAGACCATGTGTTAGAGGGCCCAAGTCTGAAGCTTCAAGAATCGAGGCCAGTCTGCATGCCCAGAGATTGAACCTATGAACTCGTGTTGAATAATAGAGTGAATAGATAACACATCCGCTTGATCAGGAAGGTTATCCTACCAATTTATTCGAGGGTTATATAAGATAGACTCTGAGGCCAGTCATTATCATCACCTTCATACTCCTATAAATAACACTTAAAGGTAACATATTTGGCATTCATTCGGATACTTGTATTAAGACCATTCTCTCTAACTTAGGCATCAAAGTTCCATTTTGCACCCCGTCCTGCCATCTCTTCTATTGCAGGTCATCCGCGCAGTTAGTGTTGTGAAACACATTCTTAACAGTGGTGCCGTCTGTGGGATCTCTACAGACTTCAACGTGACTTTCACATGCCAACTACCATGCGATCCCAAGCAACCCGTGACCAGGAGATGAATACGACAAACATAGGAGTGAAGCTAGCAGAAGCTGAAGAAAAGTTTAAAAAGGCGACGATAGTGGTTGAACAGTTGCGGAAGGAGAACGAAGAGCTGAAACGACATAATGCTACAACCCCACATGCTGACAACAAGCAGACAGAAGGAGATGCACATAGTGCAGGAGGCATGAATGCCGATGAGTTAGAAAAGAAGAGATTACACGACGAGTTGCGTAGCCTAGTAGATAAATATGAGGAGATGGCGAGAAAAATGGGAGGATCCTCCTTCGTAGAGCAGCTGCTGAATCAACTGATCTTCCCTACAACGATGAAGTGATGGCAGTACCACTCTTGCCTAAATTGAAAGTTACCTAGATCGATATGTATGATGGATCCTGGGACCCAGTAGATCATTTGGAGAATTTTAAAGCACACATGACTCTTGACGGCTTCCCAGGAAAGGTAGCCTGCCGTGCTTTCCTATTAACATTAAAAGGAATAGCACGGGACTAGTTTGGAACTTTGGGACCAGGATCGATCAACGGTTTTGAAGAATTGGCCAAGCAATTCTTAACACAATTCATGGTGAGCTGGAGACGTCGACGGCCTGCCGCTTATCTTTTCACCATTAAGCAAAGGGAGGAGGAAAGTTTGAAAGCGTATTTGACTCGATTTAACAAGGAGAAGCTAACCACGAACGATTAGGATGAGAAGAACATGCTAGCCGCCCTTCTGGGAGGTATATGGCCCCGGAGTCCATTCATGACCGAGTTGGCCAGGAAAACTACCTCGACTCTGAGGGAATTCATGGATAGGGCTGATGATTATGTTAACGTAGAGGACACGCTACAAGCCCTCTTAGAACCCAGGAAGCAAGAGGTGAAGTCGGAAACCAAGAGCTCAAACAATGCGAGAGACAGAAAGACCGGGTTGAGTCATCAAGACGGGCGATGAGAAAGGCACCCCACCCAACGAGACCAAGGGCCCGCCTCATCCACAATAATCTGGGTGTTTAAGAAAAGGCAGGAGCCACAAGGAAAGAAGTGCGCCCAAGGGGCCAACACTATTGCAAGTACCACCAATCGGATACCCATTGGACAAAAGACTGCTCAACCATGAAGAAAAGGGTAGCCAAATTAGCAGGAAGTGGAGAACTCGAGCGAATGTTGGCCGAGCACATCAAGCCAATGAGAGAAGAAGGTTGAGGGTGTGAGCCCATGTGGAGTAGCAGCTCTAAAAGGGAGAGACGAGAAAGGGAATGGGGCATGATGCCCCCCGCTAATTTCGTGACCAAGACCAGGCTCCCTTAGGAGAAATCTACACCATAACAGTAGGGTTTGCTGGAGGGCGTGACAGCATCCAGCAGAAAGGCTCACGCCCAAAAAGTGAGGTACCATGAGATGTACATGGCGGATAAACCTTCCAAACACCCCAAACTAGGTACCACGCCCACCATCTCTTTTGGAGACGAAGACTGTGAAGGGGTCCTGTACCCCTATGATGACGCCTTGGTAGTAACCTTGTTAATCGAAAACTACATGACCATGTAGATCTTCATCGAGAATGAGAGTTCAGCTGACATCTTATTCTGGGATGCCTTTACCAAAATGGGCATTAGCCCCAATAGGCTACGTTTGTCACCTACACCCTAAAGGGATTTTGCAGTGAGGCTGTCTAACCAATGGATGCCATCGCACTACCAGTCACGGTCGGCCAAGGGGCACACATGGTTACAACAATGACGGATTTCTTGGAAGTTAATCCTACAACGCCATATTGGGATGCCCAACTTTGAATGATTTGAAGGTTGTCACTTCTACCTACCATCTAAAAATGAAGTTCCCAACGGAGACAGGAGTCAGCAAGGTTCAGGGGGAGCAAATCTGGCACGAGAATGCTACATGCAGGAACTCAAAGCAGGGGCGCCAAGTGTATGTGTCGTAGAAAGGTTGGAAGGGAAACCGCCACCCTCATCGTTGATAGTAGCTTGCCAAGACATGGAAGTTAAGGACGAGAACAATCTAATGTAGGCAGAGGCAAACGAGCCTCTAGAGATAGTGTAACACCCCGCTCCTTCCTTCTTACGTACGTTTCTCTCTTTCTAACGTACGTTCCTTCTTTATGACGTAAGCAAATCCTGAGGGCAGATATTATGTAAATTGTCTACCCCTTCTATCTCGCGACTGCGAGCCTTGTCAGGCGTGCTGAACCATGATGGCGTGTTTCGAAGGATATCGAACGACTTCTAGGGCACGCCCAGTGTTTTAAATGTGCTGGAAATATTTATAAGGAGTATTTTCAGTGTTGTTAAACTAAGCTTGATTTTAAATACGACAATTATAATATTCTTGAAGAGCTCCAAAAATATTATAATTGCCAGAAATTATTTTAATATCATTATTAAAATGATTTCAACTATTTAAGAATTATGGGATTTAAATTATGTTGAAAACTTTTATTGATTAGATAGTTTTATTCTCTTTAGTATATTAGGTGAGACTTCATCATTTTATTAATGATGAAGGAATATTAGTTTATAAACTAAAGTTAGTTTAAAATAATATTCTACCTTAATTCCTCTAAGCACTTTTAATTAAGTTATTAGTTAATGCATTTTAAATCAGTGTTTGAGATCTATCGTTAGATCGTTACGTGGATCCCCAGATAAAGGGACTGGGTTAAATACCCAGACCCCCTCACTTTTCCCTCAGCTCTCTCTCTCTCTCTCATCCCTTTCCCTCAAGCGTAAGCAGTACGTGGCCTCTCCCCTCGCCCGAAGCTCCATGCCTCAGCCCGGATCCGCCGTGCATTGCCAGCCCTCACCGCCGGCACCACTTGCTCCACCTTATGTCGGTGAGCCTCCCTAGCCAAGCCCCTCTCTCTCACGCTCTCCCTTTCTCCCTTTCGGAAGTGCACAGCCCTAACAGGCTTAGTGCTTACTGCACCGCCGTGCGTCGTCCTCCGGTGCCACCACTGCCACAGCAATTTCCTCTTCCACCGGCCATCATTCTCTAGCAAGCTTAGCCTCCCTCTCCCCCTCCGTCGCGCACACGCACCATACCCATGAAAATGGGTTCACACGGCTTCAAAGCCACCGATGCTCCTAGCGCCACCGTACACGGCCACCTTGGCCACCAGACACCACCACAGGCACCTCCTAGTCTCCCCTTCCTCCTCCCTCGAACCCATGGCCAGTAGCACCCTCCTTCATCTCACGGTTTCTCCCTCTCTCAGCAACGGGTTGCACACCCTCCACCGCCATGCACCGCCACCCACGGCAGATGACCACCACCTCCAGCCTCCTTAGGCCACCACCGAGCTATCCCAACTGCCCTTAGCTCCGATCTACCACCCATGCACGCACACTCTCTCTCACCCACCCACGGCTTCTCCTCCACAATGCGGCCAGATCCGCCAGAAACCCCTCAGTCCAACCCTAGGTCCAAACCACAACTTTGAGTGGTGGATAGTCACTGCACGTGATGGACAGCCACTGTCGTGGCTGACCGTCACTGTACACGGCTAGATCCGCTGTGTTACGCTCCTTGCCACCATCACATGGCCACTACGAGCCCTTCCAAGACCACACCTAGCCATCCAAACGCCTAAACAGTCACCGTACGTGGTTTAGCCACCACGTACGACCCTTCTGACGTCTTCGACCGTGACGGTCAACGAGCAACACACAGGTTATCATATCGATGGTATAACTCTCTATCCCTCGTAATTATGTTAGATATTGATTATTTGACTAGGTTGTGGACTGTGCTGCTGGTTTGGTGGAGTTGTGCTATTGTGATGTGATGTTGTGTGATGAAGTGTTGGGCAAATCTGTGTAGTGTGGGGATGTGATGTGCCGTCTATGTGAAGTGTTGGGCTTATCTGTGTAGTTCGCTGTGATGTGTTGGGTGTAGATGGGAAGTGTGCTGTGAAGTGCTGTGGACTGTGTCATGTAGTGTGGTTGGGGACTATGTGCTGTATTGGTGACGTGACAGGTGGAATGGGAACAGTACACGCTGTGTGTACTCTGTGTGTGGCGTAGTGTGAGACAATGATAGTATATGTAAAATATACCCTCCTGGCATATTGTGAATGGGATGAGTACAACTGGAGTGTACTCTGTGGTGTAGTGCGTGTAAAAGGAGTACACGTGGAGTGTATTCCATGTGGTGGATTGATGCACCATATGGCGTGTACGCCATAGTGGTGATGTGACATAATGCATGTGAAGGATGTACACGGGAAGTGTACTTCATATGGTGGAGTGATGCACCAAGTGGCGGATATGCCATAATGGTGATGTGGCGTGGTGTGCATTAAGGGAGTACATGTGGAATGTACTCCGTATGACGGAGTGATGCACCATGTGGTAGGTATGCCATAATGGTGATGTGGCGTAACGTGTGTGAAGGGAGTACATGAGGAGTGTACTCCATGTAGTGGAGCGATACACCATATGGCAGATATGTCATAGTGGTGATGTGGCGTTGTGTGTATGAAGGAAGTACATGAGGAGTGTACTCCATGTAGTGGAGCGATGCACCATGTGGCGGCTATGCCGTAATGGTGATGTGGCGTGGTGTATGGAGGGAGTACACTAGAGTGTACTCCGTATGGCGAAGTGATACACCATATAACTGTATGCCATAATGGTGATGTTGTGTATGTGGAATGGGACGAGTACACGTTGAGTGTACTCTATGTGGCGTATGGTATATGAAAGGAGTACATATGGAATGTACTCCATGTGGCGGAGTGACGCACCATTTGGCGGATATGCCATAATGGTGATGTGTAGTGATGTGTATGAAGGGAGTACATGTGGAATGTACTCCGTATGGCGGATTGAAGTATCATATGGCTGTATGCCATAATGGTGATGTGGCGGGATGTGTTTGAAGGGAGTACATGTGAAATGTACTCCATGTGACGGATTGATGCACCATATGGCGTGTATGCCATAATAGTGATGTGGCGTGATGTGTATGAAGGGAGTACACGCGGAGTGTACTCCATGTGGTGAAGTGATGCACTATCTGGCGGGTACGTCATAGTGATGATGTGGCGTAGCATGTGAGAATAGAAGAGTACGCATGGGATGTACTCCATGAGGTGCAGCAATATGCCGTGTGGCGTGTCACAGTGATAAGGATGGTTGTGTGATTGATGGGCGTGAAACGTGATGAGTAGAGTCGGGAACTGTGGAACAGTGTCCCGGAGTAATTAAGGTGAAGCCTGTAGTCTAAGGTGACAAGTGTCACCGTGTTGGACTTACGTCTAGAAATATGGATGAAGTAGCGAAATAAGTATAAGAGTACGTAGCGGAAGCATGACTGGACAACGTCACCTCGTGACGTGGTTACTGACAGTTGTGCTTGCCATGTGATGAAGTGATAGGGTATGAATGGTGTAATGGGAACGTGACAAGATGCCACGATGTGTAACAGTAGCCAACAGAAAGGCTCACACCTGGAGAGTAAGATATCATGAAGTATACATGGCGTACAAGTCCCCCAAGCATCCCAGGTTAAATGCAACCCCTACTATCTCATTTGGAGACGAAAATTGCCAAGGGGTTCTATACCCCCACGATGACGCCCTAGTTGTCACCTTGTTGGTAGCCAACTACATGACCAGACGGATTTTGATAGACAATGGAAGCTTAACCGACATCTTATTTTGGGACACTTTTACCAGGATGGGCATTAGCCCTGATAAGCTACGTCCTTCACCATCTCCATAGAAGGGATTCTCGGGTGAAGTTGTTCAACCCGTGGGCTTCATTGCGCTACCAGTCACAGTTGGCCGTCCGCATGGCCACCACAATGATGGACTACCTGGTGGTTAAAGCTACATCATCCTATAGCGCCATATTAGGAAGGTTGACCCTTAATGACTTGAAGGTAGTCACCTCCACTTACCATCTGAAGATGAAGTCCCCAACTGAAGCGGGTGTCGGCGAGGTCCATGGTGAGCAAATCCTAGCACGCGAATGCTACATACATGAGCTCAAGGTAAGGGCACCTACTGTGTGTACAGTGGACAATGTGAGCAAACAGCCGCCACCCTCACCTTTGGTCGAAGATAACCTCATGCAGGCTGAAACAAATGAGCCTCTAAAGATTGTGGCCTTATACCCAGAGCCTCTAAAGTGTTTGTTGGTTGAACATAGAGATGTGTTTGCATGGAGCCATGAAGATATGTCGAGAATTGACAACGAAATCATAGAATACAACTTGTGTGTCAACCCAGAGGCAAATAAGGTACACCAAAAAAGAATGTCTTTTAGTACAGAGAAATGCATGGCCATAACTGAAGAAATAGACCGTATGTTAGCGGCGGGGTTTATAAGAGAGGTGTACTATCAGAGTGGCTTTCCAACGTGGTGTGGACTTCACCGACTTAAACAAATCCTGCCCAAAGGATAGTTTCCTGCTTCCATCAATTGATGTCATTGTAGATGCCATTGCGGTGTACAAATTTCTAAGCTTCATGGATGCATATTCAGTGTACAATCAGATCCGAATGAACAAGGCGGATGAGGAGAAGACGACATTCATCACCGACAGAGGCCTTTACTGTTACCGAGTGATGTCCTTTGGGTTGAAAAATGCTGGGGCGACATATCAGAGGTTGGTAAATTAGATGTTCAAACGCCAAATTGGCATTACCATGGAGGTATACGTTGACGACTTGCTGGTGAAGAGTAAAGAACCTGCACAACACTTAACGGACCTTAAAGAATCCTTCGCAGTGTTACAGAACTACAAAATGAAGTTGAACCCTGCTAAGTGCGCTTTCGAGGTCAACTCGGGCAAGTTTTTGAGATTCATAGTGTTGAACATGGGTATTGAGGCAAAAACTGAGAAGACTGACACCATTTTCAACGTGGCGCCGCCACAGAGCATCAATAATGACCAGCGATTGGCGGGAAGGGTAGTCGCCTTAAACAGGTTTGTATTGAGGTCCACAGACAAATGCCTCCCTCTCTTTAGGAGGAAGAGACATCTATGGAATGAAGATTGCGACCGAGCCTTCGAGGAACTGAAGCAGTACCTGGCCAACCCTCTGCTAAAGCAGCCCAACCCAGGGGACATCCTGTGCGTGTACTTAGCAGTGTCCCCCCATGTCGTCTCAGCAGTGTTATGCAAAAATGAAGACAAAGCACAGGCTCCAATCTACTACACGAGTCGTGTGCTGAAAGGCGCTGAGACCAGGTATCCGCAGATGGAAATACTAGCATTTGTACTAGTGACAGCCGCCAGGAGGTTGCAACCGTACTTCTAAGCCCACCCCATACGGGTATTGATAGAGCACCCCCTTGGGAAGATGCTGTAGAAGCCGGACAGCTCAAGAAGACTAGTCACATGGTTGATAAAGCTCAGTGAGTTCGATATTGACAACATGCCTAGGAGTGCAATTAAAGGGCAAACATTAGCGGACTTTATCGACGAGTTCACCGATTTTCCAACAAATGTCAAAGTGGCACCTCCCGCCCAGCCCTGGACTGTGTTTGTCGACGGGTCAGCCTGCTAAAAAGGATGAGGTATCGGGATCTACATCATTGGAGAGACAGGACATGAATACTACTACATGGCCACGCTCGCTTTTAAGACCACTAACAATGAAGCAGAGTACGAGGCCCTAATATCACAACTTTCAATTGCCAAGACTTTGGCGCCAACGAGGTTGAAACAAAAGCTGACTCCCAGATAGTCGTAAACCAAGTGATTGGGGCCTATGCCACGAAAGAGGAAAAATTAAAAAAGTACTTAAACCGTGTATTAGAGATCCGCGATGACTTTACTTATTTCAAACTAGAACAGGTCTCGAGGGCGGACAACGCGATAGCCAATAGGTTGGCCAAGGCCTCCTTTGCAAAAGATGACATGGAGTTGTTGTGGGAAGTACATAAGAAGGTGATTGAAGTTCCAGCAATTGGAAACCATGTGAACCATGTAGGCCCCTCAGGGCCAGAGTGGGCCAAAGAGATATTGGAGTACTTAGAAGTTGGCAAGCTTCCTGAAGGGAAGCAGGCATCAAGGAAAGCGAGAATGAATGTGGCGCGGTTCATCAGAATCGATTGAGTCTTGTATAAGAAGGGTTTCGTGGCTCCCTTTCTAAGGTGCATCTCACCTAAGGAAGCACAGTATGTCCTGCCGGAGATACACGAGGGAATTTCTGGCAACCACTCCGGCGGGAAGCCCTTAGCAAGAAAATCCCTCAAGGAAGGACATTATTGTCCCAATGCTTTAAGGGATGCTAACTTTTTTGAAAAGAAGTGTACCCAATGTCAGGTCTACGCCTTGGTCCCACACTGTCCGCAAGAAAAATTAGTCTCTATCACTGCCCCATGAGGAGTTGACTTGGTTGGCCCCTTTCCATCGAGAAAGGATGGGGTAAAGCACATAATCATGGCAGTAGACTATTTCACAAAATGGGCGGAAGCAGAGCCCCTCGTGACCATCACAACAAAGGTCGTGACTAAGTTTCTGTGGAAGAACAGTGTGTGTAGATTGGCATCCCTAGTCTCCGACAATGGGAAGCAATTCGACTCAGACCATTATAGAGAATGGTGTCGAGAGTTGGGCACCCAGGTAAAGTACTCATCACCAGGGCACCCACAAGCAAACGGACAAGCATAATCAACAAACAAATCCTTGCTAGGAATATTAAAGAAGAAACTAGGCAACAAGAAAGGAGAATAGGCGGAAGAACTCCCAAAGGTCTTATGGGCCTACAGAACGACAGTGACCAGAACGGGTGAAACTCCATTCACTTTGGCCTTTGTGAGTGAAGCAGTCGCCCCAATAGAAGTTGGCTTGCCCACATACAGAACTAGCCACTTCAACCTAGAAGACAACAATGAAATGCTTAAGGAGCATCTCGACCTATTAGAAGAGATGAGGGAAAAGGCAGAAGTCTAGAACATCCTTAACAAAAGGTAGGTCTTTCAGAGTCGGCGACTCGGTAGTTAGGGAGACAGGCATGACAACCATGGGCAAAGGAAAGCTTGCCCCACGATGGGAAGGCCCTTACATAGTCATAGCCTACAATCGGCCAGGCTCCTACCACCTTAAGGACAGTCAGGGAAAAGAGTTGTAGCACCTATGGAACGTCGAGCACTTAAAAGGTTTTGTCCCTAGGAAGTTACTACTAATCATTAATTTTTTCTTTCCTAAATGTACATTTTTAATAAGAGATAAATCAATAAAGCGGATGGAGGTTTGAGTTAGCCACCAGTGTTGAGAACAACTCGTAGTGCAAACAAACGGGCGTGGAGGGCAAAAGACCCCACGACCCACCAATAGTTAGCCACTAGTGTCGAGTGCAACTCGCGGTGTAAACAAACGGGCGTGGAGGTCAAAAGACCCCATGACCCACCTAGAATTAACTACCAGTGTTGAGTCTAACTCGCAGTGCAAACAAACAGGCGTGGAGGTCAAAAGACCCCACGACCCACCAATAGTTAGCAACCAGTGTTGAGTCTAACTCGCAGGGCAAACAAACGGGCATGGTGGTCAAAAGACCCCACAACCCACCAACAGTTAGCCGCCGGTGTCAAGTCTAACTCGTGGTGCACACAAATGGGTGTGGAGGTCAAAAGACCCCACGACCCACCAATAGTTAGCCACTAGTGTTGAGTCTAACTCGTGATGCAGGCAAACAGGCGTGGAGGTCAAAAGACTCCACGACCCACCAACAGTTAGCCACCAGTGTCGAGTATAACTCGTGATGCAGGCAAATAGGCGTGGAGCTCAAAAGACCCCACAACCCATCAACAGTTAGCCACCATTGTTGAGTCTAACTTGCAGTGCAGGCAAACGGGAGTGGAGGTCAAAAGAAGACCCCACAACCCACCAACAGTTAGCCACCAGTGTCGAGTCTAACTCGTGATGCAGGCAAACAGGCGTGGAGGTCAAAAGACTCCACGACCCACCAACAGTTAGCCACTAGTGTTGAGTATAATTCGTGATGCAGGCAAACAGGCGTGGAGGTCAAAAGACCCCACAACCCACCAATAGTTAGCCACCAGTGTCGAGTCTAACTCGTGGTGCAGGCAAAAGGGAGTGGAGGTCAAAAGAAGACCCCACAACCCACCAACAGTTAGCCACCAGTGTTGAGTCTAACTAGCGGTGCAGGCAAACGGGCGTCAAAGACCCCATGACCCACCAACAGTTAGCCACCAGTGTCGAGTCTAACTCGTGTTGCAAGCAAACAGGGTGTGGAGGTCAAAAGACCTCACGACAAACCAACTGTTAGCTACCAGTATCGAGTTAACTCTCGATGCGAGCAAACGGGCATGGAGGTCAAAAGACCCCACGACAAACCAACTGTTAGCTACCAATATCGAGTTAACTCGCGGTGCGAGCAAACGGGCTTGGAGGTCAAAAGACCCCATGACAAACCAATTGTCATCTACAAGTATCAAGTTTAACTTCATTTGCAGGTAGACGAGCATAGGGGTCAAAAGACTCCATGACCCCCACAATATAAGGCACATACAAAGGGATGAAACTAAGGTCCAAGGAGTCAGCTACGTACCCTAAGCACAAAAATTAAACTATGAAGAAAAATTAGGCCAAAACGAAGGGCCATGTTGTTACGCACAAAGGGCCAAACATTGTCCAAAATCAACACAAGAATTAAACTCATGCAAACATCACAGAAGCCAAAGAGGCAACATTTTCCTTGTCATGAGGGAGGGGCCCCATTGGGGTGGGATGAGGATGCGGGGGTTGGAAAAGCGTTGGGCATGGTGTTACTTCCCAAGGCCTCCACAAATTGACACGACACTACATCAGGTTGGAACTCTTCCAAGTCCAGACTCCTAAAGCTGGTACGAGGGTTAGCCAACAGGTGAGCTCGCAAGAGAGCCATACCAGCCCCATAGCCTTACCCAAAAGCCTGATCCCTAACAACCCTGGCGACATCCAATTGAGGATGCAAATGGACCAAATCCCCATTGGTAGAGGCTAACTGGGAACCCAACTCCTCCAACTGTTCTTTCTACTACTTAACAATGGTGTTCAAATACCGCAAACTCTTATGTTTCTTGTCATGTTCGGTGTCAGTGTCTTCCCGGACCTTCTTGTAGGCAGTGAACCTCAATTGCAGCTCTTCATGATTCCACTTCACCTCAGACAATTGGAGGTTGAACAGCCTGCACTTCTCTACACATGACACCTTCACCTCTGACATTTCGAGGGCAAGCCTCTTAAGCTCCTTCTCTGAGGAAGACAATGCCTGAGCAGACTCTAGGGAACAATGCTTAGAGTCCACCTGAGACCGCTGGGAGGAGGCCAACACCTCACTCAGCCAAGATATCTGAGTGCGAGCAGACTTCCGTTTGAACTCCACCAGCTGCAAGGCAAAGCTTTCACGCGCCTAGAGAAACTGAGCTCGAAGTAATTTGCCACGAAGCTCGCACACCTCATCACAGAGGGGTTCAAGGTCGGTTTCTAAGCTACGGATGTGCCCATCAGCCTGCTCTAGGTAGCACTCCACCTCAGTCTTCTTGGCCAAGAGCCGAGTCATTTCATTCTTGGCAAAATATTTGAACTTTAGCCTCTCCTGAACCTCATCTTCCAACTCAGCCCGATCGCCCATAATCCAAGCCACCAAGTCGCCAACACCCTACACTAGCAAAATGGCTAAGTAAAATGGTTTCACACAGGAGCAACCATTACCAGGCAAGCATATTAAGCAAAAATAAACCCAATACTGGAGATAACATATTTCTCAGGCTTCTTGACATCTCCACGACTGACCCCGAAAGGGGAGGGTGCGCACTGGGGGCCAACCTCCTCAACCCCGCTTGTTCCATCCACCATAGGGGTTCCGCCTGACATGAGGGGCACAAAAGTTAGGGAAGGGGTGGTCAGACCCCCCAACTCAGCCATGAACATCCCTTGGCCCTCAACCTGCCTCCCAGCTTCTTGGTCGCCAAGTCCCCCATCACCCACTTCCCTTTGGTTAACCCCACCTTCTTCGAACCTTCCCTTTTCTAGGGGAGATCCACCCCCTTCAGGAGGGGTGGGAGAGTCCTCTTCGCCACCAAAAGAGGAAGGGGAGGGAGAAGGGATAGAGACCCTCTCTTGGTCGGTAATAGGGGTCTTGCCGCTAGAAATGGTTGTGGGGAGAGAGCTCAGGGTAGAGCCTTGCTCCCTACGATCGTCTTCATCGCCGCCCTCAATATTGGTCTGGATGCCGCCAACTAAGGACATGATAGATTCGGGCGCCACAGCCCCAACCACGCACATAAAAAAGGCATTGTACATATTCGCATAAAAGTTGCCGACACTGAGCGTTGAAGCCGGAGAGAGGAGATAATGAAACTCAAAGGTCGGCCTGCTCACGGATTCAGTACCCTTGGCAAGCAAGTCAAAATCAAAAGTTGTTGCCAAGTCAGCAAGAGCTTGGCCCATGAGCTCAGTAAGGTCGTCAAGACCAGGTGACGTAAGGGGGAGACCTTGACTAGAGAAGCTTTGGGCGTCTTCTCCCCAAGGAAAGCATCAGGAGCCTCCTCACCAACTGCATGGTTGGAATCAAAATGTGCTCCTCGATCCACTTCCACCCCCGCGGCGGATCCAACAACCTCGCCCCTGACGATGCCGCTACGAGGAAGCTTGGACAAAGAACCACCAGATTGAGAAGCATGCCTCTTCCCCCTGAGCTGTGGAGCATGTCTCTTCACCAGAGGCACCACGGCCTTAAGTTTGTGTCCCGTGACATGGGCACAACTGGGTACCACCAAGAACCTGTCAATATTAGTGGTGGAGAGCAGATCCTTTTCATCACCAAACCACTCTTATCATTTTCCTTCATCCAATTAAGGATTATGTCAACACGAGAACTCACCTTGTCAGTTAAGTCCAACAGTAAGCTTTTGTCGTCAGGGACTCTTCCCCAATTAGCATGGACTGGGTAATCCTGAAGATTCATCTCATCGGCAGGAAACTCCCAATCCCTACTAGAAACAAAAAAGAACTTGTTTTGCCACTGCTTGGCATTGGAGTAGCGAGGCTCGAAGGCCATCAAGCACTACGACCTAACGCGGAAACTGTAGATGTTGCCCGGCAACGACTTCACCCCATAGAATGAAAGAAACTCTTTCGCTGTCAAATCTGGGTAAGCCTCCTCCAGGGGCTCCAAAACCGTATGAAAAACCATGCATGAACACATGAGAACACGCCACTCATGCGAGTGAAGCTTGGCGGGGGCCAACTCCAAGAAATCCAAAACATCACGGATAGAGCATATGAAAGGGAATCGCAGCCCATGCGCTAGGGCCACATCGTCGGTGAACCCTTCTTCGTCGGTACACCCCGCCTCGGAATTGGAGAGTTTCACCGACTCTGGGATTTGGTAAGTGGACCTCAGCTTCGTCAAGTCCCGCTCGGTCAGGGTGGAATGCCAAGAAAAACCCTCAAAAGTGGTAGGGATTCGACTGAGGGAAGACTTAGCAGCAGGTGAAGGAGAGGCCATCGTCGGAGTTTGGCCAGAAGAACGGATGGGAGTGCGGGAAGAGCCACGGCTAGCCATTGCAAAAGAAATACTCTTGAGATATTTTATATTGAGACCACTTCTCTAACTTGGGCATCAAAGTGTATCTTGGGCATACAGTGCCGTCGAATTGTTCATTACAGGTCATTCGAGTGATTGGTGGTGTGAAACACGTCCATTACTGAGAATATAAGAGTGGATGCCAAAGATCAAAAGTGGTTGATTTGTTAAAGTGGTTGATGCATCAAAAGTCAAATGCCAAACATTTTTTTCTTTTTTAAGGTTCGGTGAATTCGCTATTGCTATCTTTCCAGATTTGTTCCATTTGTATCTTTATCTTTTGAAGCAACTTTCTCAGTCTCTGTGAGATAGTCATTTCAGTGTGATTCCTTTTATTTATTAACTGTAGTTTCGCAAGTGTCACCCTAAAGTAGTTCTTTTCTTTGTCAGACTGTCGATTTCTTCTCATGGTAGTGCTACTATGCCATCGAGTTTGTCCATTGGGTGTCTTCTTGGTGCAAATTGTAATTTTTTTTAAAAATATTTTGTAAATATCTTTACGTATTTTTAAAAAAAATACTAATATATTAATAATCAATTCTTTAATTATTAAGTAAAAAAAATTAAAAACAATAAAATACATAAATGATCAAATTGAAGGAACAAATTCAAGTAGCATTATATCATTTTCCTTCCTTTCATTCAATCATTCATTTTGTTAAGACATTTCCCTCCCGTTGGGGCTCTTCTTTTCTTGTCACCTGCTATGCATAAGAGTGACTCTGTATGAAAAATTGTAATGGAAAATTTAAATTGGTGCCAAGTTAATTAGGTTTGAGTTTTGAAAATTTAATATTTGTTTTGATATTATCTTGATTTGATTTTCATAATTATCAAATAATTCTGATTTGAAATTGTCTTAATTTAATTTTTATAATGAATAAAATATTTATTTTATCTTATCTCAATGTCTTATAAATAGGGATCTATGTATTTATTTAATAACAATTAATAATAGCAAATGTCTAACTCTTAAATTCTCTCTCTCTGTTTCTCTCTTCTCAATCTTCTTTTCTATTATATTTTATTTTCTATTATAGTATCAGAACCCTTGGCTAATGTCAGGCTCGATTCTGTAGAATATTTATTCTTCCGCTAGCTTTACCTCACAAAATTCTCATCCTCATTCAATTATGTATCATCTCAAATCTATGCATTTGGAATATCTCTATTAGTTGTAGGAAAAAACTACTTTGTCTCCCAAGTTGTACCACTCTATTTGACCGCTCAGTAATTTTTTTTTTTTACTTTTACTTAATGATTAAATAAGTGATTTTAAGTGTATTGGTATATTTTTTTATTTTTTAAAAATATTTAAATATATTAAAAAATGTAAATAAAAAATAAAAAATAAAAAATTAAAAACCAACTAACGGTCAAATAGAGGGGCTACTCTAAATGGCAGAGTAGCCCGACTCTTAGTTGTAAGACCTTTTCTATTAGTTTTTGATTTGTTGGGCCAACAATTACATCTAAAAGTTTCGAAAAAAGTATAATTGGGCTTTGTTTGGAAAAGACATTCGTGAGGAGATTTATTTTGAATGATGGGAGAACGAAGGTGATTGACAAGAAAAAAAGTCGTTCGAAAAGCATAAAACGAGTATTGTATGGGCATGCACGTGAGTATGAGCGATCAATCTTTTCTTAGATTATTCCAGTTCGCAATCAATCTCTTTTTCATCACTCTCGAAAATAACAAATTTACTTTAATTATTTCAACTATTTTTTTCACGCAATATTTTTTTATTTACTCCTTCACTCAAAAATTTTTTTTTTTTAAGAAATAGATTTCATTTATTCATGAAAATAAAGTTATAGTTGTGACTTGATACATACAGAAAAAATCCTACATTACAAGTCAACTACTCACGGTTGAGGCTCCACCAATACACAAACTCCTTTATGATTAGTATGGTCTTAACTTCTATAATTCTCTACAGACAAATCAATTGAGAGACCACACTCTGTTTAAAATAGATATCTCAAACCTACCTCCAGAGGAGGAGAAGACTTTCACTCTATGGACAAAATGTCCAAGAGACTATTTATTTTTTATTTTTACCTAAACAAAAGGAAATAACAATAAATATAAAAATAGATGTGAAAATGACGAATTTCAACTGTAGATCCAAATTTTCAGCTTGAAGGAAAGTAAAATACAATAAACAAAGAGACTGTGGTAGTGCATGAGGGACACACGCCATGCTAGGAGTGTGGTGATGTCCCTGAAGAAACTGAAGAAACTGAAGTCCCTGGTCCCAGAAACGCCATGCGTGGCGGCAGGCTTCCTGGTGTGGTGGAGCGTGGATCTCATGCGTTGCTATGATCGACACGTGTGACTCACTCGCCGCTTCGTTTGACGAAATCCTTCGGCCGTCTGAAAGATCGACAGCCTGGGAATCCTGCAGAGGCGTGCATGGTGGTTGCTGGGCTTCGAAAAATAGCAGATCGGCATTTCGCCATACTTTAGACGGAAAAATAAACAAAAATTAAAAATAAAGAGCTACACAGCCTCCGGTCTAACCAGATAGGAGGAGGGAGGGAGGAGCTGAAGCTCCACCCCCCGGGTTGGGATTTTGTTGAGGCGGCTCTTTGAAGAGAAAAGGGAGATAGAGCTTCCGGCTAGGTTTTTTTTTTTTCCCTCTTACGACCAGACTTCTGCTTCATCACTCAATTACACATAAATACATTAACGACCCAATTGGTAGTTTTGTTTATCACTGTTTATATCTTCAAAAGAAAATGTATAAATTTAGAGAAATGTTTTATAAATATATGTATAAGAATAACATATCTCGTTTGTCCTTTTATGTATTTGAAATAAGTCATACAATTTATACATTTGAAAACAACAAATTTCTACAAAACCTCGAAAAGAAAAGAAAAGAAAATTACATATAAATGATAAAATGTTGAGACGGAGGTTCTACAATTTTTAGAGTTTTGATCTTTGGAATTTCGCTTCTAGATGATCTTCGATCAATATGCCTTGCATTTGCAATAAAAAAGCAAAAGAAAATTATTCATTATTAAAATATTTTCATTTTTTACAATGATGATTTTTTTGAACTCATTCAATTATCATAATAGATGCACGAGGCATTTTTATGATTATTCTTATGTATGTTAATATTTAGGAGTAAAACACTCGCTAAAAATCTATTCATGGATAACTAAGGGCATGTTTGAGAAACACCATAATTTTTAAAAATTTTCATAACTTCATTTTCAAACATCACTCAAAATTTTAAATTTTAAATTTCGATTTTAAATTTTTAACTTTTTCATCTAATCATTACCTAATCATTATTCAAATACAAAAAACAATACAAATTTATAAATTTTATAACAAAACATAAAAATTAATACAACTTTTACTAATTTTAAAATAAAAATAATAGGATAGTGATACTATGCTGTCCAGATTTGACCACAGGGCTTACCCCTAGTGCAAATTGTAGTTTTTTATTATTATTTCAAACACTTTTTAAACAACTTTAACATTTTTAAAAATTAAAAAAAAAAATATTAATACGCTAATAGTCACTTCCTTAATTATTAAGTAAAGAAATTAAATTAAAATAATATACATAAGCGGTCAAATTGAGAACACAAACTCATATGACATAATAATTTGTATCAAAATAATATTAAAAAATTTGATAAATGGCCATATGGTTAAATGTGTTGATGCGTGCCTTCCCAGTACCTGAGCAGTGTGCGACGTCCCAAAAAAATAATTTAAATTTTTGTTTAAAATATTTTCTTAAGGATAATAGTTCAAAATATTAGAAAAAATATAAAATAGTAGGTAATTAAGTTTGTAAATGGAAGTGAAATAAAAAAATAATATTTTAATAGAATAGAAAATTGATAGAAAATAAGATGTAGGAAGTTTTTAAAAGATGAATTATTTTTTTAAAAAGTATATTTTTTAGCTAAAGTTTTGAGAATGAGAAATGATACTTGCAGTCGTGAATGTGCAAGCGTCGTGCAGTCGTTTTGAAAAAAGTAAATAAATATGGGACCCACATGAAAATAAATTAATTTTTTAATAATAGATCTCACTCTTTTTCAAAGCGACTGCATGACGTTTGCGCATTTCACGATTGTATATAATATTAGAAATTTATAAAGCACTCAATGGTGAATTATTTAATAACGCCAATTGAACAAGATGCCGTAACAAAATCTTATTCTATTATCGAAGTTCAACTTTACCTTAAAAAGTCAGAGAATTGTCTCGTTGAACCTAAACAAAATTTTGTGCTCTTTCTTGTTTGATCTCTAATAAAAACGTACGTTTTACTTCAAACCTTACATTTTTAAAGTCAAGGTTAGGTGCACTCGGGACTAAATCACCCGGGCCGTTTTCCAGAGTTATTCTACTCAGTAAAGGTCATCTGGCAGTCATTCATAAAAATTCCTGGAAGGGAAACATCCTTCCCAACAATAATCATAAAAGATTCCTTCAGATAGACCATCATTCGTTTGAACATCATTTATGGTGATTTGCACTTACGTCAGCCGCGTAAGGGCCCGGCAAAAGGTTGAAATTTTTTTTTTTTTTTAACATAAAACAACTTTTATTAACCACAATAGTCAGTCATTACACAATCTTTCCTTCATAATATCACTAGCTATTACTACAGGACAGTCCTCCATCCAAACCTTCTCCTCTCCAACGTTGACAGCTAATTTTGCAAGTTTGTGTGCAATGTGGTTTGCCTCTCTATACACAAATCGAACATCCCAATTCATTCTCCCATACAAAACTCTCCTCACATCATCAATTATACAACCATATTCAGCTCCTATTTCTTCCCCATTTTTTGTAGCATTCACTACTAATAAGGAATCTCCTTCTAACAAAACATCAGAGAATCTCATTTCACTGCAAAAGGTTATTGCCCTCCTTAATCCGAGAGCTTCAGCAACAGATGGGTTACGAATGTGAGTAAATCTTGTACAAAGGCAGGCCAGAACCTCCCCGTTTGAGTCCCTAACCACCACGCCGATGCCAACACAATTGTTCTTTGCATCCACTGCAGCATCCCAGTTAGCTTTTATCACTGATCCAACTGGTTTTTCCGATCTAGTCACCCTCCTGTCAGTATTACTTCTCAACTGATTTGTCTGTAACTGGTCCTGGGCCATCTTGTATTCCGCTAGTCCCTGCACAGCAGCATAAATTATGTCTTTCGGGTGATCAATTTTTTTTTCAAATAACAGAGAGTTTCTTCTCATCCATAACTTCCTCATGATACAAGCAACCAATTCCACTTCATCTATCTTCAGTTTAGCATTAATCTTTCCCCACAGTTCTACAAAATCAAGCTCAGAAACACCCCATTTATGCACTGGACTATTGCCTTCAGACCAGACATCTGATACAGCTGGGCAGCTCCACACCACATGCAATATTGTCTCAGATTCCCTCTCACAAATTGGGCATATATCAGACTCGGTGATGTGTTTCTTATGCAGATTTTGTTTTGTAGGTAACAAGTTATGAGCTGCCCTCCACAAGAAGTGTTTCACCACGTTTGGGACATTCAATCCCCACATCAACTTCCATACATTCCCGGCACTGTCTCCCTTTGATGTTTCCCCTTTCCTCTTTCTCATATCTTCATGTTCTATGTGATAAGCACTTTTGACAGAGTACTTTCCATCTTTGGAGCCCCCCCACTCCACTCTATCTTTTGAACCCCATTTACTCAATGGGATACCACATATAATTTCAGCTTCCTCCCTATTGAAAGTATAAAAAATAAAGTCTTTTTTCCACACTCCTTCTTCAGCATCAATGAGTTGCTGCACTTTAGCATCAGCAGGCAGATTTCTAATCAATGATTGAACCCTATGGGAAGGTTGAGTTGGTAGCCATTTATCCCTCCAAATTCTTATGTCACTGCCGTTTCCAACTCTCCACAAGAGCCCCTTTTTCAGTAGCCCCATTGAAGACCACAAGCTTCTCCATATAAAGGATGCCCCATACCCAAGGTTTGCATCAACTAAGCCTACCTTCTTAAAATACTTCTCTTTCATAACCTTTGTCACCAAGGACTCCAGATGTTTTAGCAATCTCCAACATTGCTTTGCAAGCATTGCCTTATTAAAGCACTCAAAATCTCGAAATCCCAGCCCTCCATTGCATTTAGAAGCTCCCATGTTAGACCAACTCCTCCATTGAATCTTCTTTTCATTCTGTTTATGGCCCCACCAAAATTTTGTCAAAAGGGAAGCTAGCTCCTTACACAGTTTTTGTGGAAGTCTAAATACACTCATAGGAAATGTGGGGATAGCTTGCACTACAGCTTTTAATAAGACCTCTTTTCCAGCTTGTGAAAGGAATGAGTTCTTCCAGCTATTCAATTTTGTCTACACTCTTTCCTTTACACTTCTAAAGGTATTATATCTTGATCTGCCCACCATGGCTGGTAGCCCAAGATATCTTTCATAGCTGCCACAAATGGACACCCCAACTGCCCTCTTAATAATTGCTTTAGAAGCACCAGCGGTATTTGAACTGAAGAACATTGAAGTTTTTTGCATATTAAGGCTTTGACCCGAAGCTTGCTCATACTTTTCCAATATTTTCTTAATTTTCATCCACTCCTCTACCTTTGCTCTTCCAAAGATTACACAGTCGTCAGCAAAAAGTAGGTGGCTGATTCTAGTTCTCCCTCTTGATACATTCACGCCTCTGATTTCTCCTCTAGCATCCGCTGCATTAATCATCGAACTCAAACCTTCAGCACAAAGAATAAATAAATAGGGAGAAATGAGATCTCCTTGTCTTATCCCCCTCGTAGGCTTCAACATCCTCCCGGGCTCCCCGTTAATCAGAATTGAGTAAGACACTGATGTAGTGCATCTCATGATCAGAGATACCCATCTATCCCCAAATCCCAATTTTCTCATAATTCCCTCCAAATATCTCCACTCTATCTTATCATATGCTTTTGACATGTCTAGCTTGAGAGCCATAGTGCCAACTCTACCTTTTTGTCTAGTTTTCATCGTATGCAAGGACTCATAAGCTATCATTACATTATCTGTAATAAGCCTTCCCGGAATGAAAGCACTTTGGTTATTGGAAATGATGGCAGGCAATATCTTTTTCAATCTATTTGCAAGAATCTTTGATGCAAGCTTGTAAAGCACATTACACAAGCTTATAGGACGGTAATCACTTGGTGCAGCTGGGTTTTTGACTTTTGGGATAAAAGCTAAGAAAGTATTATTCACATCTTCATTCAAATCTCGCTCCCCATTAAGGAAGTTCAACACTGCACTACTTACCTCCTCTCCCACTATGCTCCAATAGGCTTGATAAAAGCAAGCGCCATATCCGTCAGGGCCAGGGGATTTCAGAGATCCCATATGTTTCAGCGCTTCCTCCACCTCAATCTTAGTAAATTCCTTCTGTAGCTCTACATTCATCACCTCAGTTACTCTCGATTCTATCTCCTTTAGACATTCCTCAATTGCCTCTGCAGATGGCTGTATGGAGCAAAAGATTGACTTGAAATATACATAAAAAACCTCTTCAATCCCTTCTTTATCTGTCACCATCCTCCCTTCAGCATTTTCAACCTCCTTTATCTGGTTTTTTTTTTCTTCTTTGAGTAGCACAAGAGTGGAAATATTTTGTGTTTTTGTCACCCAGCTGATACCATGCTTTCTTGGCTCTCTGTCTCCATTTAAGATCTTCCTGCGCCAGCAAAACCCCCATCTCTTCTTGAAGCTTTCTAACCAGTTCAGCATTATGAGGCCCTTCACTTTCTTGTTCCCTTTTCAGCCTTTCAGTTTTCTGTTTCAACAAAACTGTCACCTCTTTATCTCTTGAATTACCCCACCTGATTAAATCTCCTTTACACCCATTCAGCTTTCTTTGGATATTCCTAATTGGGTTTGGATCTACATCAGCCCTCCTCCAAGCCCTTTCTACCACACCAGCCCCCTCCTCATCCCTTATCCACTTTGCTTCAAATCTAAACACCCTTCTTCTCTTTCTATTCACTAAGTATTGCTATCTCAAGTCAAGCATTAAGGCCATATGGTCTGATTGGGCTACATTCAGTGTCTCTACCACTCGTTCACAAAAAATTTCAGACCACTTTAGATTAGCAACAGCCCTGTCAAGCCTCTCCATAGTAAAGGTACAATCCATGTGCTTATTACTCCACGTGTATTTGTTTCCCTTCCACCCTAAATCAAAGAGTCTATTATCCTCCAAAGCTTTCCTAAAATCATCCATTTGAGTCTCTGGCCTAGGTCTACCCCCCATTTTTTCAGTTTGACACAAAATCTCATTGAAATCTCCTATTACACACCAAGGCATTTCACTAACAGAATTTAATACAGACAATAAATCCCAAGTGTTTTTTCTTTTACTCACCATTGGATGCCCGTAGAAGCCAGATAGCAGCCACGACATTTTCTTCTCTTCACTCCTAACCATTGCACTAATATGGTGTTGAGAGTAGTTGAGAATCTCCACCTCTTTTTCCTTGCACCACAGCAATGCCAGCCCCCCTTTTCTCCCCAACGGGTCCACAACAAAACATCCCTCCCAACCCAATCTCCTTTTAATCCCCTCAACCTTACTAGTTACTAGTTTTGTCTCCATCAAGAAGACTACATTGGGTGTCTTATCCTTCACCAGCAGGACAAGGTTCTGAATTGTTCGGGGGTTCCCAAGCCCCCGACAGTTCCAGCTAAGAATTTTCATTGTTGTTGGTGGGGCTGACTTGCAGCCTCCACCAACATCACATCATGTTTTGAGACCCCTTCCTCCATGCATACTTTCCCTTTTTTCATTGCCCCCTTGCTGTTGTCTCCAGGTTTGTCACTTCTCAGCTTGTGTTTTCCCCCCAACAAAGACTCTCCTATCTCCTTTGTAACCACCACTCTAGCCCTTCTTTTCCACCTCCTTCTCTCCTCTCCCTCATAGTTTTCAGACATTTCCTTCTCATGTTCACGTTGCTGGAGCCTTGTCACTATCCCACAATCCTCCGCCGTCTTTCCACTTCTGCCTGCCCCTTCAGTCCTCTCCCCTGTTCCAGAGTTTTTATCGAACACTTGGTGTGCACCCTTGCCCTTCACTACCTGAGACTCATTCCCCCCGTCACCCAACTCCTTTTCTCCCAAAGAACCAATAGAGTGGTTAAAATCACCCTCACTCTCCCCCATATTCTCACTGACCATGTTACTCGAAGACTCTGAAGACTTTCCCCTTCCCGAATAGCTAGCTCGTAACCATACCCCATATTGAAATTTATCACTGCTACCTTCCGTCTCAAGACAACCTTCTCCCCCATGATAGATTTTGCCGCATTTAAAACACACTTTAGGAAGCTTCTCATAGCTTAACGGAATCCACAATTTGTTTCCCATCACATTAGCTGTTCGACCCCCTGAAATT
Organism: Juglans mandshurica; assembly: GCA_022457165.1. NCBI lineage: Eukaryota > Viridiplantae > Streptophyta > Magnoliopsida > Fagales > Juglandaceae > Juglans > Juglans mandshurica. Next base: position 18,333,394 of record CM039622.1, read on the forward strand.
TTCTTTCTCAGGTCTATTTCTATCTTAACTCTTAGAAAGCTTCCCCATCCTATCCCATCTTCCCTTATATCCACACCTTTTACATTTCCAACCGTAGCTCCAATCTGCATTCCCACTTCTCTTGACATACATGCTAATGGTAGATTGTTAAGGTGTACCCAGAACTCCTCAAAATCAAAGTTCATTTTCTGCGGGGGAGTTAGGCCATCAAAAGGTTTCAATACAAACAGTTGATTATTGAACAGCCACGGCTTCCCCTCCAGAACTCTCTGTCTATCCTTCTGGTTCTCAAACGAAATAACAAACATATTGGGCACAATATTATAGAACACAAAGGAGCCATTCAGTTTCCAAATTTTATTCATAGTGGATCTGATCACCTCTTTGTTCACTTTTCGGTCCGATAGCAGCTTCCCCACCAAGCTATTATTACCCTTCTCCTTCCCCTTGTTCATAAAATCTTCACTAACCTCGATCACTTCATTTTCCTCTTCCGTAAGCTTAAGTTTGCCCCAACCTTTCCAAATCCTCCATAACCTCCTTCCTCTAACTTTTACTGGAATAAAGTTAGAGCAGAGTCTTCCTCCCTTACTCTCAAAGCAAGCCGAGACTTTTTCCTTCACCTGTTCTTTAGGTGAGTAACTATGATGAGCTTAAGGAAGAAAAAAAAAAACTATAGTATTATTCATTGTTCATAACTGATCATTAATAAAGAAAAAGAAAAAGCCTTTTACAGTAGAAAAACTCTTTTTCACACACTACAATTTATCACACACTTCACACACTTAGTGTATTTGAGTTTAAAAAAAAAAAAAAATTGAAGTGCATAGTGTGTGGAGAGTGTAGGTAGATATGTAGAATTGCTCTTTACAGTAATTATCACGTCATAACTAATAGTAAGAGAGCGTGTCAAATTCATCTACAATAAACTTTTAAAAGATTAAAAAATATATAATAAATGAGAAATGATATTTATAATCGTGAAATGTATAAATATAATGTAATTGTTTTAAAAATATTGAATAAATAAGAGATTTACATTAAAAAAATATTTTTTTAATAATAAATTTCATTATTTTTCAAAACGATTTACGATACTTACGTGCTTAACAACTTTATATAGCATTACTCATTGTCAATATATCATGTTGCCATGTAATATTTTGAAAAGTAAGCACCTACTTTGTAGCTTTAAGTAATATTTTCATAATTAGAATTTATAAAAATATTTTTACCTAATTATATTATTAATAGAAAAGTGATAGATTGACAATCCAATTATACTTTATTTACAACTTATTAATAAAATAATACTTTTTTAAAATTCAAAAACATAAAAATTAAAATAAAAATTTTAAAAAATATTATTTATTTGAAGATTGTAGAAAAATTGTAAAGGAGATGTTTTATCATTTCTTATTAAAAAACCAATCTTCGATAATAGTTAAATTATTTTGTTGCAAATAAAGATAGGACGAAAAATGCATAATAGAATGGAAAGTTAAAGATATGGCCGAAAGATAGGATTGAAAATTTCCATAGGACGAGTGTGACGCTTCCAGATTCTGTTTGGAATTAGACGAACTCTGAAGCATTGGGACATGCAATACAAGGTTACCTACCCCCCGTTCATGACAATTAAAGATGCAATCTACCTAGCATGTATCTAGTAATATGTAATATTCGCAGCAGATAATTTTTTACTTTGAGTAATAAATAAAGTACCAGAATGCTAATCTTAAACTTAAGTTCTTATCCATAACTATTCACATATACCGAATTCACATAAACCATTTAGAGACTAGTTTAAATCATGTATGAACAAAAGTAGGGCCCTACAACATGGGCCCTCTCAAACCTCAAAAGAGAAGTACTTTGTGATGCCCCCAAATTTCGCTTGGGATCAGAAAGACATCCAAAGCGTCGAGAGTCTCGGGACATGCAACACAAGGTTACCTACCCCCGTTCATGACATATAAGATGCAATGTTCCCAATATGCATCTAGCATTATGTAATATTCGCATCGAATACTTTTTTTTGAGCAATACTATGCACCAAACTTATAATATCCCAAATAGTTAAAACATAAACCATACGTACTCAAATCATCCACGATTACAGCACTGGTCTCAGCAGACTGTAATCTCAAACCAATGGAGACCTGACTCCATAATTACATTGCCAAAATATACTATTGAGCTAGTTCGTTGAGTAACTCGCGTAACTCGACTAACCATGCCGGAATACTATCCAAAGACTTAACTATGGAGGTTGCAAGCTCCATGTTGCGTCTACGGCGTCTAGTTAACCTCCTTCAGTCTGCCAGTGTCTTCTCTCTGCTCTGCTCTTGACACATCGCCTACCATTCGGGGGGAATGGTAGTTGGGACTACCACGGTAAGATTTGATTACAAATCTCAGCGAATTAACAGGAAAGTTCCACACATGTTAATGATGCATGCATGGCAAGTAAAAGCATGAATGCATAATCAAAGTCATAAATAAGCATAGAACAACTTGACATATAGCATGACATAAATAACATAACTTGAACTGAAATTGAAACTTAGCTTGACGTGACATGGCATGTACGTGAACTTAAAACATAACATGGACTAGCAAAATATCATGAACGTGAACTTGAAACATAACATGGACTTGAAACATAGCATGAACGTGAACATACATAATTTGAACATGAATTTGAACATAACATGAACATGAGCATGACATAACATAAATGTGAACTTGAAACATAACGTGAACGTGAAAATGACATAACATGAATGTGAATTTGAACATAACATGAACCTGAGCATAACATAACATCAATGTGAACTTGGAACATAAAGTGAACGTGAACTTGAACATAACATGAACGTGAACTTGAACATAACATGATGTGAAACATGACTTGAACGTGAAATATATGAATTTGGAATCTTATTCAATGAACTTAATTAATAAAGTGACCATATGGGTGCTACACGGGTCCCCTTGAGCCATGTGTCCCTGTCGATTACCGCATCACAACACAGGTGTCTATACCAGTTGTGAGTGCGTTAATACGTACTCTACAGTTGTTGTGGCCCCACGTATTCTACGTGTCACAATTGATGTGTCTCACGTAGTGTATGCTCCACAGTTGTGACCCCATACTTTATGCTCCGCAGTTGTTGTGACCCCATGAATTGTTTGTGCCACACTTGTTGTGGACACACATAACATAATGTGTGGCTCCATCGGCGTTAGTGCCTGACGCGCCCCGGTAACCAACTAGTTAGGCCCCATTCGCAACCTGTTGACTGTACTTCGTCAACCCAGGAAATTTCACACCTATTTAGACACTCTAGCATGAACAAAGGAGTTCTACTAGGATATTACCCCATCCTAGTGCTTAGGCTCGTGATTGACATAAATAACTTAACAAGCATACATGACATTTTGTAACATAACGTGACGTGACATGAACGTGACATAAACGACAGAAGTCCTAACGTAGCGTAGCGTGACATGAACGTAAAATGACAGATATGACATAAAATATAACAGACAACATTTCATAATATGACATACATGTAACAGATAATATTTTGTAATATGACATAACATGTAACAGACAATATTTTGTAACATTGCATAACATGTGACAGTGAATATTGCGTGACATGACATGCATGTAACAGATGAAATACGTAATGTGACATAGTTAGAATAGATAGTAACATGAGATAGAATATATTGTGTAACAGATAAGTATTTCATGACAGAATAAGTCGTGTAATAGATAAACATGAGATGACATGGCATGGCATGGCGTATAAAACAATATACGAACATAAACTGTAGTTCCCTTACCCATCACATATACACAATAAACTGATAGTAAGTTAAGAGTTAACTTACCTCGATAGTCGCGTTTTACGAGAATAAGCGTGAAACACGAGGAATTGTAAGAGAGTATTCTAAAAGTTAGAAATTAATTACTAATAATTAGAAATGTGAAAAGAGAACTTAGAGTAAAATTACCATTTTACCCTCTATATGTGGGAAAATGACTATTTTACCCATAGCTTAATGATTTCACATCCTAACTCAAAAAATTACCAAAATTACATTCCTCATGTAAATTTTGTCCTAGACTCAAATAACAACTCTGAAAAATTTAAAACCAATCACAACTATAGAAAACGCACAATGGCCGAAACATTCATAGGTCATTTCTCTTTATTTTGGTTGCAATTTCTTCTATTTTCAAAACCCATGATTAAACCAAAATTTTGTAACAATGATCTTCCTATCCTAAGTTTAAAAATATACTTAAAATATCCATTAAGAAAAGATAATAATCAACACCAAACTTTTTGTAAAAAGACCCAAACTTTTTAACAAAAAGTAAACCCATAAATCACAAGTTTTGACCTTAATAAAAACATCTCCAAGAATTCCAAAAAATCAAATCTTACTTCTAATATATTCATAAAATCATCCTAATATAAACCATGATTTAAATCATAAAACAAAAGTCACCAAAATCACAAAACAACACTTGGAGTTTTTTGGTTTTAAACTTAGTCCAAAAACAGAAACTTTTCTCTCCACTAACTTTGATCAATCTCTTGATCCATGGCTTAAAGACATGTGATCTTCAAACTAAAACATCTCATGGATTAAAAATGTGTCCTAAAGAAGATCCAACCATCAAACTTAAAATCACATGGCTAAAACTCAACAAAACATGGATCTAACCCAAAAACATCAAATCTTAGGCCAAACCGAAATCCTCTTGCATAGAAAAATATATCTTTAAAAATAATACTAAATATCTTTGAAATAACATCCTAACATATATGTAAAAGGTTTAGGATCATCATATAAAAATATCAAAGCCTATGGAATAAGATTAAACCATGAAATATTCAAACCTTCACAAAACAAAAACTGTTTTTCCACTCCCAGTTTTCAAGTTTCTAAATTTAAGGAAATCTATCATCGAAAGCTTTATTAATGCAACAAAACCTCAATAAAAATTCACAAACATATGCGAACAACACTCCATAAAATTTTCGGACCAAGATATGTCCATTAGTTTGGTAACAAATGCCAAAACAGATCATACTCTCCAGTTTCACGCCCAGAATGACATTTCCATGGTTTAAAATACTTTTTACCAATCAATGAGCATGGAATGAGACTAATAAGATATCCACATAAACTAAACTCAAATACGAACAACTTTTATGAAGGAGTCATCGTGAGATAATACTTACAAAGGGTCGAAAATGGCTACGCAAAAAGACCCAGAAATCTGACCGAGAGAGCTCTTTTGGGTTTCTCTCTAAGAACGGGGGAAATAATTGATAAAATGGAGATAAGTGTGTCTTGCACGACTTTAGAGATGTTGGAGGTGGTTATGAGACATAAAATGGAGAATAGAGAGGAGCAAGGACTGCCTGCAACAGCTGTGAGAGATGTTGGTTGATGGAATGGATTTCTTTTTCACATCAAGGCACTATTGGGTGCAGCCAATGGCAGTGGATGGTCTGCCATGTGGGGGAGGAAACTTCTTCAAGAAGCGTTGCCAAGGTGGCCAAATTGTTGGGCCTTGGTGGGCCCCAACCAAGTGGGCTTCAATTTGGAGTTTAAAGGTGGTTTGGTTAGGGTTTGAAATGCTATCAAAGCCAAAACCAATTTTTCTTGACCCAATCAAATTTTGAAGGTTTAAAAGGTTGGATAATGATGTCATAATAAGGATTTGATAAATTAATAGCATATGTAAGTGATTTAATCAAGTGATTAAACACAATGCTAGAAATCGGATTAAAAAGGGTTCGGAGGCCAACTTTAGGGTTTTGGGAAAGCATTTAGGGTTTCGGTTCCAACCAAGCTTTTGGGGTTTCAAATGGATTCCAACCATTTAGGGTTTTGCTAGGATTGAAATCTTCTTTGGTCTGGCACAATTTGGTTGATCGGATGAAACAAAGCTTTGCTTAGGTGGCATGATCTCACACCTTGACTTCCTTCACAAATCCATCTAATGGTTAGGGGTGGGCAGCTGCCCCACCCCGCCTCTGCATGGGCGGGTGGGCTACCCCGCTCCGCCCATGCAGGGGTGGGGTCCCCCGCCTCGCATAGGGAGGGCCTAGCGGGGGCAGGGGCTGGATGACCCCGGCGGGGCCCCACCCCCGCTCCACATATAATTTTTATTTATTTATATATATATATAAATATATTGTATATAGATATATACAATTTATAAAAGATTTAAAATTATATTCAAGTCATTGGATTACCTTGGCCTCCTAGGCCAACTTTTATATAGGAGACCAAGGCAATACAATAGTCATCTTTAAGTAATGTGGAATTTAGTAGTAAATCTCACATTGCTTAAGGATGACTATTGTATTGCCTTGGCCTCCTATATAAAGGTTGGTCTAGGAGGCTAAATCAATCCAAAATCTAACTCTAATGAGTTTAGGTTTTTTTTTTTTTTATATTTATAAATTTTAATTTATTTTTTAAATTATATTATAATTTGAGTCTAAAAAAATATTTTTAGACAAAATATTTTTTTTTAAATACAATGTGGTGCCTAGGCGGGGGGCGGGGTGGATGAGATTTTTTCCTTGCCCCGGGGCGGGGGAAAAACCCTCAACCCCTGCATGGTGCGGGGCGGGGTGTAGGGGAGGGTAACCCCCGCCCCGCACCATGCGGGTATCACCCCTACTAATGGTTCCTTATGGTGCCAAGTGTCTAATACTATTCACTAAGTGTGGCTAAGATCTTGCCAAGTGTCCAAATAATACTTCTCTAACCTAATTTAGACATTCCACACTGTGATTTTAAAAACACTGCTCTGGGTGTGCTTATCGAGGTTACTATTCACTCCGAAGAAATGCATAATAAACTTAGTACTGAAAAATCTTAAATATTCATATTAACTTATAGTGAAAGTCTTTTACAGAAACTCAACCCTGAAGTGCACCTAAAAATAATTTCACAATTTCGAATAGGCGTTTCGTCCAAAATTATGAAAATGGGCTAGTGCGCCATTAAATTCTAAATAATCAACTGAGTCTAATAACGTAGACCAAAACACATTCTGACACTTCTAACTACCTCAAATAATTAAACTCATATTTCTAGCACCATAGTGAGTGATAACACTGACTATGTTAACAGACTAAAACCTGCGCGATTGGTCGATTTGTAAAAACTTATGGGATTTCACGAGGTTCCTAAAGTCAATAGAAATTCCACCAGTGAATTTCTAGCAGGCTGTTACATACTTAGTACAGATTATGTGATGCTCCCAATCTCCACTTGGTATGTAACGGATTAGAGGAACTCTGAAGCATTGAGACATGCAACACAAGATTACATACCTGCGAAACTAATAGCTAATATGCAAAGGATCCTAGAAATGCAACTAGCAGTATGCAATTATCGCAGCGGAAAGTAAGGGTGAAAATGAATAATACAGATTGAACCATCAGTTTCAAAACATCAGGTAGCTTAATCTTAATACAAAATATCCAGTTCTCCAAAAGGATCTAAACCAGCTGTTTCATGCGTTCTATAACATGAAGGGCCTAGAAACATCAAAATAAGATCAAGTCTCCTATTGACGTCTGGTTCCTCATCAATCATCTTGTTCCACTAGTCCATTGGGTCCATCTGCATCTACAACTTCTATCATTTCGAGTGAAATGATAGTGGGTCCACAAGGGGTGAGATTTACTTGAAATCTCAGTAATTTAAACAACCAATTTGCACAAAGATAAACTATGCGTGAAGAATGATAAATATGAAATGCATGCAAATGCAGAAAATTGTATTTGTCTCCCATTCAGATTTCTCAAGAAAATAGATTTTTGATGCACATTTTCTTATAGAGAACATAATTTACGTTTGTCATAAAAACTTAGTCTTTCATTATAAAATCATGGAATTAACGTAACATATGATATCATCACAGTTCTCTATATGCACTGTAAGTACCTGCCAGTTACTGTAGTACAACTCACGTTGAAACTACGTTGTCGATAGACTTGTTTTCAATGCATTGGTAATATAACATAACTTAACATCGTAAAAATCATAACATGTACACCTATCAGCATTAGGTGTCGTAACATATGATTTCGCTCCGGCGTTCTTTAAAAAGAACACATTCAAAGTCTATTGACTATTGTTCGTCAACCCTGGGGTTACCACTCCATATTTAATCAAGTAGACAGAGGAGTTCTACTAGGATACTTCCCCATCCTACCCTTTGGGGTCGTGATAAAATAATTTTCATGCAAAGGCTTTCGAAAAATAATGATTTTCATGAAATGCATATGAGTGGCACAAACATGATATTTGAATGCAAAAATGATATGATAGTTCATGCTAAAATGAATGGTATAAAAATGACATTTATCAATAAACCAAAAATAATCGATCAAGGTATAAGTTAGAGGTCAACTTACAGACTACTAAAGTTGTAAGCGAAGTACTAGCTGTGAAATAAATCATGCTAAGTTAGAATCTATCTAACTTAAGGAAAATAAATAGTGACATGAAAATGGAAATTACAAAGACGGCCTTAGACTCCTAAATGATGCATGCTATCTAAAAATCCTTAACCTACCTCATGAAATGCATGGCATGCATTCTAATTGATGCCTATATGAACTCATTAATGATCCATACGAATGCGTGCAAGGCAAAACCTCCAAGGAATATGCTCACTAGAATCCTTAAGGACATACTTAAATCCTAAGTTTGAGCAACTTCATCCCAACATTTAGTCATGCCTAATGAAATCCTCAAATGCTAACTGAACCTCAATGATGCATGGTATGATCCTATCACTGATGACATGCTAACTATCATGCATTATTCTTATCCCAATCAGAAGGCTTTCTAAATGCTCACATTTCAAGCCTATGTAAAATAAGCTAATTTCCTCAAATGGAGCATAATTAAAAGTCGAAACCATTTATGCTTTGATAAGCAAAACAAGATAGAACTTAAAACTAGTCATGACATGTTTTTCTTCTTAATCTAAACCTCCATAAATAATCCTATGATCAAACTATAGCATAATAAATCATGCCATAGCTAATTTCCTAAAAAAACAAATTCATCTAATATTAACCCTATCCTAAATATGCAACTAGGCTACTAAGGACTCTCATGCTTAAAAATAACTACTAACACCTTAAACATAACAATAATAAGGAAACTAAGATCAAGAGAGGGAATACTCACAAAGATTGGAGCCCTTGAAGCTTCCCACTCAAAGTCTAAGAACTCTTCAAGAACACTCAAGAATACTAAGAGAGAAGAGAGGAAGTGAAGTGAAGTGAGGAAGAATTGAGGTGAAGAGGGGTTTATATAGCCCAAGAAGTGAAGGTGGCGTTGGGCTTGGGTGCTTCCTCATTGGGCGGTGGCTCATGATGCCTCTCAAGCTTAGCTCCTCCATGTACGTTAGCATGATGGTGTCTAGGTTGTAAGAGAATCAACCGAAGGGGAAGAGAGAGAGAGAGAGAGAGAGAGAGAGTTGCCGTGTAGGTGGTGGAGAGAGAAAAGGTAGTGTAATTAATACAGGGGTTTAAGCCCTTAATGACTGGTGATTAGGGTTTGGGCAAGGGTTAGCAATTTTGTCTTATTCCCTTGGTTTCTAGTGGCTAGGCAAAATGTAATCAAGTGCCATCTATGGTGGCTCAAATGGCGGTGATTGGGTGGTTGAGAGGTGGCCTAATATAGAAAAAATAAGATAAATAGAAAATAAAATAAATATGGGTTGGCTGAAATTCCCATGGGCAAAATCAGCATTTTGAAAATATTTAGGGTTTCGGCTAGGGTTTTTCAAAATCAACCGTAAGGAAATTGTCACAGATGAATCACGGGAATAAAGACAGAATTATCCTTGAAGAAAAATAATCTGAGCTAAAGGTCTTTTGGTCCATTGCACACAATGTACACATGGTTGCCAGATGAAACGGTTTTAGGGACCACCACACAAAATGACATGTACTAAGGCTTAATAAAAATGCAAGTACGGCTAATGAATCCTAGATATGGATGATCAAAGAAGAAAATTTGAATCAAAGTTCGAAGAAAGGAATCGAACTAAGCTTGCCTAACGAGAGCCAGTACTATTCTAAGTAAGTGAACTATCCTTCTAAAAATCTAGGGTTAACCTAATGGGGTAAGGAAGTAGGGTGTTACAGATTTTAATATCTTAGTCCTCATCCTGTACTTCCCAAAAGCTCTATGATTGTAACACTCCGCTCCTTCCTTCTTACGTACGCTTCTTCTTTCTGACGTACGTTCCTTCTATCTGACGTAAGCAAATTCAGAGAGCAGAAATTATGTGATTGTCTGCCCCTTCTATCTAGCGACTACGAGCCTCGCCATGCGTGCCAAACCAAGATGACGTGTTTTCAAAGATATTATGTGACTTTTAAGGCACGCCCAATGTTTTAAATGTGCTGAAAATATTTATAAGGAGTATTTCCAGTGTTATTGAATTAAGTTTGATTTTAAATACAACAATTATAATATTTTTGAAGAGCTCCAAAAATATTATAATTGTCGAAAATCATTTTAATATGATTATTAAAATGATTTCAACTATTTAATATATTATAAGATTTAAATTATGTTGAAAGCTTTAATCAGTTAAATGGTTTTATTCTTTTAAATATATTAAATAAGACTTCATCATTTTATTAATGATGAAGGAATATTATTTTATAAACTAAAGTTTAGTTAAATAGTATTCTACCTTTATTCCTCTCAGTGCTTTTAATTAAGTTAATGTTTTCATATTTTCAAATCAGTGTTTTAATTCCCCATCGTTAGATCGTTTCAAGAATCCCAAGATGAAGGGATTAGGATTAAAACCCAGACCCCTCTTTCTTCTTCTTCACTTGTCCCTCCCCTCTCTCTCTCCTCCCTTTCCTTCAGCGTACGTCGTACGTAGCTCTCCCCCATGCTTGATTCCTCCACTGCCCAGCTTGGTGCCGCCATGCGCCAGTGAGTCTCACCGCCCCTTCCACTGGCACCACCTCACTCTGCGAGCCCCCCCCCCCCCCCCACATCGGTCTCCCTCTCTCACGCTCTCTCTTCCTCTCTCTCGGCAGTGCACAGCCCGAATGGGCTTGATGTGCCATCCTCCGGCGCCACCACCTCCATGGTAGCCTCCCCTCCCACCGGCGATCCTCCTCCAGCGAGCTCGGCCTCCATCTCCCTGCCGTTTGCCCCCACGAAGTCCACCTCTCTCTTGCATGGGTTCTCCACACCCACGGCGGAGCTCCACCTCCTCCGGCCACCGCACCACCACCGAGACCTCCTTTGGCCACCGACCACCTCTCCTAGCCATCCCCACGTCCAGCCAAACCACCATGCATGGTTACCTTCCCTCACTCTCCCACGGACGCCTACTCCTCCTAGGCCACCTCCACCACCGTACGCCACCACCCACTGAGTGTGACCACCCTCTCCGGCATCCTCAGGCCACCACCGACCCATCCCAACCACCCATGGCCCCGATCTGCCACTTATGCTCCCTCAGTCTCTCATGACATCTTTCCCTCTCACACACGACCAGTTTCCCCTCCACCATCGTGGACCGTCGTGCCACCACCACCGAGCCTCCACGGCTCCGCCAGCAACCTCCCTTGACCTCCCTTGGTCTAACCCTAAGCCCGAACCACCACTTTATGTGGTGGGCAGCCACTACGCATGGTGGACAGTCACTGCGCGTGACTGACCACCATTGCACACGGAGTTGCTGTATTGTGATGTGATGTGTAATGAAATTGGGCATTCTATGTAGTGAAGTGTTGGGCGTAGTTGGGAAGTGTGCTGTGAAGTGTTGTGGACTGTGCTGTGTAGTGTGGTTGTGGAGTATGTGCTGTAATGGTGGCGTGGCGTTGTGTGAAATGGGAAGAGTGCACGTAGAGTGTACTCTATATGGTGGAGTGATGCGCCATATGGCGGGTATGCCATAATGGTGAGGTGGCATTGCATGTATGAAAGGAGTACACGTGGAGTGTACTCCATGTGATGGAGTGATGCACTATATGGCGGGTACGCCATAGTGATGATGTCGCGTAACGTGTGAGAAGGGAGTATACGTGGAGTGTACTCCAAGTGGTGCAGCACACCCCGTGTGACGTGTCGCAGAGATAAGGATGATTGTGTGGTTGATGGGCATAGAGCGTGATGAGTAGTGTTGGGAACTGCAGAACAATGTCCCCAAGTAGTTATGGTGTAGCCTGTAGTCTGAGGTGACGGGTGTCACCATGAAGTTGACTCATGGCTGGGAGTACGAGTGAAGTAGCAAAACAAGTGTAAGAGTGCGTAGCGGAAGCATGACTGGGGAATGTCACTAAGTGACATGACTATTGACAGTCGTGCTTGTGATCGGTGAGGAGTTAGTGTAGGAATGGCGTAGCTGGAACGTGACGAGATGTCACGATGTGACAGGAGTACGTGAGGGACCGTACTCGTGATGAATTAAGAGTTGGCGTAGAAATGGCATAGCGGAATGTCAGGTGACGTGACAAGGTCACGGTGTGGCTTGGGAATTGTCTCGAGCTATACGGAGTCATGCTGAAGAGTCAAAAGGGATGGGTAGCATGAAGAGTCATGCTAGTCTGGTTAAGAGAAGGTTGATATCGGAGTATAATGCTTATTTAGGGGTTAGGTACAAGTGTAATATGTGTCGGATGAATTCCCCATATGTAATGGGTAATCTATCCTAAGCTTAGTTGCACGGTGCTTAAGCCTCAGAGTTGGCTTATAACCGCGTGGCTTGTATGGATGGGAATGATGATTTAGTATGGGCTACGATGCATAGAGGCGGTGACGGGTGTATTGTTTAGGATTGGGATACGTGATTCCATCGATCGGAATCATGCGTCGAAATGTAGTTAGTAAGAGGAGTAAGACGAAGGTGCTAGTGTCTTAATCCTAAGGTGAATCATGGGTTCACTTTAGTGGATGAGCACTCGAGGCAAGTCCTTGAGTTGGAAGATGTGGTGACCGTAAGTAGATCTTGAAGGTTTTAGCATAGTAAAGGGCACGTAAGTCCACGGGATAGAAGGAGAGTGTTTTCAAGTGAAGTGTAGTTCTATTCTAGTTAAGTTGCTCATGTACTAGATAGAGAATGACGTTAATGTTATGTGTATGCATGTAGGTTGCCATCTGACACGTACATGAATGGACTGCATGATATGCAAGTAGCATGGAGTCCAGGTAAGTGTTACGTTCATACTCTTCTAGAGCTTTCTAAATATACGAAAATGAAAACGAGACGCTTTCTCTTTACGATGCTTTACGAAAGAAATGCTAAGTGTTCAAAGGTATAAGTATATACGACCCTCCTTGGCAGCCCCTTTTTACTCACCCAAAGTATTAATTGTACGCATGTGAATGGATGACCTTACGTAGTATCTATTGTTTGTATTTTCTAAGAAAAGAAAAGAAATGTCGAGGCTTGTGCCTGATGCTTTGACCGTCGCGAAGAAAGCGTTTTAAAATGGTCCCTATGAACTGAAGTTAAAATGTTCATATGAACTTATGCTTTTATGGATGTCATGAACTGATGCTTATGGATGCCATGAAAGACAATGTTTAAGTTCATGCTTTTAAAAGATGTTTTTCCATGAACAAACTGATTAAATGAAAAGGACTGAACTGAAAGGACTGAAATGACTTAACTGAAAGAAAGGACTGAAATGAAATGAACGTTTAATGTATGAAAATACGTAATGGCCACATGAATGAATGAAAAGGGTACCAATGAATGGGCAGATTGCAATGCTGAGTAAGTAGTACTGGTAGTGCACCCAGTGCTGCCCCTGACTGAAAAGGGATTCCCAACATGTGGCCACGGGCGGAGTCCGGGTCCAAAGGAAGACCACTAACCCCAACACACCAGGTGTAACAGTGTATACCGGCCAATGAAAGTGATAAGAAAGAATGGATGAATGCATGAATGCTCAAATTCTTTAAGAAATGAAGGCACTGATGGGAGACACGTTTACGAAAAGAAAGCCCTTTTAAAAGAAAAACCCTGTCCAGTGATGTTTTCAAAAGAACGCACGTATGCATGTACGTATAGTATGTATGGTATGATGAATGCATGATTGAAAACCTATGTTATTATATTTTAACTGTATGAAGTGATGCTTACGAGTCATCGACTCATTTTAGTTTTTATGTATGCCCCTCCCCCAACAGGAATCGAATGAAGTACGCGTCAGGACGGACACAGCCCAAGGGAAAGAGCATGAAAGTCTAGGCATGAGTTTTAATTGTAAGAGAGAACTTTTATTTTAAAGGTTAATGTTTTTCGCTGTAAACCTCTTTTATTGTCAAAGCACTTTTTATTTTATAATGTAGAGTATTGTACCTGGGTATGGAAGTAAAAAGTTATCAAACGAACGGTAATTCCCGTCGTCCTTTCTAAAATCATTTTATAAAAAGTCTCACCACAAGGACAGGTGTTACAATGATCTCTTCCAAAATTCCCGCGATATCCTTCTTTAGCAGTATAATAATATTCATGTAGGAGCCTATTAGTCGAAAGCAATCGCCTATAGTAAAATCAGTGCTACTTGATTCAGGCCATGCCAACCTTAGGCTGGTCCAGTTTGTTTCGATCGATCCTGGTTACAGTACCTTGCATTCCGGGAGAACTAGTAGTTGGGACTACGATGGTGAGATTTGATTACAAGTCTCAGCAAGTTAACAAACAATTTAAACTGACAGTTTGAAGATGCATGCATGACAGTAAATACATGAATGCAAAACGTGATCATAAGTAAGCATTATGTGACTTCACAAATAACATGACATGTGCTGACATAACTTGAATTGACATGAAAAGAACTGAACTGACGTGATATAAACATAACATAAAGCTGAACATGAAACTGAACATGAGTTGAACTTGAACTTGAACTGAACGTGAACTGAACTAAGATTGAACATGAATTGAACTTGAACTAAACGTGAACTGAATTGAACTGATACTGAACATGAAATGCACTGAAACTGAACATGAATTGAACTTGAACTAAATGTGAACTGAACTGAAACCGAACATGAACTGAACATAAACTAAACTAAAACTGAACATAAACTTAGAATCTTGTTCGATAATTAAACATGATTAATAAAAGTGACCATTGGGTGCTAAATGATTCCCCTTGAGTCGTGTGTCCCTACCGATTATCGCATCACAACACAAGTATCTGCACCAGCTGTGAGTGCGTTAACATATGTATCAGTTCACAAGTATCTAAACCTACTATGAAAAATGTAATGTACGTATCTCGTGGCATGTATCTACACCAGCACGAGTATGTATAACATGAAATTGAAAGTGTGGGAGGCACCATCGGTGTTAGTGCCTAACTTCGCTTTGTGACCAGTTAATTAGGCCCCATTCGATGCCTGTTGATCTTTACTTAGTCAAACCAGGGGATTTTACACTAGTTTAGACACTTCAGCGTGACCAAAGGAGTTTCACTAGGATATTATCCTATTCTAGCACTTAGGGTCATGCTAAATAGAAATTGACTTGACTCGATGTGGAAAAACTGTTTTCGAGACACACTCTATACTCGAGACATGACAAGACATAAAACGAAAGGAAAAATGACCTGATGTAACATAACCTGACATTTACATGAGATGAATGATATGACATAACTTAAACAGACAAACATTTCGTGACATGGCATAATGTATAACAGATAAACAATTTGTGACATAATAAAATGTGCAGCAGGTAGACATTTTTTGATATGATAAAATTTGTAATAGATAAATATTTTGTGACATAATAAAATATGTAACAGATAAATATTTCATGACATAATAAAATGTATAGCAGATAAACATTTCATGACATGATAAAATGTGTAACAGATAAACATTTTGTGACATGATAATTTGTAACAGACGTACATGTAGTGACTTGGCATAACAAGGCATATATAAGAACATAAGAACATGAGAAACTATTCTCTTACCAACACACTTGCACAATATTCTGACAGTAAGTTAAAAGCTAACATACAGTGATCATAGCGTGAAAGATTAAAATTCCCGAAATATGAGAAACTGTAAGGAGAGATTTTTAAATGTCAAATACTCCTCACTAACAATTTAGACACATAAAAATACCGACTTAGAGTAAAATGATCATTTTACTCCTTTACATATGGAAAAATTACCATTTTATCCCTAACTTAAGGATTTCACATCCTAACTCTAAAACTCACCAAAATTTGCATTCCTCGTGTAAATTTTGTCCTAAATTAAACTATCTAATTAGAAAAATTTAAAACACATCAAGCCAAAACCACAAAAGGTCACAAAATCCAACTTAAAGATTTGGCTATGACACTTTCAAACCAAAATTCATGTGATTTGGTTTTGATCAAACCATTAGATTTGAAACATTTCATGAAACAAATCGCAAATGAACAACATCATATGGTTAATAATCAAGTCCTAGAATAGAGCTAAGCATCAAACCTAATAATACATGGCAAAATTTGCATCAAAATATAGGGTTAACGTCTTGTTTTGTATGCCTGGACAAGGTTCAAGCAACTCGGGCCTCGATCTTTACCTGCAAACACAAGGATGAAGGTGGGCTTGGTGTGGTTCGAGGAACTTTCAATGCTTAAGTCAGTGTCTCATCTATAGAGCTATGGCTGGTCAATAACTGAGTCCAGAGAGAGTTCTTTGTACCTGAAACGTAGCTTTTATACGAGGTTTCAGGCGAGACATATGTACCCTATGTCAAGGTTCAGTCGTCCTACCCGCATTTGTTTCAACCTGGATATTTAATGTGATGTGGCGTCTGAGGTAGTGCTTTTAATGCGGTGTGGCTTCCAGGGGGCATCTTGGCAATGGATGATCGGCGCAATTATTTATGGTTCCCTTCGTCAAAGAAAGGAGGGCTGTCTACGTCCTTCATTTGCTTGCTGGAGTAGGCCCTTTAATGTTAGGTGTCACAGGAGATGTCAGAGTCGACGCATCCCTTCTGTCCCCCTTCATCTGGTTTCTCACTCGATGCACCCTTCTTCACCTGATACAACTAGAGGGTCGGGCCCTTTTGGTGATTATGGGGTTGCTAAAGGGTAAGGCCTGGGTTGAAACAGGCCTCATTTTTTGACCAAGCCCAACCAGAATGGGCTGGGTGGGGAATATCCCTCCCACATAGACATGGAAGACTCTTAAACATCTAGAATGGTGATAGGAGGTATGTGAAACATACTTTGAGTGATGGTGTGTCAGCCAAAACAGTGGGTAGTACCATGTGCCACTACACCTGGTTTTTAGCCAAGGAAGCTTCCTTGTGAAGGGTGGTGGCTTTTGGCATTCCCATCAAGAACTACTTGGGGCTGAATTTGGTAGTGACAAGAAAGCCTTGGTAGGGGAAAACCTCTTCCAAAAGCCTTGCCTTGGTGGTGCAATTTCGTGGGACTTAATAGGCCTTAACCGAATGGGCTTCCATTTAGGATTACAATAGGGTTTGGTTGGGGTATGGGTTGATATCAAGCACAAATCCATTTTTTCTTGACCCAATAAAATTACCAAGATTTAAAATAATAACTAAGGTATAATAACATGAATTTGAGTGGTTAATAGCATGTGGAAGTAATTTAATCAAGTAATTAAACACTAAGCTAAAACCGGGTTCAATTAGGATTTGGAGACAAACTTTGGGGTTTGGAGAAATCATTTGGGGTTTCAGTTATCACCAAGATTTTGGGGTTTCAATTGGACTCCAAGTGTTTAGGATTTCTCTAGGGTTGAATCCCTCTTTTGTTTGGCAGAAAATGGATGGTTGGATGGATTATGGTTTCACTTAGGTGACATGATCACAAAACTTGATTTCCTTCACATTTCCTTCTAATGGTTCTTTTTTGTGCCAAGTGTCCAATAATATTCACCAAGTGTGGTTAAGATCTTACCATGTATCCAAATAAAACTTCCCTAAACAAATTTAGAATTTCCACATTGTGATTTTGAAAACACTAATCTATGTGCTAACACTGAGGCTACTATTCACTCTGAAGAAGTGAAAAATAAAATTTGTACTATAAAATCCTAAATAATCATACTAAGCTCAAAGTACAAATCTTTTAGCAAACTTTGACTCTGAAGTGCCTCGAAAAACTCAAAATGAGTTTTCGAGCAAGCATTATTCGGGAAATCAAAAATTGTTTTATTGTGTCATAAAATCTTAAATATTCCTCTAAGTCAAATGGCGCAGACCGTTTCTTATTCTAACACTTTTAAGTACCTCAAATAAATAAAATCATATTTTGAAAACCACAAGGAGTGGTAACACTAACTATGCTGACAGACCAAAGCCTATGTGATTGGTCGACTCATGAAAACTTTCAATGTTTTCACTAGATTCCTAAAGCCTAAAGAAATTCCTCTGTTGAATTTCTAGCGGACTATTACAACGGGGTTGCAAACATTTTGCATCCCAAGGTGCTCCCTTAGGTCACGAGCACTTTGTCTCTCGAGATGCTCGCATCGATTGTGAGCACTTTGCCTCCTACGATACTTGTTGGAATATGAGCACTTTGCCTCTAGCGGTGCTCGCCTAGGGTAGGAGCAGTTTTCCTCCCATGGTTTCTGTTGAGGTGGTGAGTTTCCCTTCACATGCTTGTAATACTCGGAGGGTTAATCGTCCATTTTAAAGTTTTAGTACACCCGGAATGATTTATAATATACCAGTATTTGATTATTTATCCATGGATTAGTAATGGGTGATGCATGTTCTTTTATCAAGAGCAAATAGAGCTCGAGCTTGGGAAGTGCTCCGAAATGCCAAGCATATTTGCTTAAAAACTGAAATAATTACTAAGATGTCATGTGTATAGATGTAGAAGGATACTATATATTATGATTGATGGAGCACGTGAAGAGAGAGAAAGAGTTTGGAAAGAGTAACAAAAGGCGTGATACCTGCCCAGTGTGTTAGGATCATGTTGTGAGGGAATCGCCAGTGGAAGGGGACAGACCATCAATGGAGTTGAGTAGAAAGAAAGATGATAACACTCAATTGGTTTGGTGAAAAATAGATGTGGGTGCTGCAAACAAATCTCGTTTTATCAGCTTCATTGCATTCCATTCCCGCTGGGTTGTAAGGAAAGAGTTTCATCCTCACCTGGCCAAAGAGAGCAACTATGCGTTGGTCTTTCAAAGCCAACTAAAGAGGTGAAACGTAAACTCTTATCTTCCGCAAGAATTCCAAACTCAATATAAAGTGGAAGTCATCCAACGGCACCACCATCAAGTCAAACTAACTCTAGCTAGTCCAACACATGGGCAAGCATGCACCTTGTTGTCCAAGAAAAGAGTTACCCGCCCAAGGCGAGTAATGGACTAGGAAAACAGTTACTCGCCCAAGGTGAGCAACGATCTAGGAAAAGAGTTGCCCTAAAGTCTAGGAAAGACTGAGGCAGATATGGGAGCTTTCTGGGACAATATGGAAGTGCTCAGACAAGTGACAAGGTTGTATGCAAAAGCCCACACTCCATCTGAAGGGCCAGATTCAAAGTGGGTCTGTAGAAATGGTTACAACTATGCAGGTTATATCACCTAAACTAGAGTTATGGCCCAATGCCAAGTGTGAGACCCTCATTTGAGGAAGGACTAAAGCTGGGGCATGCGAATCATGCCCTGGCCACCTATCTCTGTCATCCTGTTGTATGAAAAACGAGGCTAAAGGATTGCTATCCAAGCATACTTGATAGATTGGATGAAGAATCCCCTGGGTGTATGTCGTGTTGGTTTCTTTGAGTTGGTTGGCCGATAGACATTTTTCTGGTGCAATATGTTATCTCTATGTGAAACATTTGTGTGATGACCATTGTATCTATTTGATGAACATCTGTGTGATGATAATTGTGCTTATGAAACTAATATTCATGTGACGATTTTTATGGATTTTACATACTGGAGTAGAAGTAGATTCCTTGCCTTGGTAATACTTAGGCTTAAAATATTTTACATACTGGGCAACTCCTCGGAGGCTGATTCATCACCATACTTATATATATGTATTTCACAAAAAGGGTGTTTCATTGCTATGTTTACAGAACCATGTGTCTATGCTCGAGAGGGTATTCCTTGCCATGCTTACATATATGTGCCTTACCTTTGTTACATGAAGTTGTTCGTTGCATCTTCAGAAGGATTATCTCTCATTTGCAGTCTATCATAGCTGCTTAACCAGAGTTAGACCGAGGGGTGATGCACGAGGAAGAAGAGTCAATCATGCCCAAACCCTGACAATGGAGGCTTGTCTCATTTGTAGGAGCCATGTATCATTTTGAGTTGTACATATTCCTTTCAAATGGGAAACCACTTGTATTTGTTCTGTCGCCCTTTAGGTGATGAACGAAGTACTTGGGTCTTATGTATTTCTAAGAATGGAATTGATGAGAAGTGACATTATTTGTTTATATGATGTGAATTAGACTCCTGATACTGCAAGGTCTTAGTTTATCGACTAAACCTTTATCTTTTCTGTTGCAATTTCTCATTGGTAACCTCACATGTGCATTTCCATCTGGATAAGGCATGCCTAACTTGACCAAACCTTGGGTGTTGACCGATTGACTGGCACCCTTTGGCACCACGGATCCTCGCCAGATCTTTTATCGAGGAATGGGGCCCCACAGCTTGGTATCAAAGAGAGCTTATACATGACTCTGGGTAAACGTATATATTACGTAGGATAGTACAAAAAATGTAGGAGTTGTTAGTATTTTAAGCTTGAAATTTTAAGTATCTTAGGTTTGATCTGCATTTAGAAATGAGTGATGGGATAGAAAGTGATAGGTTTAGGTTATATGGTAGTGTTTGAGTATGGTGAGACCAAGAGCTCTACGAAGAGGACAACCAACAAGCAGTCATGAGGGAGAATCGTCTGGCAATAGGAGAGATGAAGAACTTGTGAGAGTGCTAAATCGTATTTCGGACATGATGGAGCAGTAACGTGAACTATATTCATGTTACCTGCAAGTTAAGTCATTTGGATCCCCTAGGTAGAAGTAGAGGGGATGTATGTATGAGCGATTCTTGGCTTATCGCTACCCAGGATTTCTACGTAATATGGGTCCGATGAAGGTAAAGAGGTGGATAACGGATATCGAAAGGTCTTTAGAGGTATGTGGGTGCAGTGAGAGTCAGAAGGTATTGTATGCAAGTTATTTGCTACAAGGAGAGGCGGCTCTGTGGTGGGGTGCCAAGAGGCAGCTACTTACCATGGAGCTGGGAGCCATGGAAGGGATCTCGTGGGAGAGATTTAAGAGAGAATTCAAGGATCAATACTTTCCTCTTATAGTGAGGCAGTAGAAATCGAAAGACCTCACTAACTTGGTTCAGGGTAGTATGATGGTAGAGTAGTACGCTGCTAACTTTATGGAGTTAGGGAGATTTGTCCCTCATCTTATCTCTACAAAGAGTATGAGGACGAAATGATTTCAGGATGGATTGCAGACCCAAACCATGACCTAAGTAGCATGATTAGCGAGGTCATCGATCTCATCAGGCATCACAATATCCTCTTCCTCTACAGTTTCCCCATCGCCTGCAGGTGTAGACACTCTAGGCATCACGTTAGGATATGCAGTGGGTAGTCGACGTTACCAAGAAAATTAGCAATTGTATCAACTGAAAATTGTACTGAGACGCCTCGAACGGAGAAGGTGTGTGCATCATCCTCCTGGCTGGCATGACCAAGTTCTCGTACAATATTGATGTAGGAAACTATCTTGTCCGTCTCTTCGTCCTTCTGATCAATGATCGGTGTCCAACCACGATCGAGAAAGATAGATGCAGAGAATGTCTCTCCCACAGAAGATCCCTAAAATCATCTATCTTCATCTGACGCTCCAATAAAATAGTTCTCTCTCAGACTTTCTCGCTAGATGATTGTTCTAACGCGACCCACTTCTTTTCCCGAGAACCATTGGAATGATGCTAAATTTAATTTATAAAATTAAGGAGAATGATTACAAAATATCATAATTATAATTAGATCAAGATAATTATATCTAACAAAAAATTAAAATAAGAAATGTATCGTTCAAATGACTAACAACACGTTCCAGCGGTATTATAGTGCGTTCGACCGGTAATAAATATCCGTTCGAATGCTAATAGATTTCCGTTCGAACCTTATAATTGTTGTTCGAATGATCACCATTCATAGTCGTTCGAACGTCTAATACACGTTCGAGCTCGGTGACTCAGCCATTGCCAAAACCGTAAATAATCAGTTTAAAACCTTCATTTTTCCTTCCACAACAACAATGAGAGGCCGGGATGACCATAGAGCCATCCTGTCCTCCATTTCCAACCAACTACGGGATTGAAAATGGGTTTTTTTTTCAAAACCCCATTTTCAAACCATTTAAAATAAGTTTTAGGAGAAATTAATCGGTAAAAACATTAGGGAGAGAACATACCTATTGCTGGTTGGAGAGTGGTGGTGGACGGTGGCTTTGACAGTGGCGTTTGGCAGTTGTTGGCACTGGAGTGGTGCAAATGTGCGGTGATGACGTTCTAACGGTGCGAGTTAGAGCTGTACGAGATGCCTAAAATTTATTTTTACCGTTCAAACGGATAGTTATTCCGTTCGAATGATTTCCATAAAAATTTTATCCGTTCGAATGTCTTACGAGCACCGTTCCAACAGTAGAAAATTACTGCATTAGTTGTTATTATATTTTTTATATAATATAGTATATATGCTTATGCTACTTATATATATACTTATACTACTTATATAACACTTATATACTTAATTATTATATACTTATATTTATACTAATACTTATATACTACTTATATATACTTATGTACTACAATATTATACTTATATATACAACTATATAATTATATACTACTATATATATAATATACTTATATATTTATAACTATCATATAATATACTTATATATAATACATACTTATAAGTATAAGAATATATATACCTATACTTAGACTAATAAGAAGATATATCATATACTATACTTATATATAGTTATACTTACATATATAGTTATATAGATACTAGTATATAATTGTATACTACTATATATATAATATGCTTATATAGTTATAGTTATATATATTTGTTCAATTATATTATAGTTAGATATACAACTATATCTACTTATATACTAGGATATATTATACTTATATTTAATATTCTTATATATTTATAACTATCATATAATATAGTATATACTTATGCTAATACTATATAGTATACTATATAATATAATTATATATATACTGTATGTTCGAACTACCTATTATTACTGTTCGAACGGTTTAATTATGTGTTTGAATGGAAATTTACAGCATTCGAACTTATATAATATGTTGGCGCCATTGATAAGCTGTGGCTGGATCAATTTGCACCATATTACACTTTCAATTATCAGTTCAAGCGTTTATAATTGACATTCGAATGGGTGTGAGCTGAATTGATCCAGGCAGGAAATGTTTCCCGCTTCCCTGTTTTTGGGTTCGAACTGTTAGTAAATTCCGTTCGAATGAAAAAATAAGAAATAAAATGTCCAAAAGCACAAACGTGCTAGACATTTGGGAAAATTATTTTTTGAGATGCAAAGAGCGTGAGAAAGAGAGAGACCTTGAGCGTTGGGAGATAAAGAGACCGTGCTCGTGCTGGATATGAACTCTTTATTTCTTTTCAATTTGGTAAGTTTTTTTACTTTGATATTCTATTTCCATGGATTTTTTTTATTTCAAAAACTCAAATTTATGTTCTCTTAAACTCAAATTAGTTATTTTCTCTTTTGTTTTTGAACAAGAGATTAAGGTTAGAAGGATATATTTGTGTTTGGATGTAAGAAACATGTAAATATATTTGTGTTTGGATGTGAGAATATATTTGTGTTTTTGAACAAATATGAAAATGTGTTTGTGTTTGGATGTGGGAATATAAAAATATATTTGTGGTTGTCAATGTTTGTGAAATATGCATCTTATGAGTTTGTATTTATCCCATGAATGTGTTCTCTAAGGTTGTGTTTGTCTCTATTTCGTGTCTTGAATCTGGGTTACAACCGTTTGAACACAATGATTTCCCGTTCGAATGCGTTATCCTGATTGAACAGATCTTGTAGTGTTGGAACGGTTGTACTCCTATGTTGTAATAATTAAACTCAAATTTAATATTTAAAAGATAATTTATTAATAACTATAAGGTATAATTAAAAAATAAGTAAATTTAAATTATAATTAATACTTAAAAAATAAGAAGCATAAGATTTATTAATACTTAAATTAGAATTAATACCTAAAAGATAATTTATTAAAAACTTTAAGGTATAATTAAAAAAAAAAGCAAATTTAAATTATAATTAATACTAAAAAAATAAGAAACATATGAATGATCTCCCACTTAAATAATTATTAATACTTACAATTATTAAGAATTATTGGTGATTTGGAATGTGATAGTTGTAGGAGTTGGTTTACTAGTGGCTTGGTTTGCTAGTTAGGAGCTAGATGGATTTCAGAGTTATTTTTATATGCAATTGAACCTTAGACCCGTTTGAGAGTTGTGGCCAAATATTCTCTTAAAGAATGTTTGGGTACAACTCTTGAATTGTCCAAAGTGGACAGTTTGGGATTCTATCATCTATATGGTAGATATATTCTGTTTAAACTCTTGTGTTAATTAATTAAAATTTTGGTTCAATGTTTCTTTACATTCTTCGGGTATGTGGTCCTTAAGTTTTTTGGCCCATGAATAGGATCGACAACTTATCGTGACTAGCATACTTGGAGAATTGTAGGAAAATGCTGCCGAAATATTTACTAACATTAGAGTTTGAATTGAGTACATATGCGATATAAATGATAGTCTCTCAAATGGGATAGGACCAACTACCTTATCAAAATAGAAGTAGTATCCATGAAAAGACTCTTGTAAATGTTTATCCCAAGAATTAGGTTTTTTTGATAGAAAGACGATGAGTAACAGAAATACAATGGAGAAGAGTTGGATGTTGTTGGGAAGATAGACTTAGGCGAGACTATAAGGAGTATGCACAAGGGGTGAAGTTTTTAATAGAGTTTGCTCGCATGAGTGTTGAAAGTCGAGGATTTATAAGATTTATGTGCAAGAAGTGCAAAAATCTTCGTTCTTATAATTTAGTGGTAGTGGATGATCATTTATTTGTAAATGGAATCAATCCTAAATACTCACCTTAGGTCTTACATGGCGAACCATTTCCTAAAAGAGTTAGATTTAGCAGTCAGTCCAATCAAATGGAGGAGGGTAACGACATCGACATGGATGACATTAACGTGGATGCTTATGATGACAGTGATGATAATGAAGAGGATATGATTGAGATGTTAGGCGATCTGGGTGAAAGAATATTTGGGACGAGGGATGGAGAAGGAACATCTACACAATCATTTGAGGCAAATGGAAACTTTGGAAGACTGTTGGAGGATGCACAACGAGAGTTGTACGAGGGGTGCACCCGTCATAGCAAGTTGTCTTTCACGGTGAGGTTGCTTCATATTAAGTCTATTTGTTGTATTTCTGCCAAGGCCATCGACATGTTTCTAGAATTATTTAAAGAGGCTCTCCCTCAGGATAACGTAGTACTCCGTAATTTTTATGAAGCGAAGCAATGGAAGCGAGGGCTAGGGTTTGATTATAATATCATCCACGCTTGTAAAAATGATTGTGTTCTCTTCTGACAACAATATGCAGAATTTGATTCATGTCCAGTGTGTCATGAGTCAAGATGGACATTCGATAAATGTAATATACCCCAAAAAGTGTTAAGATATTTTTCGTTGATTCCTCGACTTCAAAGATTATTTACGTCTCGGTTGACTGCGAAAGATATGTCTTGGCATCACATAGAAAGAGTCCAAAATGAAAACTTCTTCTCGCATCCTACAGATTCTTTACAATGGAAGAAATTTGACGTCGAGTATCCATGGTTTACCGAAAAACCTCGCAATGTATGTCTTGGTTTAGCAACAGATGGTTTTAATCCATATGGCAACATGAGCACTTCTCATAGTACTTGATCTGTCTTATTAATGCCCTATAACTTGCCACCTTGAAAGTGTATGAAGGATCCGTATTTTATGATGACTCTACTAAGGGCCAAGGTCATTAGGGAACGAATTAGATGTATATCTACAACCACTGATTGCAGAGTTGAAAAAGTTGTGGGATCACGGTGTTAGTACATACGATGCAGTCTCATTGCTAGAGTTCAAGATGCATGTTGAAGTGATGTGGACAATAAATGATTTCTCAGCATATGAAAACTTGTCTGGGTGGAGTACAAAAGGTAAAATGACTTGTCCTGTTTGCAATAAAGATACACAGTCTCAATGGTTGAAAAATGGTAGGAAATTATGTTTCGTGGGACACTATTGATATTTACCACATGATCATAGATGTTGTTCAAATAGAGTGATGTTTGATGGAAGGGTTGAGCGCGGGTCATCATCGCCAGAGTTTTCTGGGAATGATATTATCGTGCAGTTGAGAGATGTTTCATAAAATAGATTTGGGAAAGATACAAGAGTTTGAAAGAGAAAACGACAAGCAACGGAGTTGAATTGGACAAAAAATAGTATTTTTTTCGAGTTGCCATACTAGTCTACCTTGACACTACGCCACAATCTAGATGTTATGCACATTGAGAAAAATATATGTGAGAAAATATTGGGCACTCTGATGTCAATAGAAGGAAAGACAAAAGATATAGCTAACTCTCGTAATGATTTAAAGGAGTTGGGGTAAGGCCGGAGTTGCATTTGCAAGATAATGGGTTGTCAGTCTATATACCCATCGGATGGTATACACTTTCAAATTATGAGAGAAAGAAATTTTGTGATTAGTTCATGACAATCAAATTACTCGATGGGCTTCAAACATGTCAAGATGTGTTCGAACACATGATTGGAAGATAACTGGTCTTAAAAGTCATGACTATCATGTCTTTCTGCAGCGTCTGTTGCCGGTTGGTGTGCGTGAAAAACTTACTCGAGATGTTCATACAGCTCTCACAGAATTAGGGAGATTTTTCAGGGACATTTGTAGTAGAACGTTGAAAGTTGATGCATTGTTAAAAATTGAAGTTGACATTGTAGTGATATTGTGCAAATTGGAGAGTTTGTACCCGCATTCATTCTTTGATGTAATAGTTCATTTGGTTGTGTACCTACCTCGTGAGGCTTTAGTCACTGGCCTGGTTCAGTATAGATGTATGTATCCTATTGAACAGGTTTTGGAAAAACTTAAGTGATCTGTGGGGAATAAAACTCGTTCAGAAGGATCGAAAGTCATGTATTGATAATGTGTGGCATACCTTTTGTTCAGTGTATTTCTGTGGGGTTGATACTAGATCTACCAGACCGGATCGAAATTATGAAGGTGGACAAATGGGAGTCTCAACGGCATTTTCCGACTGTACATCCCATAGGTGCACAAAGGGGCTATGACCTATATAGGTGAGAGTTTGAAAGAGCTCGATGGTATGTCTTGAATAACTACACAGAGATTGACAATTACTTAAGGTTAATGATGATCCTCTAAATAAATAGTATCTAATTTAAGTTCATGTATAATAATATAGTATTACTTGTTACAAGTTAATAGTTCACATGAATATGTGCAATGAACATATGCAACTACTTTGCACGAATGGTGTAACTGACATAGAAAAGACGCACGAAGAGGAATTTGCCTCGTGGTTTGAACATACGGTATTACTGTAAAGCCTCATCTTATAATAATACGAACTACATACCACTAAACTCCATAAATTTCTATCTAACATTGATATAACTATAATAATATTTATTGATGTAGGTTGTATCGAAATATGGTGAAAATTCAAAAGAAATCTCACCAGAACTGTATGCTGGCATGTGGTCTATTCAAGCAGGCCATCCAATACTCAGGATGTTTGGTGCGTGGATATAGATTTCACATAGCTGATAGACAACGATATAAGAAAGCTCGAAATTGTGGGGTCGTAGTCAAAGGAAGCCATGGAGATGATAACATTGACTTCTACAAAATTGTGGAAGATATCATAGTGTTAAAGTACGCAGGGGGATAAATGGTCTGGTTATTTAAATGTAATTGGTGGGAGGTCTCAAATCCTAAGTTGGGAATGTGTAACGATGAATATTATGTGAGTGTCAATACATCTCGCACATGGTATGAGGACAATCATTTCGTTCTCACTTGCCAAACGAATCAAGTTTTTTATTTAGATGATCTGGAGTACGGGAACCCATGGCGGGTAGTGGAGAAGTTTGCACTAAGAAATGTATATGATTACATTCCAGAGGTAGACGAACCACATGAAGAAATTGATAGTCCAGCAAATGAAGAAGTATATCAAGAAAATGAATCAGACATCAATTTATTTGTTGACCTAAGCCAATATGACATGATCTCATTGCGTAGAGAAAATGTTCAACCCGAAGTAATTAAGGGTGAAATGTCGGAAACTGAAGTGTCTAGTGAGGATGAGGGCGACTAGCAAAATTGATAGTAAATGAATTTCAAACATATATTTTTGTAAATATTATTCTTATAAATATCCATAACATTTATTCAAATAATAATTTGTTACAATTTCAAACAGATATGCCTCCCAAACGCAAAGTAACACGTGCTCCATCCCATCCATTACCGACTTCCCATGTGGTTCACCTACCATCAATAATGGGCCAACATCACCAGACTCGGAACAAGGTATTTTATTAAATTAAATACCACATTTTATGCTCAATTTAAGTAATATTTATCTATAAAATAAAATAATTTAATTAAAATATATACTTTAATATTGCATATATAGCTGTTGTAAGCCAGCGCCAAGGTCGAGGCACTACGATGGGTGTCTGCATAGAGAAAATAAGGAAAGTGGGTAAAATTAAAGTTGATATTCCTGATTATCACACCAGTGGCTCTGAAGATTCGGCAGCATGACTTGCTTCTTATGTTGGTACGCTTACTCGCACGTATGCACCAATAGCTACATCCTCCTAGTCTAAAGTTTCCCAAGATGTGAAAGACCACATAAAAAATCGTTGCTTGGTAATAAGCTACATCCCAAGCAACTAAGTATATAACATTTTATTTAAAGGTACTTTGTATTTATACTAATTGTTTATAATTTTTGAAAGAAAGAGTTTGAACTTAATTTTGGCCGACGAGATGATCGATTAACAGTTGAGGAACTGATATCGAATGCATTTCGGAGGTACAAAGGTCGATGTCATGCACACTATAAGAAGTTTAGTACTACAATAGAGGTGCGCCAAAATTCATTTCAAGCAATGCCACCCAACGAATGGGAGAAGGTTTCACTACAACAAGATGTGTTTTTCGCGGCGACATTTTTTCGCCGCAAAAGGTGTCAAAAGTGCGAGTAAAGATCTAAAGTCGCAGTTTTACAATCGCAGAACAAACGCCACAAATTCCTCGTGACACCTGACCCATTTCTCGCCGCAACCCTAACTCCAGAAGATTGCCCACAAATTACAACGAATTTAGACGCCGATATTTGACCCCGAGATTACTGTCGTAGCTACCTGTCCACCCAATCGACGAAATCGCCGCAAAATCCTAATACCTAGCCGCGAGCGTGTGTTCTTCGCAAACAACCATCCTCCTGTGCCAGGTTGTTCGTCGCAAAGTCCATTATCCATCTCGGCGATTTGGAGTTGCCGATCAAGTTAGTTGCAGTTTCCAAGCCGCCGGAGAAATCTGTAGGTACGTATAAATGTGATAACCCATGTTTCGGCAGTTTGTGAAATCGCAGGCAATTGGTTTTTTGCTTTATTTATTTGTGTATTTCGACCCAATAGGGATGTATTTACCGTTGATTTGTTTGTTATCAATATGATTATCTAGGGAAATTAGTTTTCTAGATTGGGAGGAGCATTGAAAACAGATTGAGGAAAGGTATTGCATATGACCACTAATTTCCTCAATCTATTTTCAATGGTACAACTTTACTCTCAAATTCCCTATAATTATAGGTATAATTATAGGTATAATTATAGGGACATTTGAAAGTAATCTGTTCAAAATTATAATTTTCACGATGCTGTTTTCAGGCTATTTTTCCTATATATATATAATCATTATGGGAAAATTGTATGGAGGCCATTAATATATCAATGATAGAAAAAAACCTAATTTAACTTGAAGACTTTACACACTATATGTCAACTGAAAGCAGTATGCCATAAGAATCCTCAGATAGAAATTAATCCCTCAAATATATGAGTTTATAACTTGGTTTAGTAGTCCCACATTTAATCCATACTTGGAATTTCAACATGCCAACAGTACTACAATTTGATCGCGAAAACATGCACGTGTACATACAAGCAATAAGAAAATCTCAATGATCCAACAGTTCTTTGGGGTCTTGGCTACCATAACCAAATCAGCACTGCCCTTAAAATCTTCATATATTGACCTGTTGCAATACAACAACAGCATAAACTCAGACCATAGCACGAACAAATTAATAACCACCAATTTATATGTACAGCTGAAAACTACTACTACAACCCTAATCCATATTATCATGGGTCTTGAAGCTGTTCAACATGTTTTGTACCTTAATCCACATTATGTTAGCTAACATCGTAGTTTAAACAAGTGTTTTCTCAAACAAGTCTTAATAAGCATTTCAAAATTAGCCCATTCAAGGAAAAAAAACAAATGTTCACTTAGTTAATCTGAGTCTCTTACCATCCAATTTTTGGTAGGTAAAGGTGTAGATTAACTTAGGAAATTTCCTTATCAAAATATAATGACAGAGATCATATACACATATACCTACACACACAGATGACATGGCTGTGTGGATCAGTAGTCATATATAAAAGCAATATATATATATATATACTAGGTGGGAGTAACGTGCAACGCACGTTTACCTAGTCTTATGAAATGATTATTTCTAAAAAATAATATATAATTTATAAAAATGATTGATTTCACTTAATAATTTAAGGTATATTAGAGAAAATCTCAATCTTATTGCTCGGGGATCGAGAAACATCATACCCACAACGCACCAGGACGAAGAACAAATCTGAAGAATCGAGAAATACATAGGGCCAGAAAAAGGTTTTCTTCGTCTTCGTGGCCTCACTCCTGAAATCTTTGTACTGGGTAAGAACGATCGAGGATCGAAGATGGGGTAAAAGCTTAATAACACTCGGTCACATAGGGAATAAGCAGAACAAAAATGTAAAACAAAATTCTGTTTGAAATTTGAAACCCTAGATCTCTCATCACACCTTTTTTTGCAATCTTTAAAGAACCAAATGGAGCATTACATGAAAATATAATTCATATATATATATATATATATATATATTTCTAAAGAGAAATGTTTGGTTCACATAGACATTTCTAAATATAATTAGTTTTGGTTCCAATAGCATATTCTATTTTCCCAACATCATATTTGAAATATTCTGCAAACATGGATACTAACATTAGGAATATAGTTACTTATAAAAAGAAAATCACAAATATAGTTGTCCAGAACAGTAGTTTTGGCACCTATTAGATTTTGGATTTTACATTGTGTAATGAGGGATGATTCAATACCAAAATGAAGGAGGTGTGGCCTTTCAATGGCTTGTCTGTGTTGCAATGGCAGTGCAAGCTCCAGCAGCAGTTGCAATAACTAAGTTTGCTTTTGTTCCTATTCTTTTTGCATCGCTTCTTTCCAAATATAGCCTTTTGAAGTAGCTGTAGCCATAAAAGTAGACAAACTGTGCAATGAAGGATTGCAGGTTTTTTGTACCCAAGCCCTGGTATAGTGAAAGAACCTGATGGGTAGAAATTGCTTCTCTTAAAACATCGAATAGGTTCCTACAAAAACCATCAAAGGTGAAATCAAATAAACTATCATAGCCAAATCAAAGAGCTGACTTCTGACTTACGAATTCTGTGCTTACATAAGATGTAAATCTCAGCTTTAAGCTACATTTTACCTAAGATGCTGAAACTATTGAATAATCCAGATTCAAAAAGAGTAATTGGGGATGACGCAACAACCATTGAGTAGATGCATTGCTATGAGAAGTTAGAACATATGAGGAGCATATTCAATGCCCATCTCCAACTCCACTAAGGATACAAATAATATAACAAGAGCAAAGAGACTATAGGATGCTCAATCAGAAAAAGTTCAATTCTGTAAGCTCTTATAAGGAAAGAAGCATTACAACTTTGTTTAGGTTGCATTTGCTAATATAACTGTATTTCGGCCAGTAGAAATTAAACAGTTTGGTAAGCAAAAGACAATTCAGAAAGCAACCTCTATACAACTAAATTATAGAAAGCAATGTTTTATGCACTTAGGACAAGTGATTTACAACTATTTCATCAATGAAATTATTGTTTAACTGATCCAAAGAAAAACAAGTGACTTATATAACTATTTATGTGTGTACATGAAGATACATGGTATAAACAAATCTCATAATCATTGGTGCCAAACAACTCTCCTACTAAATGAAAAGTTTTTGTACTATAGACATTCGACTTAACACTAAACTTTTACATCATAAAGCACCTCACATGATATTATTAGAATGGCTAGATGGAAGAACCATGCAGTGTGCACCATGGATAATTTTAAAAACCAGACAAGATGATATCACGCTTGAAAATAACAAATTAAGAAAACTTCAAGACAAAATTTACCTAGTTTTAAGGAGCGTGGCCATATAAAAATGATGACCAACCCACACCCAGTTTTGACATATCCATTTTTATATGAGGAGCGTGGCCATATAAAAATGATGACCCTTTTTCTCTTTAACTATGCCTAACCTTTTTATGAGTGAAGTGTAAGCTTTTGGTCCCAATTGGCCTTCTAATGATGTCTATCAAGCGATTTAATTAAAAAAATTGACATCTATATCCAACAAAATATATATATATATATATACAAACTTTAACATATAAGTAGACAATTACTCAATTACTTTGGCTCTAAGTGATTTTCTTAAGTAATTATATTCCTATTTTTTGTCACCGGATATTTGATAAAGAAAGATTATTTTAAATTTTTTAAACGTATTTTTTTAAAAGAAAAATGTTATTTTCGTAATCCTCATACATTCCATTTAGAAAAAGTAAGCAAATTAAAATATATAATAAAGATGCTTTCATTGCATTGAGAAAGATGCTAAGATTTAAATATATTCTGAATGCGCCACTTTGGACAAAATGATGATGACCAAGGATTAAAGTTGTTGTAAGGGCTGATTGACAAGCATTAAAGTTTTTGTAAGGGCTGACAACATTTATCTCACTTCTAGCAAACTTATTTGACCAAATCAATCTGCTGCAGTACCGTATTTTATGTCAAGACGACTGTAAAGCTTTGCTCCATGATTTCGATTAATGATGCTGGAGTCTTCGGAGGCGCACGATCGTGATTATATCCCACGGCCTCTAATTGCATTGTTTCTTTGATAATCTCAATGACAGCGACCGGTCGAACCCGCCTAGTTATCCCTTTGCAGAACCAAGGGACGCGCATTATGGCCGGGATCGTCATGCGTCTATCTGGGTCGGGGACGAGGAGCTTGTAGATCAATCGCTTCGACTCGCACGAAAACCAAAGGGGGAACTTGAACTGGGATTTGAATACTTTGCCATACATTTTCATCAGATTCTCGTCCTGAAATGGAAGAAACCCATTTACGAAATAGATAAAGAGGAATAGGAAACAAAATAGCGGCAAACCCATGAGCTGAGGAGGAGAGAGACGAGACCTTTGGAATTGTTTCTCTTATCTATATGAACTCTGCTTCTGCTGTCGTTGAAGAACCACATAGCCACCCCATCAACAAAAGATCTATAGGAACAAAAAATAAATAAACAACAACAACAAAATGAGAGGAAAAAAAAAACAATGAGATCTGTTCAGATCTGCAGGAAATGAATAAGATCTCTTCATTTCCCTACCGATCCGCGATGGACAAATAGACAGAGAGAGGCGAAGAGCAACTGTGAACATGCGAACGAGACAGAGTCGTAGTTGGGAGCAATGCGCATGCTTTTGTGAAGACTACAGAGAAAATAACCTGTAAAAAAACTGCAATCCTCAAACTAAGATCAAAACATGAAAAAAAAAAAACCTACACTCCCTCAAACGAGCTTCAATGACATGAGTGAAAAAAACAAAAAAGAGAGAGAGAGGTAGCGTGGTTCAGTAACAGAGAGAAAAAGAGGGAGAGAAAGCTAGAGAGAGATTTGGAAGATGGGGTTATTAAGACATAATCAGAAAAAATCTAGAAAACGAAATATATATATAATAATAAAAAAAAACTTGTTCTGGAAAACAAATACATAGTTCCCTTTCGTCACTGCCTCCATACGTTGACCAAATCTTCACTTTCAGCAGATCTCAGTCCCAAACCAGAAAAAGAAAAAAAAAGTTAACCAGGCGGAGCCAAACATTGGATTCGCACACTTGAAACTTGAAACACTTGAAAAGAAACTTGAAACTTGAATCACATCTTCCGACTTCTTTTAAAGAAACTTACGAAGTCGCCCTCGGCTAGGTGATCTTCTTTTTATGGTTTTCCAGTTGCAGATCTAACAAGAACACGAACACCGAAGCACTCAACCTGCTAAAACTGCCGAGACATTCACTAAAACGACAAAAAACTATAACACCAAAAAAAAAAACTTTCAAAAAATCAACTTGGAGATCTAAATTAAAGAAAGATGACTTAGAAAATAGAATAATAAAAATAGAAGGAAGCAGGTTTGCTGGTTTTGCTTTGCCTTTTGTGGTTTGGATGGTGCAAAAGTGGTTTTGTTCGGGGAGAATGGGGCTGCCAACGGAGACTTAACTGAGACAAGCTATGATAATCAAAAGCTCTAGGGGAAGAATGAGAGGGAGGGAAGAACCACAATGTGAAGAATCGAAAGCTTTGAGCAGATTCCCGTGGAGTAGGCTGCCGTGAAAAAAAAAAAACCTTCAGATCTCAATGAATATTACATTCAGATTTAAAGAAGCAAAAAAAAAAAAAAAAAAAAAATCAGATCAGAAGAAGAAAATAAAAAAAACCTCCACCTTTCTCTTGAAGAACCGTGTTCTTCGTTGGCTGACCTAGGCCATGGAGTAGGCTGCTGTAAAAAAAAAAAAAAAAAACTTCAGATGTCAAAGAATCTTACATTCAGATTTAAAGAAGCGAAAAAAAAAAAAACTCCACCTTTCCCGTGAAGAACCGTGTTCTTCGTTGGCTGACCTAGGCTGCAGTTTGTAGAGATGAGATTTGAGATATTTGAGAGACATGGTTGAAGAATCGTGAGGATAGAGTGAGTTTGAAGAGGGTCGAGGGTGAGAGAGAGAGTAGGTCTGGGGGAATATACAGATGATTGAGAGAGAGGGAGAGAGTGGGAGGGGGAGAAGCTTCGAGATAATGGACATTCCGTTTGATAGCCGTGAAAATAAGACAGTCCCCTCCGTTAAAACAAGAATTTCCGTTTAATACCGTTAAATAGCCACTTATATAATAATAGAGATATAGATTTATGGGTTATACATGTGTGTGTATATATATATATAGCTACCACATCCTTCAAATAATATATATAACTACTTGTATATTGTGTCTCCTAAATCCGACCATGTTCTTGACATATAAAATATAAAGGTGCATGCATGCATGCAAGCAGCAATATGCCAGTGTACTATATGTGTGGTGATTATGAATGAAGTAATTCAAAGTACTGTATCATATGAGTCATGGCATATTTGCAGGGACTGCATGCGACTTTCTAAAGTCTATATATCCTGAAACTTATATATTTACTGAGAAGACTGGAAATATTGTCAATGTGTTTTCACACATGCATGTGTACATGGTTCTTTCCATTCATCAAATAGTCAAATCAAAGCTGGCATTTCTCAACCCGCCTCTCTCTATATATATATATATATCGAGAGAGAGAGAGAGGCATGAGAGACACTCCCATCTTGGCTAAAAAGCAAGTTTGTCCCTACATATTCTGTGCAAAAACAGTATAGATATGAATGGAAATAACTTAAGATGTCAATTATGGCCTTGGACTAATTCACTAGTGATCTTTGAGGGTAACGGTCTCTTTCAATTATTTATGAAAGTGCTATCATATTTTTCCTTCCTCTCATTAATCTCTGTTTTTTCCCTTTCCCTTCTTTTTTAAATGTCTAAAGATTTTCATTTTTTCCAAGCTATTTGGGTATTCATGTAGTTTTCTTTTTCCCAGCAAATTAATGCCCACGGAATATTTCAAATTAAAATTTGTTCAGAATACTAAGTGAAACACATGTTAATTTATTATATTCAATATCAATCATCTAGATGTCAACCAAATTATAGATTTAGAATGATGTAAATTTGTAACTCTATAAGAAATTTAACTGTTGATATTATGTAATTAGGTATCTTAAAGGTCTTCATCACTATTATGCTGATTCTAATTTGATCCAACACTTGTTTGCAAGTCAAAGCATTTAAGGACAAAATTAACCAACTTTCCCCCAAGTGCAACTTAATCTCTCTGCATGCCTGCTGATTTCATACCACCCTACATCCCAAAATATCTAGATGTCAAGATATGAGTCATGGAAGAATTACAATAAATATCTCAATCCAAAACTGTGTACTACAGGGTATATAAAACACTGTCTCTATTACGAAATTGAGTTCCTAAGACAAGATTGGTTTCAGTTGTACTAAATCCTATACTTTATGTTTTCTATACCTTAAAAAATTTGCAGTTGGTTTACCAAGTATCAAATTGCAAACAAAGGGGAAAATTTAAACAAATTATGCAGTCCCTTGTTATGAGTTTTCCAAGTCTTTGAACATCTCCCTACCATAGATATTGTGTTAATATCTCTTGTAACACCCCGCTCCTTCCTTCTTACGTACGCTTCTTCCTTCTTACGTATGCTCCTCTCTTTCTGACGTACGTTCATTCTTTCTGACGTACGTTCATTCTTTCTGACATACGTTCATTCTTTATGACGTAAGCAAATTTCGAGAGTAGAAATTGTGTGAATTGTCTGCCCTTCTCTCTGACGACTGCGAGACTCGTCATACGTGCCGAACCACGAAGGCGTGTTCCAAAAGATATCTTGTGACTTCTAGGGCATACCTAGTGTTTTAAATGTGCTGGAAATATTTATAAGGAATATTTCTAGTATTATTGAATTAAGATTGATTTTAAATATGACAATTATAATATTCTTGAAGAGCTCCAAAAATATTATACTTGTCGGAAAGCATTTTAATATCATTATTAAAATGATTTCAAATATTTAAGATATTATGAGATTTAAATTATGTTGAAATCTTTAATTAATTTAATGGTTTTATTCTTTTAAATATGTTAAATAAGACTTCATCATTTTATTAATGATGAAAGAATATTATTTTATAAACTAAAGTTAGTTTAAATAATATTCTATCTTTATTACTTTTAATACTTTTAATTAAGTTAATGTTTTATGCATTTTAAATCAATGTTTGAGGTCCCTCATTAGATCGTTGCGTAGATCCAAGACGAAGGGACTGGGTTAAATACCCAGACCCCCACTTCCTTCTCCCTCACTTTTCCCCCAACCCTCTCTCTCTCCTCCCTCTCCCTCTCGGCTTGCACTGCACGACACCCCCATGCCTGAATTCCTCCATTGCACAGCCTGGAGCTGCCGTGCGCTGCCTGGCCTCACCGCCGCCACCACCAGCTCCACCTCCCTCCGGCGAACCTCCCCACACCGGTCTCCCTCTCTCACGCTCACTCTTCCTCTCCCTCGACAGTGCACAGCCCGAATGGGCTTGGTGCTCACTGCACCGCCCTGCGCCGCCCAACGGCGCCACCACCTTCACGGTTGTAATACCCCGCTCCTTCTTCTTACGTACGGTTCTTCCTTCTTACGTACGCTTCTCTCTTTCTGACGTAAGATTCCTTCCTTCTTACGTAAGCAAGTGATGAGGACGGAAATTATGTAAACCGTCCGCCCCTTCTCTCTAGCGACTACGAGACTCGTCATGCGTGCCTAACCCCGATGGCGTGTCTTCAAAGATATCGTGCGACTTCTAGGGCACGCCCAGTGTTTTAAATGTCCTGGAAATATTTATAAAGAGTATTTCCAGTGTTGTTGAACTAAGCTTGATTTTAAATACGACAATTATAATATTCTTGAAGAGCTCTAAAAATATTATAATTGCTAGAAATCATTTTAATATCATTATTAAAATGATTTCAACTATTTAACATATTATGGGATTTAAATTATGTTGAAAGTTTTTATTAATTAGATGGTTTTATTCTCTTTAATATGTTAAGTGAGACTTCATTATTTTATTAATGATGAAGAATATTATTTTATAAACTAAAGTTAGTTTAAAATAATATTCTACCTTAATTCCTCTAAGCGCTTTTAATTAAGTTATTAGTTAATGCATTTTAAATCGGTGTTTGAGATCCATCGTTAGATCATTACGTGGATCCCTAGACGAAGGAACTGGATTATAAACCCAGACCCCCTACTTTTCCCCCTCATTTTCCCATAACTCTCCCTCTCTCGTCCCTCTCTCAAGTGTACGTTGTACGCAGTCCCACCCCACGCCTCAACTCGGCGCCGCCGTGCGTCAGTAGCCCTCACCGCCGGCACCATAATCTCCAGCTCCCTCCGGCGAGCTCAACCAGCCCAGCCTCTCTCTCTCACGCTCCCTCTTCCTCTCCGCTGGAAGTGCAAAGCTCGAATGGGCTTGGTGCACGTAGTGTCGCTGTGTGCTGTCCTCCGGTGCCACCACTTCCACGGCAGCTTCCTTTACCACTGGCCACCACTCCCCAGTGAACTCAACTCCTCCCATGTAGCCACCGTCCCCGTAGCATGCAAGAGAAGACCCACGCACGGCTTCACAGTGCGCGGCCTCTAGCGCCGCCGTGCGCGGCATCCACGACCACCAAGCGACGCCATAGACCTCCTCTCCCCTTCCCCTTCCTCCTCCATGTGACCCGAAGCCCATAGCCTCCCTCCACCTCACGGCTTCTTCCTCCTCTCACGCATGGCTTTTACACCTTCCACTGCGGTGCACCGCCACCCATGGCAGTGACCACCACCTCCAGCCTCCTTAGGCCACCATCGAGCTATCCCAACCGCCCATAGCTCCCATCTACCACCCATGCACACACACTCTCTCTCACTCTCCCACGGCTTCTCCTCCAACGTGCGGCCAGATCCGCCTCCGTGGCGCCACCCCAGTGCCACCAGGAGCTCCACCAGCAACCCCTTAGCCCAACCCTAGGTCCAAACCACCACTTTATGTGGTGGGTAACCACTGAATGTGATGGATAGTCACTGCGTGTGACTGACCGCCACTGTACATGGCTAGATACGCTATGTACCGCCTTTCACCGCCATCACAAGGCCACCACTAGCCCTTACAAGACCACACCTAGCTATCTAAATGCCTATACAGTCACCGTACGTGGTTTAGCCACCACGTACGACCCTTCCGACGTCTTCGACCGTGTCGGTCAACGAGCAACGCTCGGGTTATCCTGTCGATGGTATAACTCTCTATCCCTCGTATTTATGTTAGATATTGATTAGTTGACTAGGTTGTGGACTGTGCTATTAGTTTTGTGGAGTTGTGGTATTGTGATGTGGTGCTGTGTAACGAAGTGTTGGGCACTCTGTGTAATGAAGTGTTGGGCTTATCTGTGTTGTATGGAGGTGTATTGTGCCGTGTAGTGTGCTGTGAAGTGTTGAGCGTATTTGGGAAGTGTGCTGTGTAGTGTTGAGATTGTGTTGTAATGGTGGCGTGGTGTATGTGGAATGGGAAGAGTACACGCTGTGTGTACTCTGTGTGTGGCGTAGTGTGAGACAAGGAGAGTATATGTAAAATATACCCTCCTGGCATATGGTGGAATGAGATGAGTACACGTAGAGTGTACTCTGTGGTGTAGTGCGTGTAAAAGGAGTACACGTGGTGTGTACTCCATATGGTGGATTGATGCACCATATGGTTGTATGCCATAATGGTGATGTGACGTGGTATATGTGGAACATGAAGAGTACACAATGAGTGTACTATGTGTGCCGTATGATATATGAAGGGAGTATACGTGGAATGTACTCCATGTGGCAGAGTGATGCACCATATGGTTATATGCCATAATGGTGATGTGGCGTGGTGTATGTGGAACAGGAAGAGTACACGATGAGTGTACTCTGTGTGCCGTATGGTATATGAAGGGAGTATATGTGGAATGTCCATGTGGCCGAGTGATGCACCATATGGTTGTATGCCATAATGGTGATGTGGCGTGGTGTATGTGGAACAGGAAGAGTACACGATGAGTGTACTCTGTGTGCCGTATGGTATATGAAGGGAGTACACGAGAAGTGTACTCCATGTAGTGGAACGATGCACCATGTGGCGGATATGCCATAATGGTGATGTGGCGTGATGTGTATGAAGGGAGTACATGTGGGATGTACTCCGTATGGCGGATTGATGTACCATATGACTGTATGCCATAATGGTGATGTCATGTATGTGGAATGGGACTAGTACACAATGAGTGTACTCTGTGTGGTGAAGTGATATACTATATGGCGGGTACGCCATAGTGATGATGTGGCGTCGCATGTGAGAAGGGAGTACGCATGGGATGTACTCTCCATGAGGTGCAGCGATATGCCGTGTGGCGTGTCGCAGTGATAAGGATGGTTGTGCGATTGATGGGCGTGGAACGTGATGAGTAGAGTCGGAAACTGTGGAACAGTGTCCCGGAGTAATTAAGGTGTAGCCTGTAGTCTAAGGTGACAAGTGTCATCGTGTTGGACTTCTGCTGGGAATAAGGATGAAGTAGCGGAATAAGTGTAAGAGTACGCAGCGGAAGCATGACTGGGCAACGTTACCTCGTGACGTGGTCATTGACAGTCGTGCTTGTCATGTGGTGAAGTGATAGGGTATGAATGGCGTAATGGGAACGTGACAAGATGTCACGAGGTGTTGGGTGTACGTGAGGAATTGTACTCATGATGAGTTAGGAATTTATGTAGCAGAATGTTAAGTAATGCGACAAGGTCATGGTGTAGCTTGGGAATAGTCTCGAGCTATATGACGTGACAGAAGACGTGATCATGAATGGAGTCTTGTCGTGTCAAGTGTTGGGATGAACTCTCAAAAGGGACGGGTAGCATGAGGAGTCATGCTAGCCGGGTTAAGAGAAGGTTGGTATCGGAGTATGGCCCTTGTCCCTCCAAGCAGGTGATTAACGTGTTATATATGTTGATCTTAAGTGATAAAGAGGTAAGGTACATGTGTAATCTGGTTAGACACATGTGCCGGACGGATCCACCATATGTAATGGGTAATCTGTCATTAGTACAGTTACATGGTACTTAAGCCTCAGAGTTGGCTTAGAGCTGTGGGGCTTGTCTGGATGGGAATGAGGATTAGTATGGGCTAAGGTGCATGAAGATAGTGATGGATATTGTCTAGGATTGGGATGCGTGACTTAGTCGGTCTGAGTCATGCATCGAGATGAGTTTAATAAGAAGAGTAAGACGAATGTCTTAGGATCTTAATCCTAAGGTGAATCATGGGTTCACTTTAGTGGATGAGCACTCTAGGCAAGACTTTGAGTTGGAAGATGTGGTGATCGTAAGTAGTCCACGAAGGGTTTAACATAGTAAAGGGCATGTAAGAACACAGGATAGAGGGAGAGTGTTCCAAGTGAAGTGTTGCTTGTGCTTTCTAAGTTTAAGTTTCTTATGTACTAGATAGAAAATGACACTAAGGTATGTGTATGCATGTAGGTTGCCATTTGACAAGCACATGAATGGACTACATGACATGCAAATAGCATGGAGTCCAGGTAAGTGTTATGTTCATACTCTTCTAGAATTTTCAAAGATACAAGAAATGCTTTTCCTTTAAGATGTTTATGATAAGAAACGAAAGACGCTTTAAGGAAGAAAATGCTAAGTGTTCAAAAGTATAAGTATGTACGGCCCCTCCTTGGCAGCCCCTTTTTACGCAACCAAAGTATTAATTGTATGCATGTGAATGGATGACTATATGCTGTATCTATTGTATGTATTTTCTAAGAAAATCTATAAACTGATGAAAATGCATGAAAGGCATGAAAGCGGATGCTTTTATGGATCCTATGAACCGACGCTTTCATGTGCGCCACGAGGTGATGCTTGTGGATGCCATGATTGACGACGTTCAAGGTGACGCTTATGGATGCCCTGAAAGCTGACGTTTAAGCCAATGTATGTTCTTAAATGAAGTTTTCCACGAACGAACTGTTAAAGAAATGATAGGATTGAAATGAACTGAAAAAGGAAAAGATGATTTTTGGGCTTACGCCCCAAACGATGTTTTCCCATGAAAAGAAATGTTTTCTCATGAAAGGACTGTTAAAGGAAAGAATGAACTGAATGAAAGCTCCAGCTCTTTCGAGCTGACATGAACGAACGAATGAAAAGCAATAAAGAAATGAAAGCATGAAATGTATGAAGATACGTAACGGCCACATGAATGAATGAAAATGGTACCAATGAATGGGCAGATTGCAATGCCGGGTAAGTAGTACTGGAAGTGCACCCAGTGCTGCCCCCTTTGGAAGGGATTCCCAACCCGTGGCCATGGGCAAAATCTGGGTCCAAAGGAAGACCGTTAATCCCAACACATGGGGCGTAACAGTGTGTACTAGCCTATGAAAGTGATAAGAACGAATGGATCTATGCATGCATGTACGAACGCACGAATGCACGAACCTTTAAGAAATGAAGGCACTGACGGGGGACACGTTTTATAGAAAGGAAAGCCTTTTGAAAGGAAAAACTCCGTCCAGTGAAGTTTTCAAAAGAACGCACGTATGCACGAACTCTTGAAGAAATGAAGGCACTGACGGGAGAAACGTTTTACGAAAAGGATGCCCATCTTTAAAAGAGGAAAAGCCCGTCCAGTGACGTTTTCAAATTTATGACACGTATGCATGCACGTAATAGTATGTACGAATGATGAATGCATGAATAAAAACCTATGTTGTTATATTTTAACTGCATGAAGTAATGCTTACGAGTCTTCGACTCATTTTAGTTTTATGCATGTCCCTCCCCCCATAGGAATTGCATGATCAGGATTGACACGGCCCATGGGGAAGAGCACGAAAGTCTAGGCACAAATTTTAAATGTACGAGAGGCCTTTTTATTTCAAGATTTATGTTTTCCGCTGTAAAACTCTTTTATTGTCAAAGCATATTTTAATTTATAAACGTGGAGTCTTGCACCCTGGGTAAGCAAGTAAAAAGTTTTAAATCGGCCGGTAATTCCCGTCATCCTTTATAAAAATATTTTATAAAAAGTCCCACCATACGGCCCCCTCCATGTAGCCACCTTCCTCCCATGCATATTCGTGGCTTCCTCCATGCACGGGTTCACTGTGCACGTCCCTAGCGCCGCCGTGCGCGGCCACCGGACACCACCATGAGCTCCTCTGGGTCTCCCCCTTCCTCCTCCACCTGACCCGAGGCCCATAGCCTCCCTCCACCGCACGGGGTTCTCCTCTCCCTCACGCACGGGTTTCTCACCCTCCACCATCGTACGCCGCCACCCACGGCGTGTGACCACCCTTTCCGGCATCCTCAGGCCACCACCGACCCATCCCAACCACCCATAGCCCCGATCTGCCACCCATGCATGCACACTCTCTCTCACTCTCTCTCACTCTCTCACGGGCTTCTCCCCCCCCCCCCCCCCTCACACACGGGTTTTCCCTCATCCACCACCGTGGACCGTCGTTCCACCACCACCGAGCCTCCGTGGCTCCACCAGTAGCATCCTTTGGCCTCCCATAGCCGAACCCTAGGTCCAAACCACCACTTTATATGGTGGGTAGCCACTGAATGTGATGGACAGCCACTGTACACGGCTAGATCCGTCGTGTTTCGCTCCTTGCCACCATCACAAGACCACCACGAATTCTTCCAAGACCACATTTAGTTATCCAAACGCCCAAATAGCCATTGTACGTGGGTTAGCTGCCACATACGACCCTTCCGGCGTCATCAACCATGACGGTCAGCGAACAACGCACGGGTCATTATGTCAATGGTATAACCCTCTATCCCTCGTTATTTATGTTATTAGTTGATTAGGTTGTGGACTGTGCTGTTGGTATTTGTGGAGTTCGTTGTGTTGTGATGTGTATGTGAAGTGTTGGGTGTATCTGTGTAGTGTGCTGTGTAGTGTGGTTGTGGAGTATGTGCTGTAGTGGTGACGTGGCATGTGGAATGGGAAGAGTACACGCTGAGTGTACTCTGTGTGGCGTAGCGTGTGTGAAAGGCGTACACGTGGAGTGTACTCCATATGTTGGAGCGATTTACCATATGGCGGGTATGCCATAATGGTGATGTGGTGTGGTGTGTATGAGGGGAGTACATGCGGGATGTACTCCATATGGTGGATTGATGCACCATATGGTGTGTATGCCATAGTGGTGATGTGGCGTAGCATGTGAGAAGGGAGTATGTGTGGAGTGTCCTCCATGAGGTGCAGCGATACACCGTGTGGCATGTCGCAGAGATAAGGATGATTGTGTGGTTGATAGGCGTAGGGCATGGTGAGTAGTGTCGAGAACTGTGGAACAGTGTCCCGAAGTAGTTATGGTGCAGCCTGTAGTCTAAGGTGATAGGTGTCACCGTGAAGTTGACTCTTGGCTGAGAGTATGGGTGAAGTAGAAGAACAAGTGTAAGAGTGTGCAACGGAAGCATGACTGGGGAATGTCAC
This sequence comes from Juglans mandshurica, assembly GCA_022457165.1. Lineage (NCBI taxonomy): Eukaryota > Viridiplantae > Streptophyta > Magnoliopsida > Fagales > Juglandaceae > Juglans > Juglans mandshurica. Next base: position 18,378,346 of record CM039622.1, read on the forward strand.
GAAGTGACATGACTATTGACAGTCATGCTTGTGATGGGTGAAGAGTAATTGTAGGAATGGAGTATCGGGAATGTGACGAGATGTCACGTTGTGATGGGAGTACGTGAGGAACCGTACTCACGATGAGTTAAGAGTTGGCGTAGAAATGGCATAGCAGGATGTTGGGTGACGTGACACGGTCACGGTGTAGCTTGGGAATAGTCTCGAGCTATATGACGTGATGTGGGACGTAGTTATGAACAGAGTCTTGTCATATTAAATGTTGGGATGAATTGTCAAAAGGGACGGGTAGCATGAAGAGTCATGCTAGCCAGGTTAAGAGACAGTTGGTATCGGAGTATGGTGCTTGTTTATACAAGCAGGTGATCAACATGTTATATGTTAATCTTAGGTGATAAAGGGGTAAGGTACATGTGTAATCTGGTTAGACACATGTGCTGAACGGATTCACCATATGTAATGGGTAATCCATCCTGAGCATAGTTGTACGGTGCTTAAGCCTCAGAGTTGGCTTAGAGTCATGTGGCTTGTATGGATGGGAATGAGGATTAGTATGGGCTAAGATTCATGGAGGTGATGACAAGTGTACTGTCTAAGGATGGGATGCGTGACTTAGTCGGTCTGAGTCATGCGTCGGAATGTGGTTAGTAAGAAGGGTAAAACAGAAATTGTAGTGTCTTAATCCTAAGGTGAATCATGGGTTCGCCTTAGTGAATGAGCACTCGAAGTAGAACGTCGAGTTTGGAAGAGATAGTGACCATAATGGGTCCCCGAAGGTCTTAGCATAGTAAAGGACACGTAAGAACACGGGATAGAAGGAGAGTGTTCCAAGTGAAGTGTAGCTTATGTTTTCTAAGTTTAAGTTACTTATGCTTAGATAGAGAATAACGTTAAGGTTATGTGTATGCATGTAGGTTGCCATCTGACACGTACATGAATGGATTGCATGATATGAAATTAGCATGGAGTCCAGGTAAGTGTTACGTTCCTACTCTTCTAGAGTTTTCTAAGATAAAAGAAAATGAAAATAAAAAGCTTTTCCTTTAAGACGCTTTACGAAAAGAAATGAAAGACGCTTTACGAAAGAAAATGCTAAGTGTTCAAAGGTATAAGTATGTACGGCCCCTCCTTGGCAGCCCCTATTTAGGCACCCAAAGTATTAATTGTACATATGTGAATGGATGAGTATACGTGGTATCTATTGTATGTATTTTCCAAGAAAACGCATGGCAAGGAAATCAACGAACTGATATTTTACGGATGCCATGAAAAGATGATGCATGAAAGACGATTTTTGGGCGCACGCCCCAAACGATGCTTTTCTCACGAAAAAGAATGTTTTCTCACGAAAAGAAATGTTTTCTCATGAAAGGACTGTTAAATGAAAGAAAAGAAAAGAATGAAAGCGCCAGGTCTTCAGAGCTGACATGAATGAAAGAATGAATGAAAGCATGAAATGTATGAAAATACGTAATGGCCACATGAATCAATGAAAAGGGATACCCAATGAATGAATGGGCAGATTGTAATGCCGGGCAGTAGTACTGGTAGTGCACCCAGTGCTGCACCATAACAGAATGAGATTCCAACCCACGGCCACGGGCCAATCCATTGGCCATAGGGCTGCTAACCCTAGCACGCGGGGCGTAACAGTGTGCACTGGCCTATGAAAGTGATAAGAAAGAATGTATGTATGCATGAATGCACGAATGAAAGCACAAACTCTTGAAGAAATAAAGGCACTGACGGGAGACACGTTTTAAGAAAAAAATGACTATTAAAGAAAAACTCTGTCCAGTGACGTTTTTAAACGAACGCACATAAGCACGTATGCATGCACGTATAGTATGTATGAATAATGAATGCATGAATGAAAACCTATGTTATTATATTTTAAATGTATGAAGTAACTGTAACGCCCCGACCCAGAGGGTCCGGAGAGTTAACTCATATCACCTAAAAATCATTTCCAAATAATACTTTTAAAATAAACCAGAATCTCCATAACATATTATCCTATTTGTTCAACACAAATATCCATGTTCCTACGTAAGGGCACATCAGTGGTGTCTCATTGATATAGATAAACTTTCCACAATGACTAAAAATATCCAATACTCAACATACCAAAGCCACATAAAATATCAACGCTACCAAAAGACTCTCCAAAAGTTATTGTACCCTAGGGCACATAGTCTTCTATGATCCACAAAATTTGCAAGTATTCCCTATTTCTGATTTCCAGCTGTTGCATCAAAATTATCTGAAACATATTATGGAGATAGGGGTGAGTTATCAACAACTCAGTAAGCAGAGAACATATACTAGCATGCAAACATGAGCATTTACAGATTTCATAATGCAGAACAAAACACTTTTTATTTTCAGAATGCAGAGTCAGAACATGTTATAAAAATATCAGAGCGAAAGTTCAAAAATATTTTTATTCAAATTCTTTTGGCATAGCATAACTGACCGCCATTGTACCAAAGCATCATATCGCAACAGAGGCCATGTTTAACCCCCGTGGTAGGGTTGTGCAAACCCCGGTGGCTAACCGAGCAGAAACAAAATGTGAATCTTCCCCTTATTTATTCTCAGAGCCCCGAGTGTGCACACAAGAAAGACCACCAGAAAACCACTTTGTTTCCAAAGTGGGTGCACCAGAAACAGAACGGTTGGTACCAACCCAAACAGAAGCCACTATTAGCACCCGTGGTAGGTCAAATAGGTCACCACCCACAAACCACATTCCAATTCAGAATGTCATGCCAAAAGTTTTTAGAAATCACATCATATCAGAATACGGAACACCTTCAGAACAGAACAGAATTTTCAGAAAGCATATCATATCAGAGTACAGACCATCTTCATAACAAAACAGAGTTTTCAGAAATCACAAAACATTATTTTATGCACAAACTTTCATATTTGCTCTCTTTTTCAGAGTTTAGAAGTAAAATGCAAAATAGCTCATGTCTACACCAGTCATGCCAAAAAATACTTTATTCTTAAACAGAATCTCATGAGTAATGCAGAAACAAATAACTGAAGTAGTTCAAATATATTTTCATAACAAAACATGTTTATTTTCGAAATTCAACCTTAGTCCATTTTATTTTTATGCAAATCTAGCATAGGAACCCCGCTTACCTGGAACTCTTTAGTCTTTCAAAAAAATTCCTCAACAAAGCCGAGCAAATATTAATCTTCACCTATAACATAATCACGTAATTTTCATAAATTTCCAATCGAAAACGTATCTCAATATTTAACCCTAAAATGCTAAAATAACTTATTTTAATCCCTCGGAAATCTAAATTCACGAATTTCTAAAAATGTTAACACTTCTCAAATTCCAACTAAATCTCTGACTGAGGTATGAACTCTAACTTATTCACTAATGAAGAATCAAGCTATCGAATTTAATACTACATAACATAATTATGCCAAAAATTTCTTTTTAAGTTATACATAAAATTTATTTAACAAACTATATCCTAATAAAATTACAACATTATCAATTGCTTTTGAAAGAGGCTTTACTCAAAATAAATTAAACTTACCAAGATCATTTTGGTAAATATGGAAAATTTAGAATTTACAAAATACATATCAAAGTTTAAAACACAATAATGTAACTTGAAATTCAAATGTAACAAAGAAATTTACTATTTATTAGACCGACTATGTAATAGTTTCTGTAGTACTTTGTTTAAAACGTGATCAAAGGGGTATAACGGTAATAGCATTTATCCTATTACGTTACAGACTTACCCACACACACACACACACACACACATATATATATATAAACACACACACCCACTACCCTTTTTAAGTAAGCAACACGTAAAACAAAAGGAAGTGGAGTGCTGGCTTACGGCTAAAACCGAGCTGTACGTGGAGGGGCAAGGCATGACGGCTGGGCTGCAGGAACTATGGTGGTGCTGCTGGGCGCCGAGGGGGGCATGCGGTGGCGAGGCCACCTATGCTGGGCGGCGAAAGCGCACAAGAGAGGTAGAGAGTGCGAGATGAGAGAGAGAGAGCAACTGAGAGGGAACGCATATGGCGGAGGGTCTGAGCTCACCGATCTGCGCAGGGCAACGGGGATGTCACGACCGGCGGTTTTCCGTTGATTTTATGGTGTTTTTCGGTGCAAACAGGTGCTGGTTTTGTAGTGGTTTATGGTGTAGTTCAGTAAATGCCCTATTTTTGGTGTAGGAAGAAGAGGCTTCTCCGTGAGGTGGGGGTGGCTCTCGGTTTCGTGTGGCGGAGAAGCGGCCAAGCAGAGGTGTTACGGTGCAATGTTGGGTGGCGGCTTCGTGTGGCTGAGGTTCCGCGTGGACTGGGTCCGGTGAGTGGCAACTTGATGGCTTGGCTGGTCCTTTGTTTTTCGGTGGTGCAACAGGTGTGGTGTTTACACGGAGAGGGGGGGTGGGGGTGGTGCACGGCTTGAGTGGTGGGCTTTGTGTGGCTGAGGTTCGGTGTGTGTGGATTGAGTTTGGCGGAGAATGACGTGTTGGCCTGGCTGTGGGGGTGGCGTTTTACTGGAAGCAAACCGAGCCTTTCGGTTGGTGTTTTACGGAGAAGGTGGTTCTATAGTGGCTGGCTATGGTCTGTACTGAGGTTGGGGTGGAAGCTCAGATGAGTTAAATGGCTGAAAGCATGAAGAGTGGGCAGCGGCGCTGAGGATGCTTAACACATATATATAAGATATATAAATAGTAAGGAGATAAGAACCCTAGAGGAGAGGATGGGAACACTGCATGAAAAAGGAAAAAGGGCACGAACTGAGCGATGGTGTCTGGAAAACAATTCCACGGACCAGTTTCATACGTCTAAAAAGAAAAGAAAAGAAGATAAAATAAAATAACATAACATAAAGTAAAACAAAAAAAAAATATATAAAATAAAAAAAAATACTTAGGACCACGTCTTGGACCCTTAACGAGATTATTGCATGGCTTTTTATCTAAAGTTTTGGATCTCTACTCAACCTAAAATAAAAATACTTATCCCATAAATTTTCTGATGAACATCCACTTGATCCATTAAAGACTTTAAAACCTAATTATCAACCTATAAAAATTTTATACCACAAAAAAATATCTTAGGCCCAAACTCTCTTCTAAAAATTTTTACTCGTAATCCCGAACGATAAACCCAAAACATTCTGTAAAGTAGTTTGGCTGGACCAGGTGTTACAGTAATACTTACGAGTCTTCGACTCATTTTAGTTTTTATGTATGCCCCTCCCCCCATAGGAACTGAACGATCAGGACAGACACGGCCAATGGGGAAGAGCACGGAAGTCTAGGCATGAGTTTTAAATGTACGAGAGGTCTTTTTATTGTAAAAATTGATGTTTTGCGCTGTAATCCTCTTTTATTCTCAAAGCACTTTTTATGTTATAAACATAGAGTCTTGCACCCTGGGTATGCAAGTAAAAAGTTTAAATCGAATGGTAATTCTCGTCGTCCTTTCTAAAAATCTTTTATACATCTCTGGAATTTATTCTAATGCAATAAATCATCTTACCTGCATCATCTCCTTCACCCTCTACATCAAGAGTAGCTTTCCCATTAATGGACTAACCAAAAGTACTAGTAGTAAATAGATATCCCCATCACAGGTTCATCAAAAGTATAGCAAAAGTTGGATCTATAAACTCAGTCAAGTAGTTGCTGCTGGCATGTTCCTGGCTAAGGAATGGTTTGAGTCTCTCTCTGAGACTCTAATTTTGTCTCCACTTCAGACATTCGTATGTTTACACGTTCCTCATACTCACGCATATGGTCCCTCATAGCCATGAAATCACCTTCAATCTCTTTAAGTTGATGTTGGTAATACTATGCATTTTTCCTATTTTCTACATTTTCCTTGGCAAGACGTTCATACTCCTCATTTGGTACTCCAGGCAGTTTAGGAGATTCAGGCATAACAGAGTGTCTCATTCCTCTGGAATACCCTGACCTATGTCCCAAAACCTCCCTGAAAATTGTTGCTACTGCTTCATCTGTGCGATCCTCTGGCTCTTTGGCGTTTATCTTTTGAACCATCTCATTCTATGGAATGAAAAACCACCCCATTACCATTATACAACTTATAAATCAGCCTTTTCATGCAATATTATTTATCTACATCTATTACACTTATTCACAATATATTAAATTACCATGCAGTAACTATCTATATAAATGTCACCAATGGTTCTTATAAGCTTTGACAAGTCAATTAAGATTTTTTGGTCTGACCAAAAAGAATCCAACATCAATTTTTCTTTAGTTACTAGGTTTTTTGGGCTATTCACTCCTACATTTTACTTAACAATATGTGAACAAAGTGGCCAGATTTTTTGGGCTTCATCACTTTTTGTTTGCTGCATGAATAAATGTGTGAGGCCATGTGGATAATATTATTTTCACATATTATAAACATTGCACAATAATAGTAGTGCCTAATAGTATTTATATCAAAACAAGTATAACTCACATAATTCTCTTCTGTACTTGGTGTGATAAATCTCCCATTTTTATTCGACCAATGCACATCTTTGTAGAAATCTATCAGATTCTTGTCCTTCTACATAATCATTGGCAAACATGTCACATTAATCTCATCTTCCCTTGCATCAAATGATATCTATATTTTAATCTCTGTTAATAATATTAATTGATTGTAAAACAATGGCAAGACCTTTCTTTCCATTAGTACAACGAACGACGTCCTTCCGCTTGTGTGGTTGACCTTTTGTTTATGCCTATTTTCTTTGTTCTAGTCCGACATTTTTTGCAATAAAACAGTCACCACTTAAAACCATGATATGTACATCAAAGCAATAATAAACCACAACATGTAGGCACAAAAATACCCTTCAAACAACCACCTTGCAACTCTAAAACCCAATATTCTGTCTAAACCAATACAGACCATCTTTAACAGTTGCCTCATCGTGCATTTTAACATTCAATGAAATTATAAAGATATCTCATCAGCACTCTTTACAGCATGATGTAATACTCATTAGCTGACTATCTGATGACAATAGTTTCCTTGTTTAAATACTCTTAAAAATGTTATAACTTTTAACATCAGTTATCTGAGCAAGGTCTTTACATGCTTACCTTAAATTCATCTCTCGCCCACCGATGGCATAGCCACTCCCAAACTGGCCGTTCTACCAACGTGCCTCCATTAGCGAGTGCCTCCTCATGTGTTGCATAAGTCAAGTATTTGCGGTGTAGCTTGTAATGAAATGCATTATAAGCACGAGATAGCTGATTTGTAACTGTTCGGCGATGATTTTTTTTTTGTCCAATCCAAGACAAAGTTAGCCTATAAATGTCAAGCTTGTTAAATACCCATGTACCATCATTGCTATCTTATTAACTCATATACCATGCAGTTATAACAAATATGCATAACACTAATTTTGAGCCACTTTACATTTTCATAAAATAGGAACATATGTGTTAATATTGCTGCATGCACCTTTTACAGACCACATGTAATTTTATTGATTGTGTTAAAAATTCACAATCCAACTTATAAAAAAATAAAAATTAGTAGGTACTGCATGCTGATTTATAATACAGTTTCATTGCTGTCTTATTAACTCTACCTCTACACACCATGCTGATTTATAACATAACCAAATATAATTGACCATGTTTCTATTACTCTAACATGTAGTGCGTACTGCATGTTAGTGTAATACACCAACCATTCAAGTTATATTACTCTAACATGCAGTAAAATTGTGTCATCTAGTTTCAGTAAAACATCCAGTAATCTACTTTTTATATAGGCTCTAACATAAAGTAAAACATGCAGTACGTACATGTTTCTTTGACTCTAACATGCAGCAAAATTGTGTTACATGTTTGAAGTTATATAAATCATTCAAGTGTCAAACCCATACTCGAACACGCTCAATAAGTTCCTCTTTCTCCTTCCCGTCAACGACACTCCAGCTAACATGCCTCATTTCTGCATAGTGCTGCACGACCCATGAAACTCTTGTTGTGTAGACTGTTCTATTGTTGCATGATGGGCCTATCTTCCCATCTTTGATCTCCAATGGTATCTTCCTATACTTGCGCAACCTCTCAAACTTTGTCCCCTTCGCTACTCCCCTAACACGTTTACTACGACTATTTTCTACAATATCACAGTAGCTCAAACGGTTGAGTTGTACATTATATTAAATTTGGCATATATCTTTTTTTTTATAAGTAAATTTGGCATATATCTTAGCATGAATATATAAAACCTGATTGTAAGTTGTTAATGAAAAGGTTAACAAATAATCCAAAGTACATTACCAACTTACCCTCGGCTGTTGTATTCACCTCTGCAGGAGTAATAGGAGGCAACTCATGATCATGAGCTGAAAATGGGTCATCTGGAGGTTGAGTGGAGTCATCAGAGTGAACCTCAGGCACTTGATCTCTCAAAGTCCAAGCTGCTGGTCCTGCATGCGGCTGTCAAAGTGTAGTAGGCAACACTCGTCCTCAACCTCTTCCCCTATTTGACTGATACATGTTTCTTCTGCACGAGAGGACCATCCAAGTTAAAGGTACACCTAGAAACTACTACTTGGCATTTTTTGCTAAGTTAGAAAAAGAGAAAAAAATAATATGTTTAAACATGTATACAGTTAGAAACATGTATACTTAGAAGGTACACCTAGTATACCTAGAAACATGTATACTTACTAGATATACCTAGTACACCTAGTATACCTAGCAAAAGAGAAGAAAACAACATGTTTAAACATGTATACAAGTTTCTTAGAAAGTATACATGTTTCTTTTCTAAGAAACATGTATACTTGGCATGTTTAAACCAACAGCACGAGAGGACCATCCAACTTCCAGAGGTCCAAATCCAACAGCAAGTTATAGCTGTTTTATAAGAGAAGAAATCATCCAATGAACTACTACTTGGCATCATCACATAATAGAAGAAATCCTCCAATGAACAGCAAAGATTTCCCCTTTATAACATGAAGTAAATTTCTAGTTCATGGCATATTTGGTTGTGTACATTGGGACATATTTGTACAACAGATTATAAGTTAAGGACAATGAACTACAATGGCAGATATGTACATGTACAAATCTACCATTTTTGTTCATGGTGTACACAAATAGCTTCATGGTTTACATACATGTATAGTTGTGGAAAATGCATAATGTAGGTTTCTGAAGTCTTACCAAGGATTGAAGCAAAGGCTAAAGCAGATACTATAGCTGAAGCAGAAATTCCTGGGTCTTGTAGAAATGGAGATTTCCAGAACTGGGTTAATACTTGACCCTTTTTAGTGTTGGTATTACTAGAGATGAGTAGTATTGGATAAAACAATGCATTGGTATTATAAACCAATTCTCCCGCTTCACTTTTTTTTCTCTCCCGCCCAAGTGCATGCCGTCTGGAACTCAAAGCCTGGGCACATCTACTATTGCACAAGGATTTGCTGTATCTATACTGAACATGATCCGATAGCTGAAGCCTCTAGCTAGCTAGCCATGATGACCATTATTTCTATTTGTATTTAATCTTATGTAATTATCTCCTTGCTTGAGGAACACTTGAGCCGTTGTGTTATAACTTTTCTGCTACCATGTGTATAAGGGATTTAATTAACACCACTTCATATGTAATTCCTTAATATATTGGCTTTAAAAGACTTGGCAGAGCATGCAGATTTTTTATTTTAACTTAATTAGTTCTTTCAGATTTTTGTATGCATTTCATCAACCACATAGCAAAAATTCTATCTAATTATATATATGATTATCCAATCTTGTCCTCATAAAAAATGCATTAGTAAATCATTACTAATCTTAATTCCAACAAATGAACCTAGAAATTAAATTTGGATAAGAAGTTCATAAATTTAGTTACATGGGGGCACGAAAATCAACAAACCAATCCAATTCAAGTTCATAAATCCTCCAATTGTATGGCTTCTTGTATTTCTTGGTATGTACTGGGCAATATTTTGCTCTCATCAACATTGAGTATAATCAATATATTCAAGACTGATATATACATATATATATATATATATATTTACTTATATATATATAAGAATGTATATATATTATTATATACACACACATACAAACATATAAACTTGCTAATTGTATTCATCACCACGTATTAAATTAACATAGACTCCATAAAGTCTCCAATGGTATTGTTATCAGGATGCAATTTTTACATTCAACCATACAATCCAATTCAACACTCAACCCATACAAAACCCACTGGTACCCAATACAAAACTTAGGGTACTATAACAACACTCACGAAACACAAGGTACTCATATAACCCAATGTACACAACCAAATATTGCCTTCCGCGTCTCTCACTTGGTTTGTGTTTATAGGCCTTCACAAGCTCAATTAGTTGGTTCTTCTTCATGCTTCCTTTCGAGCTAAATTAATTGATGCAGAATTCCTCCAATATGGCCAGATGTCAACCGTGCATCCTCACTGGAGTCCTTTGCATTTATATTCTAAACAACCTTCACAATAAATGCAACCTTATTACATTCTATTATATATTTTGCTAATCTGCATAGCTAGATGTAAGAATTGGAAATAAGGGAAAGACTAGTACAATTGTAAGAAAGCCACCTAATTAATTACATAATTACATTAAAAATTGAATTAAAACATTGTATGGTTATAAATGTTTCTATATATCTATATGTAAGGTATGTTTTACAAGTGCATTGTTTTTATTGTTTACGTGATAGTGATAAGGCATCACAAAATTCACGTTCTATGCACACTTACTATTCTGAATTTATGTCCCACAAATGCGATCTTCGATCAGAAAAAATTAATGTTCCTAATCAAACATAAGTCAGCATGATGTCATTTTGTTCTTATAATAGATTATAGAATCAGAAAAAAAAACAAGAACAAGAACAAAAGGAGGAGCGAAAAGAGATATCAGTTGTCCTCAGTAGCATGTTTGAACAGCACAGCTAGCCTCATTCACCTAAACAATGCAAAAGTGGTTTTTGTTAACCACTGCAAGAAATAGAAGTTTGTAACAAACAGCAAAAGCATGTTAAATGCATGGATTAACATAAGGAAAACAAATAGGGTTTGCGTAATTATCCCAATGCACACCATCATCATATGAATTGTCACTATCTGTTAGAAGATCATCATATGAATTGTCGTTGTCTGGGTTATCTTCAATGAAGTCTTCATCATCGGAAAGGGATATTGGGTCAGGAAAACTTGTATCAGCACCAAGATGGATTGGTTCTACGTCAGATCTATGCAAGGGAAGTGTTGTGCCTCTAACATTGTCCACGGGTTCTACTTCAACGTATGCCGGTTCGTTTTCTTGGAAAGCAGCAAAATCCTCATTATGATCTTCATCTTCATCATCATTGACCAAAAGTACCTTAGTTGGCACATGAAACATGTTTCTATTAGTCACCCGTTGAATGACAGACCAATTACCACCCATACTAGGGTCTTTAAGCTAAAACACTTGGGCTGCTTGATAGGCAAGGAGAAATGGGTCATCCTTATACCACTTGCGAGAAGTGTTGACACTAGTAATGTGGTCCCCAACACGTATTCCTCTCCTCCTATCACCGACATTGAACCAGTCACATTTAAACAAATATACATGACGCCAACCCATGTAACATAATTGCAAGATGTCAACCAGTACACCGTAGAAATCAGTAGCCTTTGCTTGGTGTTCCCCTTTAACAATCACCCCACTATTCTGGGTTTTGCGATAGTGTCCATGACACACTGTGTGGAATCTGGTGCATTCATTGTGCAAGCACCATATGATGCAACCCAAGGGTCTGGTCCACAAGCGAGTGCATATATGTCATCAGAGACATGATCCAGATTCGTTGCGCGCAATTCTTGAATCTATCCATATTGAAGTGCAACAGGTTAGAAAAACTGGATAAAAGAATTAAATAATGAATTCATGTGAGCACCTTGATTCTATAGGTAACCTACTCGTGTGCAAAACCAAGTTGGAAATTCGAGTTGATGTCTACACTCTACATTAGACGGGGAAATTTCTGTCATCTTCATATAGTGCTCCCTACATATCGAATAAACAACACAAAGTAGTAGTTAAGAGCAAATATGTTCCCAAACCCAATATATAAACACCGTGAGAAGTGAATGAAACACAAAGTACTTACTCTAGGTATTGACCGATCTCTGTACAATTATTGAGCACGTACCAACTTGCCTTTTGCAAGTATAGCCCGCTCAATTCGATTGGAGGTAGGGGAACCCAAAAGCCGTACATTTTGTGAGAAAATAGAGAAAGAATCAGATTTAGTATCCTTATCTATATCCTTGCTTCGATCGTCCCGATTATATATAGTCTCAACATCATGGATATACAAGGAGCAAAAAGTCAAGCATTCAACATGAACATAGGCTTCAGCAGTTGACCCTTCTGGACGAGCCTTATTTCTGACATAACGCTTGAATTTTCCCAAATATCGTTCAAAAGGATACATCCACCTATATTGAGCTGATCCTGTAAAGAAAGCCTCGGGGTGTAAATGAATGGCGAGGTGTACCATTATATCAAAGAAGGCAGGTGGGAAAATCATCTCCAGCTTGCAAAGGATGATTGCAATGTCAGATTGTAGTTGCTTCAATACTTCTAATGTCAATGTTCGTGCGCACAACGCCTTGAAGAAGGAACTAAATTTGGTCAATGTAAGTCGTATATCAGGTCGCAAAAACCCCCCAATTGCAACTGGAAGTAATCTTTGCATGGACACGTGAGAGTCATGACTTTTCATTCCTGATATCTTTCCATCACTAACTGAAACACATCTAGAAATTTTCGAGGCAAAACCATCTGGAAATTTAACAGTTGCAAGCCATTTACAGAAACGTCTCCTCTGATCTAATCCAAGGAGTAGGAGCCAAGGACCATGGAGTACCCAGTAGGTGACGGTTTGAGATGTAATTCCTCCCTTAATCCAAGCTCCATCAAGTCCTTACGTGCAGTAGCAGTATCTTTAGTTTTTCCTTCGATGTCCATCATAGTTCCTAAAACGTTATTGCAAATATTTTTTTCAATGTTCATAACATCGAGATTATGTCGTAAAGGCAACATTGACTAGTAAGGTAATTGGAAGAATATACTTTGTTTAGTCCAATTCAATTCATCTGGTATGCATTTTCTCTTTCGAGAACCTTTGCCAATTTCTACACCATCAAGCTGCAAAAGTTGCTAGAGCAAATCATGAGCTCTGGAGGAGGCAACCGATGGTCCTCCTTTCCATTGAATGCAGCCTTTTTCCTTCTCCAATTGTGTGAGGCTAGTAAGAAACGACGATGACCCATATAACAATGTTTTCTCCCACGTTTCAACCACATGGAGTCTGTATCCTCATTGCATAATGGGCAAGCCATCTTTCCCTTTGTACTCCACCTTGAAAGATTGGCATACGTGGAAAAATCATTTATGGTCCACAGAAGTGCAGCATGTAAGCGAAAGTGTTCAAATTTTGATGCGTCATACGTATCTACACCCACATCCCATAACTCTCTTAATTCACTAACTAAAGGCTGTAAATAAACATCGATGTCGTTTCCTGGTGCTTTAGGGCCAGGAATGAGCAAGGACAACATTAAATACAGATCTTTCATGCATAACCAAGGGGGCAAGTTGTATGGCATGAGTATCACTGCCATATGATATAAGGTCTGCTCATATTATTGAACGGGTTGAAGCCATCATTGACTAGGCCTAGTCGAACATTGCGAGCATCTAATGCAAACAAATCGTGGTCTTTATCAAATTGCCTCCACATCTTAGAATCAACAGGATGCCTTAAAGTACTGTGATCATCAACTCGTTCTTCTTTATGCCATTTCATGGATTTTGCTATATTCTTCGATATAAATAGTCTTTGTAACCTCAGTATAAGAGGAAAGTAGCGCAAAACCTGTTGGGGAATCTTCCCCTTTTTCCCCCTAGTTGACACCCACCTTGACTCCTTGCATTTAGAACAAGCTTCTTTGTCCACGTTATCTTTCCAAAAAAGCATGCAGTCATTTAGGCATGCATGAATCTTCACATAACTAAAACCCAAAGCACACTCTAGATGTCGGGCCTCGTGGTATGAGTTAGGTATCTCAATTTCTGGAAAAGTTGCTTTTAACAATTGTAAAGCCATGTTAAATGACTTGAAAGTCCACCCACCAATTGTTTTTATATGAAGCAGCTTGACTATAATTGAAAGCTTTGAGAACTTTTGGCAACTTGAATAAAGTGGATGTCGAGCATCCTCTAACAATTGTTCAAAACATTTTGGGGCTCCCTCACTCATTGAAGGCTCAGAAGTGGTACCATGCTCCCTACCTGCATTGTCCATGAATGATCCAGTTCAAATGTCGTCTATCATCTCATCCATATCATCGACATAATTCTCACTTTCATTAATCCCATCTTCATCACTATCTGATGCATGTACACTCCAATTTTCGTCCTCCCCATGAAATATCCAATGTGTATAAGTTGGATCAATGCCTATCATGAATAGATGATCTTCGGCTTCATTTATTGGTAGGAAAAGGTTATTATGGCATCTCCGACATGGACACCTGAAGGTAGTTCTTGCAGGTGCATAGGCTTTTGCCTTTGTGAGGAGTTTATTAATCCCTTCACCATATTCACGTGACGTGAACCTGTTTGGCACGTGCATCCAAGTCCTATCCATTTGAGCATCAATTGATATTCGGATATTTGAACCTTAACATCTAAAATTATATCATTTTAAGCTTCGATTAAAATGAATAATTAACAAAGAAAAGAATAAGGAAATGGTATCAAACAACCCCACCATTGTGGCGAAATGATTTAGTAATGTTACAAAAGACATTAATGATTTAGTAAGGTACATTCACTAGACATATCAATTCTCAATGGATAATTGTATTTGTGAAATGTTTTGCACAGTTGGCTATACCAGCATATTTACGTTAAAGTGTCAAAGCTGGGATTTCTCAAATGTTCATGGAAAATATAAAATACTCTAATAGGCCAATAAGTAGAGAAGCATGCTGAATACTTATGTTTGTTTATTGAAAAATTGGGTAGGGAAATAGAGTAATGTAAATCAAGAACAAATAAAACATTACTACAACTTATTTCACCCTTTATATAGCCATCACTACTGAGTTCAAAATTGGCCATAAATATAGGTTCTTTGTGCACCCAAAGGCAAACATCGATAATTGTATTTGTTTCTTTTCATTGTATCTATCAGATAGGAAAAAAAAAAAATTACCCACATAATTAGTTGGTTAACCCCTTCAACCTCAGGAACAATGTGAACCAAAATCTTTCATATATCAATCATGTTGTACTAAGTTATAACATACAATTCATCATGTGGGTAGGATTAAATCAGGGAAAATATCATAGTAGAAGCACGAAATTGAATAGATTAAAAGTGTGGGTAAAAAACTTAGATGTCAATTACCCAAGTCAGGGAAGCTACCGTAGAAGCTGAAAGTAAGGAAAAGGTAGAAAGAAGAGAGCTTACCGCAGGTGGTGGCGCACTTCCATGGATTGGTACGGCGCAAGGCGGTGGGACAGCCTAATAACAGATGGAGAGAAAGAGGCCGGTGAAACAGAGAGCTCGAAGGAGAGAGAGAGAGAGAGAGAGAGAGCATAGGTCTGGCCAGTAGGCGGTAGACGCATAGTGGTGATCGGCGGCTTAAATTTTGCCGAGAAGGGATCAGATGGTGGGAGTCAGTTGCGGGGTGGTGAGGGGTTCGCAGAAACGGGATTCCTAATGACAGAAGGGGCTTGTGCAAATTGTCGACGATTTGGGAAATATATATCAAACATTTAACGGCAGAGGGAACGTCGCAGTTAAAATGCGGAGTTACTTTTTTTCTTGCCGCAAAAAACTATGTTTACCACGGTTTGGGGCTGCTGCATATTGCAGCACACTTAGTCACTTAATGTGGCGAGTTAGGCTCGCTGCAATAGAATCTTCTCTCTACGGTTAAGAAAACTACCCCATATTGGATTGCCTGTTGCTGCGATTTGTTTTTGCAGCCGAATTTTCTCGCCGAAAATTCACGTTTTTTACCGCATTTCATTTAGCCCCCAATACAAATCTAGTTGCCAAAATAAATTCTAGCAATTTGCGATGGAGATTATATCCCCAGAAGAAAAAAACACCGCAAAAGCCACCTTATGTTGTAGTGTTTGTGATATGTTTGAGGATCCTGCTTATCAGGGAATTTCGCTGCTATCTTTTTTTAATAGTATATGATAGATGTATTAAACATATATACATAATATTTTTTAGCAACATAGTACTGTGAACCAAGTAAATAGATCAAAATTAACGATATACCATCATGCAGGTTATCGATCTTTTCATCGTTTGTCTAAAAAAATGGTAAGTTATTCTCGTCCTTGTTAAATATTAACATATAATACACTTTTCTGATTTTAGTTATAATATAGATTTTCCTTTTGTAGGAAGAAGAAAGTCCTACTGAATATGATCTGACCCAATTGTATGCTAAAGCACATAAAAATCGTGATGGTATTTGGACTAGTCCCAAAGCAGAGGCAAATTATGTAAGTTTAAATTTCTTTAATTCCATTGTCTAATAACATTTTTGTTACTTATACTAACTGTAATGTTTTTGTTTTTGTAGGACAAGATGACATCTCTTAACGAACTGCTGCGAATCCATCTGATGAATCATCTGTCAACGATGCTCAGATCATTTCTCAAGTTCTTGGATTAAGTTCTGGATATTTGAGGGACTTAGGACGTTGCGTGAAGCCATTATCAATATCATTATCCTCTTCTTAAGCTAGATCGAATGATGACAAAACTAAGAAATTGGAGGAAGCAACACTTGAGATAGAACGATTGAGGTCCAAGGAAAAAAAAGTTACTGACCAAATTAGATCAAGCAGCGGAAGGGGCGAGATTAGAAGAGAGGCTGCAGTTGAATAACCAAAAAATGTTTGAACAGTTCCAGTCAGTGATGTCCTAAAACCTTATGTCACCACCACAATCTTAAAATTTATTTTTTCTTTAATTGTCTTTATATTATGATGTTCCAAAATATTTGAACAATTCATGTTTAAATTACAATTTATGTAATATTAGTATGATATTTTTAATTAAATTATGGTCTGTATGATTAATACCGAACGGTAAATAACCAGTTCGAACGGTAAATTACCATTTATAAATCCATTTGAATAAAAACAGACTCATTCGAACAAAAACTAACCCATTTGAACGACAACCGAGAAATACAGTCAGTACGGCCGTTCGAATAATAAAATATTTCTTCGAATAATATTATTATGCAAAACCCCATTCGAATAGACAGAATTTTCAAAAATAAAATGTTTGTTCGAACGAACATAATTTATGTTTGAACAAAAGTCATTTAAAAAATTTATTAGTTTGAATGCATAAAATCTATTCGAACACTCGGTTTGTTTGAACAGGATCAAATATGGTTATTAGTTCGAATAAAAATTTCATACTGTTTTAACGAACGTGTCGATTTGAACTAAAATATTTCCATTCGAACGGATTTTTGAGACGAAATTGGTTCGTCTAAAAAAAAGGTCTCGTTCGAACAGTTTTGATTGGTCCGCTCAATTTAGTCCCTAAAAATGATTTTTTGAGACTAAAATCAAAAACCTTTTGAGATGGTCTTTTTGAGACAAAAAGAGATGAAATTTTTTCGTCTCCAAAAAAATTTTGGGACGAAATTTGGATTTTTGAAACAAAATTTTTTTGTCTCAAAAAATCCAATCTCTTGTAGTGATAGTTCCCATTTGTAGGTTGTAACATTCGGGTAAGTAATCTTTTTTGAAGTAGCCGTTGTATACTTGTATACATCACGTTGCTTCCCATAACCCGAGCATCCATACAATTAAATTGTGACCGTGATTATAGGTTTGGCTTTGTTGGAAACTTGGAAGTGTTTTGAGATGCGGTATTAGAAAGATAAATGATATTTATAGTCTTAGAATATGTAAGTTTCGTACACCTTTTTTTAAAAGGTGAGTAAATATGGAACCTGGATGAAGAAAATTAATTTTTTAATAGTAGATTTCACTATTTTCTAAAAAAAGTTTACGAAATTTGTACACTCTAAAACTGTATATAGCCTTACTCATTGAAAGCAATGATGGAGTTAAAAGATTATTTGTTGCAAAAGGAGGAGATTTTGTTAAGGGCTCTAATTGGTAGAAGGTCTTTGATTAGTTAAAAATGAACGATTTATTTTCAAAATATTTTATAAAAGTAAACTCACGTGGTAGAATATGTCTTGATGAAACCTTTGTGCCTCAAAAAGGTTCCTAACTCCTCCGAAGGAGATATGCATGATGCAACTTCTAGATTTTGCTTGGATTTTCTTTCCTCACAAGGACCGGCCACAGATTCCAAAGGCCTCCTCAATCATTCCAAAGCTGATCTCTGAAGAGGAATAGTAATTACTTTGCAGAAGCTTAACTCATCAGAAACTCTAGGATGCAATACAAGAAATTCTCGAGAGAGTAACTCGGCACCAGATGGTTTTAAACCCTATATTTTTCTTGGGAGCTCCCACTAGTGGTCTTGAGTTAGAGTTTTTCTTTTTTTTATTTGTTTACATGTATTTTTTAACATATTTAAATATATTTTAAAAAATAAAAAAATTTACAATATTATTAAAAAATATTTACTTAATCATTAAGTAAAAACAAATAATAATAAAAAATTCACAACGATAAAAACTAGCGATAAAAATAAGTGAAAAAAAGTAGTATTTTCCTTATTAATTACCGATGATATATTAGAAGCAGCTAAAGAACTTTCAGTGGACGGCCCTTGCCATGGTTGTATTCTTCCTCTGACATGCAAAACGCATGAAGAATGAAATTAATAAATCTCAAGTTTGAAAATTTCCATAACAAATGCTCCTTAACATAAAAATCTTATCCCCTCGATTTACTTTAATTTCTTTATCGTAACATCACATTTTAAAGAATAAATTAGTTTTTGTAACAATTTAATTAAAATACTTATGTTGCCTTAAGCTTTAGAATAACCAATTTTCATTAATTGTATCTTAAAAGGAATATTTTATTGTATGGAAAATGTTTAGTTGCCCCAAATGTGTCACGGAGTTTGCCCCCTCACGTGTGGTGAATTGTAATAAAAACGGGTCTGCCCAAAGTGGACAAAACCTTCCCCCTTCACATGCCAAGGCATGTAACGCCTGACATAATGTCAAGAGTTATTACTTGGCCAATAAAGTGGCATAATGGCCACTAGCTTGGGCTTTATTGTCCACTTTGGTCTTACTACGTAGCACACTCTATCATTGATACAGGAAATTTCAGATGAACAACGACAACGACAGAGAATCTACGGAGCAACTGCACTAGATCCAAGATATTTTCAATGAGGTAATATTGTTTCCGCTATATATTTTGATCTAGTATTTCTAAAGTTGGTATTAGAGCAAGATCGGTTGTTCTTGATTTACGTTTTCATCTACTTTGTTTATGTACACTGGAATTTTGTATTTTTCCAATATTCACGAGGAAGCATATTTTTTACTAATGGAGTGCCGCCGCCTAGTTAAATGGGGTTGTCTAACTACCATTTAAAGGTGCTCGATAGAGCAAACGAGAGGTAGCCTTGTTCTGCCACGGCACCGTGAGCACCATCCGGTTGCAGCGTTGTCTACGGTGTTGCTCCGCCAAGGGTGTTGTGCGGTGAAATTGGTTAAGGCACTATGCAACATTTGTTTTTGTGTTACGTTGTGTCGATAGTTGGGCACGATTAGTGAAATGCAACCGGTGCACTAGTGCTATGTTTTATCAAGTAGGACCATGCAATGTCGTGGCACTATTGAAGGGGAAGCGTCTCGCACAAGCATGCGCACAACTAGATGGGAATAGGGGCATCAACTTGGTAAAGTGTCGCCCATGGTGCTGCACGCACCAACTGGGTGTTGTGCAGCTAGCGATCAAGCAACTCTGCCATGGTGCAGCGCTGAAAATGCTGTTGTAACGTAGAGACGCCCATCAGCATGGTGCAACGAGCAACCTTGACCAACACTGAGGAGTCAACGGAGGTTGTCCTCTGCTACAAGCAGAGTAGCGCGTACCATGGTGGTACTGCAAGCTCTGCTACGCACAGTGGAGCACGACTCTCCAATGCGCGGGTGCAGAGCTGACTGGTAGGAAGAGGCGATGCTAATGAGGAGCAGCACCATAAGTCGCTACCTGCCATGGATGGGAGAGCCGTGTGGTGTGGCTGAGGGTGGCGGTGGCTGAAAGAAAAGTTTTTGTTTCTCTGTTATGAGAAAAATGCCCTAATGTGTTTGAGGAAGAAGATAGTCGTTTTGTAATGCATATGGGATGTGGCTACAAAATTAGTTTTGTTGTTTATTTGGGTCTTGGGCCTCTTTTAATCATTTTAAAAGCTTGGCCCATTTTATAAAATAAAACCCAGCCATTTGTTATAAAAGGTGTGGTGCCCCCAGCTCTAGCTTGGGATTGGACGGTAATTGAGACGCTAGGACATGTAACACAAGGCTACACACCCCTCGTACATGACAGATAATATGCTATGCACCTAAGTACACTAGCAGTATGCAATAGCGTAGTAGCGAAAAATCAATAAAAGTCGGATAAACTAAGCAACGCAATAAGCAATTGCAAAGTACATGGCACCATACTAATATTATAACCCCAAACATTGTCCAAACATAAATATGAGCCATAAAGGCGTAACATCCCAAAATCATAAAGCATAGTTTAAAATTCCCAAAACACGGGATTTCCTCAAAACATAGCTCCACAAAGTTGACCATAAGTATTGTTTCCCCTCTTCTTCTTCTTTTTTTCTTTTATTTTCAAAATACTTAAACTCCGGTACTCTTCATAACCATTGTCCCATCGGGAGATAGACACCAAAAGACCCCATGGGATTGCTGAGGCTCGGGCTGTATTAGACATAATTCTTTGCTACTGCGTTTGTGTCAGCCGAGGCCTTAGAGGCTCGGTCTAAGTACGTAGACAACTGGTTCATATTCCACCAAAACTTCAAATTCTTAGAGGGTTGATAGATCGTAGTATCGATCTTGGTCTCACTAATACTATGTAAGATCTCCCTGACAAGCCTAGCCGTATGAATTAATGCATCAGCAGTGTAGTCTTGACGAGCCTGAACAGTGTACTCGTCCACTATCAGGGAACCATCCAGATTCTTGTTTCCTAGGTATCTGAGTTACCTGTTACAACTTCTTCCATTCCAGTTGGGGAATGGTAGTGGAAACTACTACAATGAGATTTCAAGAAATCACAGCAAATAATCACACAATATACCACAGTTAACACAAGCATACAAAAGGTATATCATGAAATGCGTGCATGGACATGTACTTGACTTATGCCTTTGACCAGAACTTGACTTATGCACTTGACCATTATCAAAAGACTTGTAACAGAGACTTGAGCTTTTCATAAAAACTTCTTAACTTTTTCTTATTCACGTAAACTTAAACAGAACTTGCCTTATCAGAACATATCACAAGATTTGCATCGAGTGATCCTTAGCACTTATGCTCATATTCTTATTCAGAGAGTGGATACAACATAGTTCCCTTTAGCACCGTGTGTTCCTGCTAGTTATCGCACCATCAATGGTCCGTGCACTGTGATGAATACATCATAAATAGAGATTCATATTAACTTGACCTTACTTCGTCGGGTTACATGCCCTATGCACCCACTAGCGTTAGGCGCTTCCTCACTCCGGTATCCTTTGAAAATAATCCATTCGAGGCTCATTGACGGTACTTTATCGACCCAGGGGTTACCACTCTATTCTTAAGCACTCCAGAGTGGACATAGGAGTTCCACTAGGACATTTCCCCGCCCTAGCACTTGGGGTCGTGATAAAACTTTAAAACATTTTCCTTTGAAAACGTTTTCTTTGAAAATACTTTTTGAAAAACACTTCATTGAAAACAATTCTTTGAAAGCACTTCTTCCCCAAATGCATGTGACATGAAATTTAAACATGCTTACATATACTTGACATATGACATACGAAATGTCGTGCATGAAATAACCAAGCATAACATGTTCATTTCATAGCATGATAACATAAACCATATGAGATATCATAACACATACATGGAACCATGAGAACTTGCTTAGGCCGAAACTCATAGGCACAAAAAAATGAAGATTCATCACTTAGACATGTTCTAAACTTCAAGTATATAATATAGAAATCAAGACATAGTGAAACAAAATTTGAAATCATAGATATTTGACCAAGGTCCGAAACTTCCAAGACATGTTCAAACCGAAACATCATGTTGCATAAACCATCAACCTTAATCAAGTGAAAACCGAAACGTATAGGAATATTTCATGGCATTTTCATCACAAATATGAAACATATAATTCCTTCCGTAGAGTTACTCAAGATCATATTAGCATATTCAAACAACCAATCAAGAGATAGCAAACAAAGCAATCGAAACGATGAAAGGATTTGCACAAATATATACAAGCATTAACCAAGATTAAGTTGAGTGTATACTTACAAAAATCCACGTAAAGGAATACTAGCAAGCTGTAAATCCGAACATACTATATTAGAAAGGACATCTAAAACCCTACCTCATGTTCTTGAGTGTGTATGTGGATTTCTAGGGCATCACTTGGTCTTAAATCATTCGGCTCTAGGGTTTTTAGGTTAAAGCCCCTTCATTTCACTCATAAAATAAATCAAAACCTAAAGTAAGCAAGATACATGTGGTGGTCGAAACATGGAGGATGAACTCCCCCTTCACTAATAGGCCTCAAGGGTTTTTCTTGAAAACCCTAAGTTATTTCCAAGAAAATGGTAGGAAGTGTGTGTTCTATCTTTCTCAAAGTTTAATGAGATTTGAATCTCATCTTCAGATTGAGAAATTACTTGTGTGTGTGCAAGACTTAGAGGAAGCTAATCCTTACCTTGTTAATCCTTGGTAGTGCCGAAATCACTTCTCTTGCAAGGATCCTCCTTGTTTGGTTGGAAAGAAAATACAAGAAAATGAGAGAACTTCAAATATACATGGGAGAATTGTGTGGAGAGAATGAGAGCTCATGCAAATCCAAAAAATGGCAAGGGAAAAGCCCCTTTGGCGTGAACCCTTCTCTTTATATATGAGACCCTTCACTTCCCTCCTTGGTTGTATCCAAAGTCCTTGCATGGATGACTAGTGGCAAGGTTTCTTCTTCCCCATTTCCCTATTGCCGAAATGCCTCTTAGAGTTCCCCACCTGGATTGCATTGAGAAGGGACATTTTAGGAGGTGGCGTGTAGGACTCCTCTTCCTTGGCCGAAATTCCTTCTCTCCCTTTTATGCCATTTCTTTCCTTAAACAAGTAAATATCTTTTCAAGGGCAGCTTGGTAAAACCATACATGTCTTTTCCTATTCCCAACAAGTAACTCTTGGCATGGAAGACAAGTGGCATTGGGCATGTGCCATAGCCCTAGCCGTCCTCTCCATTTCCTTTCCCAAGATGTTGCTTCATCTTCCAAGTACTCCTTCCCTAGGTGACATTTCATATACCATTGGTCTAAAATATACTACATGACAAGTGGCAAGTGAATGAGATGTTTGGGAGTCTGCTAGCCGAAACCTTAAGGGCAAACTTGTCCTTTATACAAAAGTCTCTTCACAAAATCTTCTAGAAACTTAGTGCATGCTTGACACATGGCAAAAGCTAGCTAAATTAGAAATCCTGTAGGCCTCCCTTCAGTTTCCGATGCAAAACTTCTAGAAAAGCTCCATTTCACTTCTCTAGGCTTCCCTTTCCAAGAAACCTACCTCGGAACTCGAATTCGGGACAAAAACAATGAGTTAGGCGTGCAAGCCCATCTTGGTGCCTTCCTACACCTCTTTTTCCCCCTTAATCCACTATCAAGACTAGATTGAAAGTGTAACACTCTCATAACACATGGCACTAGTGACTTAGAATTGGATCATAGGCCTAAACTATTGGACTTAGGTTTCAAAATAAACTAAGGTCATTCTGTAATACCCCGCTCCTTCTTTATGACGTAACGCTCCTTTTTTCTAACGTAAGTAAATTCTGATGACGAAAATTATGCAACAGTCTGCCCTTCTCTCTAGCGACTGCGAGCCTCGTTATGCGTGTCAAACCTCGATGGCGTGTTTCTAAAGATTCTATGTGATTTCTAAAGTACACCTGGTGTTTTAAATGCACTGGAAATATTTTTATGGGGCATTTTCAATGTTATTGAACTAAGTTTGATTTTAAATAAGATAATTATAATATTTTTGAAGAGCTCCAAAAATATTATAGTTGTCGGAAATCATTTTAATATTATTTGTTAAAATGATTTCAGTTATTTAAAATATTATGTGATTTAAATTATGTTGAAAACTCTAATTAATTAAATGGTTTTATTCTTTTAAATATAATAAGACTTCATCATTTATTGATGATGAAGGAATATTATTTTATAAACTAAAGTTTAGTTTAAAATAATATTCTACCTTTATCCTTCTCAGTACTTTTAATTAAGTTAATGTGTACGCATTTTCAAATCAGTGTTTTAATTCTTCACCGTTAGATCATTTTGAAAATCCCAAGATAAAGGGATCAGGGTTAAAACCCAGACCCTCTCTCTTTCTCCCTCACTTTTCCCTCCCCTCTCTCTCCTCCCTTTCCCTTACGTCGTGCGCTACAAGCCTTCTCCCTCTCACCCGATTCTTCAATAGCCTTGCCCGACGCTACCGTGCGCCGCCTGGCCTCACCGCCACCACCACCGATGTTCCCTCACGCAGGCGAGCACCTTCCCTCCATCAGTGAAGCTCATGCACAACTCTCCCTCTCTTTTCACAGTAAGTTAGCCGAAATGGGTAAAACCCATTTCTCTTCCGTGCGCTACCATGCGTGGCTACCCAGGCCACCGCACCTCCACCGCCTCACACCAGTGACCGCCTCTCTCAAAACATGCCACCACGGACCTCCCTTTCCCCCTCCATCACACACACGCACAACACCCATAAAAATGGGTTTCACACTGTTTAAGGCCACCGACGGCCCTAGCGCCGCCGTGTGCCGGTTTTAGCTCCACCAAGCACCTCCCCTGGCCACTGTGACTCCTCCCTGAGCTCCTCCATGCCAGCCAAGCCCTTCCCCTCTCCCAAGCTTCCTCACTCTCTAGCACACAGGTTCCACCCGTTGGCTTTGATCCTCCGCCGTGCCTCCTCCACCTCGCCACTGTAGCTCCACCAGCAACCTCCTGAGCTCCTCCATGGCCAACCATGACCAGCCAAGCCTTCCTCTTCCATTTCCATGCCTTAAGACCCACGGGTTTCCCTTGGAAACTCACGGCTCCGCCATGTTTCGCCACCCCAGCCACCCTGAAGACCACCTTCAGCCTCCCTTGGCCTCCCCTAGCCTAGCCTTAGGCCCAAACCACCACTTTATGTGGGGGACAGCCACTGTACGTGGGTTAGCCACCATGTACAATCCTTCCGACGTCATCGACTGTGATGATCAGCGAGCAACGCACGGGTTATCCTGTCAATGGTATAACCCTCTATTCCTCATTATTTATGTTAGATGTTAATTAGTTGATTAGGTTGTGGACTGTGTTGTTAGTATTTGTGGAGTTTGTTGTGTTGTGTAGTGAAGTGTTGGGCGTAGTTGGGAAGTGTGTTGTGAAGTGTTGTGGACTGTGCTGTGTAGTGTGGTTATGGAGCATGTGTTGTATGGGTGACGTGGCATTGTGCGGATTGGGAAGAGAGTGTGTACTCTCGTGGCATAGTGTGGGATAAGGAGAGTATATGTAAAATATACCCTCCTGGTGTATTGTGGAATGGGAAGAGTACACGCTGAGTGTACTCTGTGTGGTGTAACAGGTATGAAAGGAGTACACGCGGAGTGTACTCCATGTGATGGAGTGATGATCCATATGGTGTGTACACCATAGTGGTGATATGGCGTAGTGTGTGAGAAGGAGTACACGTGGAGTGTACTCCATGAGGTGAAGCACACACCGTGTGGCGTGTCGTAGAGATAAGGATGGTTGTGTGGTTGATGGGCGTAAAGCGTGGTGAGTAGTGTCGGGAACTGTGGAACAATGTCTTGAGGTAGTTGTGACATGGCCTGTAATATGAGGTGACAGGTGTCACCTTGTTTGACTTATGGTTGGGAGTATTTGTGAAGTGGCAGAACAAGTGTAAGAGTGCGCAGCGAAAGCATAATTGGGGAATGTCACGAAGTGACATGGTTACTGGCAGTCGTGCTTGTGATAGGTGAGGAGTTAGTGTAAGAATGGTGTAGCAGGAACGTGACGAGATGTCACGTTGTGACAGGAGTACGTGAGGGACCGTACTCACGATGAGTTAGGAGTCAGTGTAGAAATGGCATAGTAGGATGTCAGGTGACGTGGCACGGTCATGGTGTTGCTTGGGAGTAGTAGTAAACAGAGTCTTGTCGTGTTAAGTGTTGGGATGAACTGTCAAAAGGGACAGGTAGCATGAAGAGCCATGCTAGCCGGGTTAAGAGAACGTTGGTATCGGAGTAGGGCGCTTGTCCCAACGAACATGTGATCAACGTGTTATATGTTGATCTCTGGTGATGAAGGGGTAAGGTACATGTGTAATCTGGTGAGACACATGTACCGAACAAATTCACCATATGTAATGGGTAATCTGTCCTAAGCATGGTTACACGGTGCTTAAGCCTCAGAATTGGCTTAGAGCCATATGGCGTATATGGATGGGAATGAGGATTAGTGTGAGCTAAGATGCACGAAGGCAGTAACGGATGTATTGTCTAGGATTGGGATGCGTGACTCCGTCGGTCGGAATCATGCGTCGGAATGTGGTTAGTAGTGAGAGTAAGACGAAGGTATTAGTGTCTTAATCATAAGGTGAATCATGGGTTCACCTTAGTGGATGAGCGCTCGATGTAAGACCCTGAGTTTGGAAGATGTAATGACCGAAAGTAGATCCCAGAGGTTTAAGCATAGTAAAGGCCACGTAAGAGCATGGGATAGAAGGAGAGTGTTCCAAGTGAAGTATAGCTCTATTTCTAGTTTAAGTTGTTTATGCATTAGAGAATGACGTCAAGGTTATGTGTATGAATGTAGGTTGCCATCTGACACGCACATGAATGGACTGCATGATATAAAAGTAGCATGGAGTCTAGGTAAGTATTATGTTCATACTCTTCTAGAGTTTTCTAAAATATGCGAAATGAAAACGAAACGCTTTTCCTTTACAATGCTTTACGAAAGGATACAAAAGATGTTTTACGAAAGCATGCTAAGTGTTCAAATGTATATGTATGTAATGGCCCTTCTTGGCAACCCATTTTTATGCACCCAAAATATTAATTGTACACATGTGAATGGATGACTATACGCAGTATCTATTGTATATATTTTTTTCAAGAAAAGAAATGTTGAGGCTTATGCCTGATGCTTTAACTGATGCTTTGACTGACGCAAAGAACGTGTTTTAAAAGGTCCCTATGAATTGATGTTTTAAGGATGCCATGAACTGATGCTTTAAATGATGCCATGAAAGATGATGTTTAAGCCCATGCTCTTAAATGATGTTTATCCATGAATGAACTGTTAAATGAAAAGGACTGAAAATGAAAAGACTGAAAGGACTGAACTGAAAGAAAGGACTGAACGTTTAATGTATGAAAATACGTAACGGCCATATGAATGAATGAAAAGGGTACCAAAGGAATGGGCTGATTGCAATGCCGGGTAAGTAGTATTGGTAGTGCACCCAGTGTTGCCCCCCATGAAAGGGATTCCCAACTCGTGGCCATGGGCGGAATCCGGGTCCAAAGGAAAACTGCTAACTCCAACACACGGAGTGTAACAGTGTGTACCGGCCAATGAAAGCGATAAGAAAGAATGTATGAACGCATGAATGTATCGAACTCTTTAAGAAATGAAGGCACTGACGGGATAAACGTTTTACGAAAAGAAAGCCATGTTTTAAAGAAAAACCCCATCTAGTGACGTTTTCAAACAAACGCACGTATGCATGTATGTATAATATATATGGAATGGTGAATGCATGAATGAAAACCTATGTTATTATATTTTAATTGTATGAAGTAATGCTTATGAGTCATCGACTCATTTTAGTTTTTATGTATGCCCCTCCCCCCATAGGGACTGAATGAGCAGTACGCGTCAGGATGGACATGGCTCATGGGAAAGTGCACGAAAGTCTAGACATGAGAGTTTAATTGTATGAAAGGCCTTTTTATCTTAAGATTAATGTTTACGTTGTAAACCTCTTTTATTCTCAAAGCACATTTTATTTTATAACGTAGAGTCTTGCACCCTGGGTATGGAAGTAAAAAGTTTTAAATCAAACGGTAATTCCCATCGTCTTTTCTAAAATCATTTTATAAAAAGTCTCACCATAAGGACGGGCGTTACACATTCTCCTCTTGGGCTCAAGTTACCACATCAAAGGTTCTAAGGCCTTCCAAAGTAACTAAGACTCCTAAAATGTCATGGCAACTAGAACAAATTCTAAGGGCCTATGCAGCCCAGTGCACTAGGCGCATAGCTCATCCAAATGATCCAAGTTCTTTTTTTGGGTCATTAGGGAAAACAAAGGTCTATGTGGTGTTTTGAACCCAAGACCTCAAACACTAGAGTACTGAACTCAACCATTGGGTTGTAGTTCATTGTTAGTGTGCTTCGTGAATTTTGTATAATTAACTTGTTCAACAAATGTATGCCACATGAATATTTTTATTTGAAATATTTTTTTTTTGCATGTGGTTATTGAATATATGCATGCCATGATATTATGAGATCATTTTGTTACATTTGTTAGGCATTTTATTTTATGTTATAAATTGCCCAGATTATTATTTTTTTGTGAATAATAATTATTTGGATGGAATGTGATGTACATGTATTGTGTTTACAAGTTATAGTATGAGCTTATTTGATCACTCATATTTGTTAGGCTAGTTTTAGAAATTAGTCTTTAAATCTTTTTTAGATTGTGATAAAATAAAGGATTAAGTAGTCTGAGTTTGATTACTCCATGCTTATTATTGGCTCAAATTGATTTCTTCGATCTATGAAGAAATTGTATTTGCGTGTGATTAACTCGGTAGATTGTTTATCCTAGTGGGAGTATGGTTGAGATTGGTTTGGAATTAATTTCCTATACGATATAAATTTACATGAAAATTAAGTTAGAAATTAATAATTAGGCATTGAGGCGCAATAGATGATTAAGAAGCTTAGCGAATTTTTAATTTTGCTGCATGTGTTATTTATTCTTGTTCTCACTTAG
This sequence comes from Juglans mandshurica, assembly GCA_022457165.1. Taxonomy (NCBI): domain Eukaryota; kingdom Viridiplantae; phylum Streptophyta; class Magnoliopsida; order Fagales; family Juglandaceae; genus Juglans; species Juglans mandshurica. The sequence continues at coordinate 18,407,767 of CM039622.1, forward strand.
ATTGACACAACAAGTTTCTTAGATGTGTGTGGTATTAAATGCGCATAGGATAGTAATTTTGAGATAACCAAAACGAAAGCCTAGAGATTGTGTATGCAACTTAATTGGTGCATTAATCTCCTCCATGAGCAATAGTTGGAAACAAATGAAAATTATTATGAGAGTTAGATTGTTTTAGACCATCATTATTGTAAAAACCTCTTAAAGGTCTAGAGTAAAATTGGAAGTGCACGTGTGACGCATGCACTGCAATTTTCATAGAAGTTGAAGGGATTGACTAACACATAGAGTTAAACTACTATTTTGCCTATTGAGAATCTTGTGGGTAATCATGAAAGTTGCACGTTGTTTTTGTAACACAAAGTTAATTACTCTTATATTTGAGGTTGAGTATTATAATCTTGAAATAATTTAGATTAACTCACAAATAAATATATACTTTCTAAAACTTACTAGTATGTTTGGCAAGTAAGGACATTAAAATTGAGTGTGCAAGAGTATTGAGAACATTCTTGATTGGCACATTCATTTTAAAGGTTTTATCAGTGCGCCTCTCTGTGGTATTAGCACTGGTAATTTTGCTCATATTTTTTTCTCTCTAGCGAGAATAAATAGGTTCTTGCAGATATACGAACTTAGGAGCACTCCTTGAGAGTAATACCAAGCACCTTGGAGGTTTGCATGGTAACTGTGGCAAAAAGTCTGAATAATTAGGTACGACTTAATTAAGCCTAAAAGTCTTGCTCGTGATTGCACTGATGCAAGATAGGTTTTAAGTTAAGATAATTTCTCGCAAAGCTTTTTTCTCTCCTATAGTAGATTGGGGAATACGAAAAATATTGAATAAGTGAGAAATAGGGATATTACTAGTTAGCAGCTAAAATGTCATATACTGCATTTATTGCACAAGGAGATGTTTTCAGCACTTTTAATGCTATACAACACCTTATATGGTGCCATGTTAATCATGGCTTGCAAACTATTATTATAGGTAAACTCTACCAAAGGTAAGTGCCCTTCCCAATCACCTTTTATTTCTAATACGCACATTCGAAGCATATCCTCCAATATATGTATGATCCATTCTGTTTGTCCATCTGTTTGTGGATGATAGGAGCTACTAAACTTCAAACTCGTGCCCATTAGGTTTTGTAGAGTCTGCCAGAATCATGATTTGAACCGAGTATCCCTATCTAACATGATCAATCTCAATACTCCATGCAACCGAACTATCTCTTTAACATACTTGGATAACTTTTCCATAAAGTAGGTGTTGGCGATCGGCAAAAAGTGAGCACTTTTTGTGAATCTATCAACAATAACCCATATAGAATTCTTTCATGCCGCAGTCCATGGCAATCCGAGTATTAAATCCATGGAAACAACTTCCCATTTCCACTCTAGGACTAGTAATGGCTCAGTTCTCTTGCTGGCCTCTGATGTTCTGCCTTAACTAGTTGACACATTAAACACCTATTAGCATAGTCAGCCACGTCACTTTTCATTCCACTCCACCAAAAGTGTCCTTTCAAGTCGCAATACATCTTAGTATTGCTGGGATGTGCAGTGTAGGGCGTATTTTGTGCTTCCCTCAATAATCTTTCCTTCATTTCCTAATCTGTCGGAATCACCTTCCTTTCCTTATAACACAACATTCCATCATCATGAATTCTAAAATGTAGGCATCCTTCTGACTTCAGGATCATGACCTTCTGTCGCAAACTAATAAGTCCATCGTCCTTTTGCTAATGTTCCTTGATTTCTCCATCATTCAAGGGTAAAATTTCCTGAATCATGGCCAATGTCTCGTCCTTCCTAGAATCTCCAATTAGCAAGCTCCTCATGTGCTTAATAGAGATTTCATCTCTGCTTGGGCCTTACAACTCAAGGCATCTGCCTCTACATTGGCTTTTCCAGGATGATATTTTATCTCATAGTAATATTCACTGATTGTTTCAATCCGTCTTCTTTGCCTCATTTTCAAGTTATTTCGTCTAAAAAAATAATTGAGGCTTTTGTGATCAGTTAAAACCTCACATTTTTCTCCATACAAATAGCTCCTCCATATCTTCAGTGCAAACACCACTGCAGCTAATTCTAGGTCATGAATAGAGTAATTCTACTCATAGTCCTTCAACTGTCGAGAGGCATAAACAACTACTCATCCTTCTTTCATTAACATGCCTCCTAGACCTATCTTTGATGCATCATTGTAACAGCCCATCAGAAATTCAATGGATGAATTTCTTTAGGCTTTAGGAACACCTTAAAAACCCAGGAAAGTTTTAACGAATCGATCAATTGCGTAGGTTTTAGTCTGTCAGCATAGTTGGTCTTACTACTCACTATGATGCCAAAAACGAGATTTTATTTATTTGAAGTACTTAAGAGTGAAAATGAGAAACGATCTGCGCCATTAGACTCCAATAAATGTTGAGGCTTTTATGGCTCTATAAAATGATTTTCGATTTTCGGAACAACAATTGTTTGTAATCGCATTTTGATTTATTCGAGGCATTTTAGAGTCTAATTTTGATAAACGGTTTGCACTTTGAGATTAGTATGATTATTTAGGATTTTACAATGCAAAGTTTAGTTTTCACTTTTTCGGAGTGAATAGTACTCGGTGTTAGCTTTCAATCTAGTGTTTTTAAGATCATAGTGTGTAATGTCCAAATTAGGTTAGATCAGTTTTATTTGGGCATTTGGCAAAATCTTAGCTACACTTGGTGAATAGTATTGGACACTTGGCACCAAGAGGAACCATAAGATGGAAATATGAAGGAAATCAAGTTTTGTGATCATGTCACCTAAGTCAAACACTATTTATCTAACCATCCATTTTGTGCCAAACAAAAGAGGGTTTCAACCCTAGTGAAAGCCCAAATACTTACCCCAAAACTTTGGTGAAAATCGAAACCTTGAACAGTTTCCCAAACCCCAAATGTTTGCCTCAAAACCCTAATTGTGACCGATTGTAGTTTAGTGTTTATTCACTTGATTAAATCAATTGCACATGCTATTAACCACTAAAACTCATGCCATTACAGCCTTATTTATTATTTTATATCTTGATAATTTCATTGGACCAAGAAAAATTAGATTTGGGCTTGATGAAACCCAAAACCCAAAACAATGCCCATTGAAACCCCAAATATGGCCCATTCGGTTAAGGCTCGTTAAGGCCCATAAATTCGCACCACCAATGCAAGGCTTGTGGAGGAAGTTTTTCTCATTCCATGAGTATCCTTTCACTAACCAAGTCAGCCCCAAATAGTGATTGGAAGGGAGGCCAAAAAGCAACCCGAAAACCACCCTTCACGTGGAAGTTTCCTTAACTGAAAATCAATGTGGCACACAGTTTTCACCATTTTTGGCTGACCACCCTCCCATCAAATTGACTTATTTTGGCCACTAGGCTAGCCCCTCCTCCTATATAAGTCATCCATAGCTTTCCCTACACAATTTGATCACTTTCCACTTACTCTCTTGGAGAAGACTCAAGAGGCGACTTCTCACAAAGTTTTTGGTCTTTCTTACTCGAGTTTTTTGAAACTCTTGTAAGTGGATTATCACAAAGTTATCTACGCATAGGTTGTTAATATTTGAGTCTAGTTTCTTTTGGAATATTTTTTGTAATTTTTCATAGATGTTTGATGGGTCAAAAAGTTTTTTAAGCATGATGAGCTCATTCTCAGCAATAGTCTAGACAATGTGTGGTATTTTGATATTTGGATTAAGTTCTTGTCAAGATCTTAGTCTGATCCTTTTTTGGTTTATATTTAACATGCTAATATGCAAGTTTTATGAATATTCGTTGCATGTTATAAGTTTTTTATAAGAGTTTTGCATAGATCTAAAAAGTTGGAAACTGGGAGTAGGAAAACAGTTTCTGTTTTGGAAACGTTTAGGTCTTTTGTTATAAAAGCACCAATGACTTTGATATTCACATATAATGCTCTTAGGACTTTGATCTACATTTTAGAATGTTATTTTGAAGATTTTGGCATTGGTCTTGAATATATGAATTTTTATGCATGCAAAGGTGCGGTTAGATCTTGTATGTGAGGCTCACCGATGGATCTATGTTTTTATGAAATTTTTACCATGTGATCTTAGGTTTGATGCTTAAATCTGTTTTAGGACTTGGATATGAACCATTTGATGTTATGTATTGATGAGTTACTTGATGAAAGTTTCGGATCTAATGGTTTGATCACAACCAAATCTCATAGTGCTCGATATTGGAGATAGGTACAAACCAATTGTGTTGAGTTTGATTTTGTGACTTTTTGTGGTTTTGGCTTAATTATTCAAAGCATGATATTTCTTAGGAATTTTTTATGAACATATTGAGAGTATTATATTGAAATTTTGGAGTTCTTAGAGTTGTTTTGAAAGGAGATAGGCCATGAACATCAAGGGTTGTTCTTTGAGGTCAAATACTTGAAGTTTTATCATGAAGAAAGTTTGTAATTTTTATGATATAAGTTTGGTGTTTGTTCTAGCATATTATTTAAGCATAGGATGTGATTTTTAATGTTGCATATTTCGGTTTTAGCATGAAAGATTGGGTTTGAAAGAATTGCAACAAAAATCAAGAGTTTTAGCATTGCCATGTTTCGGCCTATGCTTGGTTCACATAGTTGTGTTATTTTTTAAATTTGTATAATTAGATATTTGGATTTAGAACAAAATTTACATGAGAAATTTAAATTTTGGTAAACTTTGGAGTTAGGATATAAAATCTTTAAGTTAGGGGTAAACTTGTCATTTTCCCAATTATACAGAGATAAAATGGTCATTTTACTTTAAGTCTTTATTTTTGTGTTTCTAAGTTTGCTAATAAGAGTTTTTAACATTTAAAAATGTCTCCTTACAATTCCTATTTAATGGCGCATTTAATTTGTCATGCTATGCTCACTATAAATTGGTCTCTAATTTACTTTTAGGATATTTGTGTATGTATGGTGGTAATAAACCATCATTCATGTTATTATGCTTATTATAAATGTTATGTTATTCCATGCCATGATATTATAGTTATATGATTGCCATGAGTTCGATGTTATTGCATGCCATGTTATTTTAGTTATATTGCCATGATTATGATGTTATTCCATGCCATGTTATTTTAGTTATATGATTACTATGTTTACCATGTTATGTTGTGCCATGTGTAACAGCCCACCAGAAATTTAAGAGATGAATTTCTTTAGGCTTTAAGAATCTCGTGAAAATTTCGTAAGTTTTCACGAATTGACCAATCGCGAAAGTTTTAACCTGTCAGTATAATCAGTGTTACCACTCACTATGGTGCTAGAAGGGCGATTTTACTTATTTGAGATAGTAGAAGAGTCAGGATGGGATACGGTTTACGCCATTAGACTCAAAGGAATATTTAGCATTTTATGGCGCAATAAAACATGTTTTGATTATTTCAAGGCATTTCGGAGCCGAAATTTGATAAGCGATTTGCACTATAAGGTTAGTATGATTATTTATGATTTTATAATGCAAAGTTTATTTTTACTTTTCCTGGAATGAATAGTAATCTCGATAGTAGCACCAAGTGCAGTGTTTTCAAAATCATAATGTGAAATGTCCAAATTAGATTAAATAAGTTTTATTTTGATACTTGACAAGATCTTAGCCACACTTGGTGAATGGTATTGGAAACTTGACTCCAAGAGGAACCATGAAACCCTAGTGTGCCAAACCAAGTAGGATTTCAACCCTAGTGAAACCCTAATCCAATTGAAACCCCAAGATTTTGGAGGAAATCGAAACCCTAAACGGTTACCCCAAACTTGATTTCAAACCCTAAATGGATCTGATTTCTAGCGTTATGTTTAATCACTTGATTAAATCACTTTTACATGCTACTAATCTCTCAAATTCATGTTATTACATCATTATTCAACCCTTTAAACCTTGGAAATTTGATTGGGTCAAGAAAAATTGGATTTGGGCTTGATAGCATCTCAAACCCTCTTTAAACCCCCAAATGAAACTCATTCGATTAAGGCCCAATAGGCCCACGAATTTTAGCCACCTTGGCAAAGCTTCTTGAGGAAGTTCCCACCCACCCAAGGCTGACCACCCACTACTCAAGACATCCCTCAAATAGTCCTTGATGGGAAAGCAAAGGCCACCTCACCACAACCACCTACATGGCACCTCAAGGCAGCCCATACCATGGGCAGTTTGCCCCTTGTTTTGGCCAAGACTTCCATCACTCAAGTATCACTCAAGTATCACTCAAGACCTCACTTCACCCTTCAGTTTGTATAAGAAGAGTGTAGACCATTCCCTTCCTCATTTCATACCTTTCACAAACGTTCTCGGAGAGAACACTTAGTTTTCTCCTGGTAGTTTTCTGAGCTTTCTTGCTTTCAATTTTTGAAGCCTTTGTAAGCATTATCTCACAAATCTTCCTTCATGAAAGTTGTTCCTATTTGAGTCTAGTTTCTTTTCGTACCATTTTATTTAATTTCATGGTCAGTTTCTTGGTAAAAAGTTACTTTAACGATGGAAAGGTCTGTCTGGGCTATAAACTGGATAGTGTGTTGTATTTTGACCAAGCTAATGAATAGATATTGGTCCAAGACTTTTATGGTGTGTTTCTAACATGTTTATATGAATGTTGTTTAAGGATTTATTGCTTGATAAAAGCTTTTGATGAAAGATTTTCTCAGATCTCTAAACCAAGAAACTGGAAGGATAAAAACAGTTTCTGTTTTACGAAAGTTTGGATCTTTTGTGGTTTAATCTTACTCCAGTGATTTTGATATTTTTATTTTATGATTATAAGCAATTTATATACATGCTAAGATGTTGGTTTGAAGCTTTTAGGAGTTGATTTGTGAAGATATGATTTTTATACAAGAGAATACTCGATTGGGTGAAAAGTTTGATAATTTCGGCTAGATCCATGTTTTGGTTTATTTTTAGCAATGTGATTTTAAGTTTAATGCTTGGATCTACTTTAGGATATATTTTTAACCCATATGATGTTGTTGGTTTGAGGTTTTTATCAAGGTATGTTTCGGACCAAGTATTTGATCAAATCAAAGTTGTGAAAAAAAATCTATTTTTGTCCAAGTGTTGGAGCCGAGTACTTCAAGTGAGATTTGTGATCTTTTGTGACTTTTATATGTTGATTCAAATCATGATAATTCTTAAGAGTGTGTTATGGATGTTTTAGAAGAGATTTTTAAATTTTTGGAGTTCTTGGAGATATTTTTAAAAAGAGTCAAAGCCTTGAGATTTAAGTGTTTGTATTTTAGTTAAAAAGTTTGGATCTTTTTACTAAAAGATTTTGTGTTTATGTGAAGTGGATTTTTGTTAGTTGTTTTAAGCATACTTCTAAGTATAGGATGTGATGATCTATGTTGCAATATTTTGGGTTAAGCATGAGTGTTGAAGATGGATAAAATTGAAACAAAAATCAAGGAGAAATGGCCTAAGGGTGTTTGGGCCTTGGTGTATTTTTATGGTTGTGAATTGTTTTAAATTTTCTAATTAGATATTTGAGTTTAGGACAAAATTTACATGAGAAATGTAAATTTTGATGACTTTTGGAGATAAGATGTGAAATCTTTAAGTTAGGGGTAAAATTGTCATTTTCTCACATGTAGAGGGTAAAATGGTATTTTTACTCTAAGTTAACATTTTTCATGTTTCTGAGTTATTAGTGAGAAGTTTCTAACATTTAGAGTCCCTGCTCAATTTCTCGTGTTTTGTATTTTTCCTTGTAAACGCGATAATCACTGTTAGTTTGCTCCTAACTTACTATCGGATTACTGTGTATGTGGGTAAGGGAACTACTGTTCATGTAATCATGTTACCCTATATGCCATGTTACATCATATATGTATGTTACTTAATACATTCTGTCATGAGATATTTATCTATCACACAATGCATTCTGTCACACAACATTTATCTGTTACAGAGTATACTCTGTCACGTAATGTTATATGTTACATGTTATGCCATATCACGTAATGTTGTCTGTTACATGTTATGACATGTCACGTAATGTTGTCTTTTATATATTATGTCATGTCACATAATGTTGTCTGTTATATGTTATGTCATGTCACGTAATATTGTATGTTACATGTTATGCCATGTTACGTACTGTTATTTGTTTCATGTTACATCAAGTCATGCATCTCATGTACATGTCACGTCACATTATGTCAAGTCATATGTCCTTTCATTTCATGTCATGTTATGTCTCGAGTATAGAGTGTGTCTCTAAAATAGTATTTTCTCAATCAGTCATGCCTAAGATCCTCATGACGTAATCACTATAATTATCCGAGTATCTCCATTTATAATTCACTTGAGGTACTTCCGACGTTATCATTTTGATTGTTAGAATACCTCTATTCAAATGCTCTTTACGTAATCATTCTAGTTGTCAAAATATTACAAGGTACTCCTAATGTAATCATTTTGATTGTTAGGATATCTCATTTAAAATACTCATGGTGTAATCATCTTGATTGTCTGAGCATCTCTGACGAAATATGTGGGTGATATCATTATGATTGTTCACTATTCCTAACGAAACAACTAGCAAAATCATTTTGATTGTTAGAATTCATGTATTTTCATATTCATATTCATGTTATGCCAAGTTGATGTATTTCACGTTCAGTTCAAGTTTATGTTTCAAGTTCAAGTTCACGTTCATGTTTCATGTTCAAGCTCAAGTTCATGTTAAGTTCAAGTTCACATTCATGTTTCATATTCAAGTTCAAAAGTTCACATTCGTGTTTCATGTTCAAATTTAAGTTCATGTCATGTCAAGTTCAGTTTCAAGTTCAATTCATGTTTCAGTTTAAGTCGTGTCCGTTCATGCCATGTTACACGTCAAGTTATTTTATGCGTATTTATAATTTTGATTATGTATTCATGCATTTATTGTCATGCATACATCATTGACCTGTGTATAAGTTTTATGTTAACTCGTTGAGATTTATACTCAAATCTTACCATAGTAGTCTTAACTAGCATTCCCCCCAGAATGGTAGCTCATGTGCCAGGATCAGGAGGAGCTTCAGAAGATGATCGATGACATGACAGCAACAACATGATGCAGAGCTCATCATTTCGATGTTCCGATTTATAGATAGTAATATGGCATCTTTGACTGAGTTGTGCAAACTATTCGATGGATTAGCCTAATAGATACTTTAGTTTCTGCTTGTACTTATGGAACTCTCTGTCTCCCATACCTTTGAGCTTACAAACCTTTTGGATTTATGTTGTAATCACGGATATCTGTCACTTCAATGTTTATATGTTTCAATTTACTGGGATATTATTAGTTTGGTGCATAGTATTGCTAAAAAAAATTATCTGTTGCAAATATTACATACTGCTAGATGCATGTTAGGAACATTGCATCTTTAACTGTCATGAACAAGGTATGTAACCTTGTGTTGTATTTCCCAACACTTCAGATGTCGATTCAATCCCAAGCGAAAATATGAGGGCATCACACCATGTCATTATAAGCATCGATCATGAGCATCTATCACGTATCACGATTATCATGTCATGAAGCATAAAAGTCAATCACAAAATATTTTTGAGTCAAGCATGAAACATTTATTAGTTAATTCATACTATGGTCAATGAGTATATGATCTACCTAGTACTGTGGTCAAGGCATACGTGTTGCTTGGTACTATAGTGAATGAGTAGAATTTTCCGTAATACAAAAATGATACTCATGGTGAAGGCATATGAACTACCTAAGTACTCCCTTTTCTTAATCAAAATGCATAATTTCAGTTACACGAGCTAACATTTTCAAGTTCAGTTCATGTCTAGTTTCATGTCATGTTTATTTTCATGCCAATTTAGTTCATGTCAGTTAAGTTCATGTTAGTTTTAGTTCATATCAGTTCAATCCATGTTAGTTCATGTTATGTCAGCACATGTCATGTTATTTGTCAAGTCATGTCACGCTCATTTATGTTCACGTCAACATTCATGTTATTTTACTATCATGCATGCATTTACAAACTATTAGTTTAAGTTAATTGTTAACTTGCTAAAATTTATAATCAAATCTCACTTAGTTGTCCAAACTATCCCAACTACCATTCCCTTCCGAAAGATTGGACGAGGTCGAAAAGAATGTGGAGCACAAACAAGGAGTTGATAGATTCATTCCCCAATTTTCTAGGCGTCAGCTTGGATATCTGTAACACCCCGCTCCTTCTTTCTGACTTAAGCAAATTCGACTGCGAGTCTGGTTATGAGTGTTGAACCTCAATGTCGTGTTTTTAAGATATTGTGTCATTTCTAAAGTAAGCTCTATATTTTAAAACCCTCGAATATTTTAAATGCCCTAGAAATATTTATGTGGGGTATTTCCAATATTATTGAACCAAACTTGATTTTAAATAAGACAATTATAATATATTTGAAAAGCTCCAAAAATATTATAATTGTGAGAAATCATTTTAATATCATTTTATTAAAATGATTTCAGTTATTTAAATTATTATTAGATTTAAATTATGTTGAAAACTCTAATTAATTAAATGACTTTATTCTCTTAAAGATATTAAATAAGACTTCATCATTTTATTAATGATGAAAGAATATTATTTTATAAACTAAAGTTTAGTTTAAATAATATTCTATCTTAATTCCTCTCAATCTTTTTAAGTTAAATCAATGTTTAATCTCTTATCGTTAGATTGTTTTGGAGATCCCAAGATGAAGGGTCTGAATTAAATACCCAAGCACCCTCTCTCTCTCCCTCACTTTTTCCTTCCCTCTCTCTCTCTCCTCCCTCTCCCTTCAGCTTGCACTGCACGCCCCCTTTCCCTCAGCCGAATCTTCTTTAGCCCAGCCAGGTGTCGTCGTGCACCACCCAGCCTCACCACCACCACGGGCGACTTCCCCTTACGCCGACGACCAAACCAGCCACCACCGAACTCCCCCACGCGCAGCTCTCTCTCATCCTGCGGTAACCTACCGAAATGGGTTTCACCCATTTCTCTCCCCTTGTGCCACCAGACATGGCCACCTAGGCCACCACACCTCCACCACCTCATACCGGTGACCACCTCTCACAAACCCAGCCACCATGAACCTCCCTCTCCCTCTCCGTAGCACACATGCACAATACCCATAAATGGGTTTCACATAGTTCTAGCCCCACCGAGCACCTCCCCTGACCACCACGACTCCTCCCCAAGCTCCTATGTGCCAGCCAAGCGCTCCATCTCTCTCAAGCCCTCTCTCTCTCCCACGGCTGCTCTCCACCTCACGGGTTAGATCTGCCGCCGTAAGTCGCCGTGCCCCCCTCCGATTTTCCCTATTTGAGACCCACGGCCTAAACTCCTCCACGAGTCGCCATGTCTCCGACGTGTGCCACCTTGGCACCACCATGAGACCACCACCCCAGGACCATGACCCAACCCTCCTACGCATATATCTGCACACGTGGGTTAGCCGCCACGTACGACCCTTCCGACGTCATCAACCGTGATGATCAGTGAAGAACGCATGGGCCAACCCCGACAATGTTAGTTGGTTGGCTAGGTTGTGGACTGTGTTGTTAGTAATTGTGGATGTGTTGTGTATGTGAAGTGTTGGGCATAGATAGGAACTGTGCTTTGTAGTGTTGTGGACTGTGATGCATGGGTGTCGTGGCATTGTGTGGAATAGGAAGAGTACCCGGGGAGTGTACTCTCGTTGTGAGGTGTGGGTGTGAAGCGTGTACTATAGCAATGATGTGGCATAGTGTGTGTGAAGAGAGTACACGCAGAGTGTACTCCATGAGGTGAAGCGATACACTGTGTGGCGTGTCGCGAAGATAAGGATGGTTGCGTAGTTGATGAGCGTGGAGTGTGATGAGTAGTGTCGAGAACTGTGGAACAATGTCCCGAAGTAGTTATGATGTGGCCTGTAGTCTGAGGTGACAGGTGTCACCGTGTAGTTGACTTATGGCTGGGAGTATGTGCGAAGTGACAAAACAAGTGTAAGAGTGCGCAGCGGAAACATGATGGGAGAATGTCATGGAGTGACATGGTTAAGCAAGAAGTCATGCTTGTGATGAGTGAGGAGTTAGTGTAAGAATGACGTAGCAGAATGTCAAGTAACATAACAAGGTCACGGTGTAGGTTGGGAGTAGTCTCGAGCTATATGAAGTGACGTAAGGCGTAGTTGTAAACGGAGTCTTGTCGTGTTAAGTGTTGGGATGAACTATCAAAATATATGGGTAGCATAAGGAGTCATGCCAGCCGGGTTAAGAGAATGTTGGTATCAGAGTATGGGCTTGTCTGTACAAGCAGGTGATCGATGTGTTATATATTAATTTTAGGTGATAAAGGGATAAGACACATGTGTAATCTGGTTAGACACATGTGCCGAACGGATTCACCATATGTAATGAGTAATCTGTCCTAAGCATGGTTACACTGTGCTTAAGCCTAAGAGTTGGCTTAGAGCCGTGTGGCGTGTATGGATGGGAATGAGGATTTAGTGTGAGCTAAGATGCATGAAGGTAGTGACGGGTGTATTGTCTAAGATTGAGATGAGTGACTTAGTTGGTCTGAGTAATGCATCGGGATGATGTTAATAAGACGAATAAGACGAAGGTCTTAGTGTCTTAATCCTAAGGTGAACCATGGGTTCACCCTAGTGGATAAGCACTCGTAGTAGAACATCGAGTTTGAAAGAGGTAGTGACCGTAAGTGGTCTCCGAAGGCTTTAACATAGTAAAGGGACACGTAAGAGTACGTGATAGAAATAGAGTGTTTCAAGTGAAGTGTAGTTCTATTCTAAGTTTAGTTGCTTATGCATTAGATAAAGAATGACGCTAAGGTTACGTGTATGCATGTAGGTTGCCATCTAATACGCACATGAATGGACTGCATGAAATGAGTATGGCATGGAGTCCATGTAAGTATTATGTTCATACTCTTCTAGAGTTTTCTAAAGGATATGAAAATGAAAAATGAAATGCTTTTCCTTTACGATGCTTTACGAAATGACACGAAAGATGTTTTATGAAATCATGCTAAGTGTTCAAAGGTATACGTATGTAATGGCCCTTCTTGGAAGCCCATTTTTATGCAACCAAAGTATTAATTGTATGCATGTGAATGGATGACTATATGCAGTATCTATTGTATGTATTTTCTACGAAAAGAAATGTTGAGGCTTATGCCTTGTGCTTTAAGCGATGCTTTAAATGATGCAAAGAAAGTGTTTTAAAAGGTCTCTATGAACTGATGCTTTATGGATGCTATAAAAGATGATGTTTAAGCCCATGCTTTTAAAATGATGTTTTTCCATGAATGAATTGTTAAATGAAAGAACTGAAAAGGAAAGGACTGAATTGAAAGAAAAGACTGAACGTTTAATGTATGAAAATACATAACGGCCATATGATTGAATGAAAAAGGTACCATAGGAATGGGCAGATTGCAATGCTGGGTAAGTAGTACTGGTAGTGCACCCAGTGCTGCCCTCTGACTGAAAGGGATTCCCAAACCGTGGCCACGGGTGGAGTCCAGGTCCAAAGGAAGACCGCTAACCCCAACACACGGGCGTAACAGTATGTACCGGCAAAAAAAGTGATAAGAAAGAATTTATGAATGCACGAACTCTTGAAGAAATAAAGGCACTAACGGGAGACACGTTTTACAAAAAGAAAATCCTTTTTAAAGGAATACCCCGCCTAGTGATGTTTTCAAATGAATGCATGTATAAATGTACGTATAGTATGTATGGAATGATGAATGCATGACTGAAAACCTATGTTATTATATTTTAACTATATGAAGTAATGATTACTGACTATTCGACTCATTTTAGTTTTTATGTATGCCCCTCCCCCCATAGGAACTGAATGAGTAGTACATGTCAGGACAAACTCGGCCGAAGGGGAAGAGTACGAAAGTCTAGGCATGAGAGTTTTAACTGTATGAGAGGCCTTTTCATTTTAAGATTGATGTTTTCTGCTGTAAACCTCTTTTATTTTCAAAGCACATTTTATTTTATAATGTAGAGTCTTGCACCCTGGGTATGGAAGTAAAAAGTTTTAAAACGAACGGTAATTCACGTCGTCTTTTCTAAAATCATTTTATAAAAAGTCCCACCACAAGGATGAACGTTACAATATGAATGTTGAAATGCGTGAGTGGCTCAGAGATTTAGCACAATAGTTTTTATTTCCAGACTATAGTTATGGAGCGTTGTCTCCAATACTCTTTATGTTACATACATGTTGGATAAGTACTGTAACCTTTTGGATACCTGATATTACGTGAATTTTATGAAGTATATTTATATTTTGGGATATATTACCTCTAGTACATAATATTGCTCAAAGAAAAAATAATTATCTGCTACGAATATTGCATATTGTTATCTGTCATGAACGAGGGTAGGTAACCTTGTGTTACGTGTCTCGCTTCAAAGTTTGCCAAATCCTAAGCAGATTTTGGGGACATCACAATTGCTATAAACCACATAGGGTTTATGAGGTTCAAGCAAAAAGCCAAAATGGGTGTTGTGTCAATCTTTGCTTCAACTCCTAGAAACTCTTTTCACATTCTTCACTCCAACTAAACTTTGCGCTCTTCTTGGTCAACGCAGTAAGAGGTCTTGAGAGTTTAAAGAAACCCTCTATGAATCTCCAATAATAACCAACCAAACAAAGAAAACTATGAATCTTGTGTACGATGGTCGGCCTATGCCAATTCGTCGCTACATCTATCTTGCTAGGGTCAATTGCTAGAAATTACATGCCCCAAAAATTTTACTTCTTGAAGCTAAAACTCACACTTATTGAGTTTTTCATATAATTGGTGTTCTTGCAATCTTTCTAATACTAGACCCAAATGTTTCCTATGCTCCTCATCATTTTAGAAATAGAGCAGAATATCCTATATAAACACCACAACAAAGCAATCCAAATAGGGCCTAAAGATCTGATTCATCAAATCAATGAATGCTATCGAAGCATTAGTTAAACCGAACGACATTATTAAGAACTCGTAATGTCCATATCAAATCCTGA